>CAMTDV010000016.1:5315000-5915000 GCA_947069175.1 Scalesia atractyloides
TGTATTTAAAGTTGGATATCATGTTTATTAAAATTGCTCTTTCTTGTCACGACTTTATGTTTATTACCAGCAAACGTATATTTTTACACATATTGTATTGTAAGTGAAAAAAAATTGTCAAAAGTTATCTAAAATTTATTAACTTTAAAATTTTAGTTTAAAAAAACCAATTTATTAACTTATATAATTTTATTTAATTTTTTAAACCAAAAATATGTTGTTTACAAATTTTGGTATAACATTGTGTTAGTGCCATTATGTTTTTGGGTAAATTACAATTTTCGTCATTTATGTTTGTAGCGAGTTGCAATGGACGAACTTTAACTTCAATAATTACAGCTACAGTCATTTATTTGGAACACTCATTACACTTTATATCCTTTAACACTAACTGAATTAAATTTTTCAGTTTGATCACATAAAACTAATATTTTAATAAATAAAACAAAAAGAACTTAGCCACCACCAAGTACTATTGTATTTTCCCACTGCCAGAGCCACCACCGCCTAAAACCCCTACCTTCGGCGACCACCACAACAACCACCATCTCTACAACCAGCACTTCACCCATCTTCGCAGCCAGCACACCAGAATTTGTTACTACTGCGGTCCTCGTCAGCATCACCATCTCCAACCACCACCATCTTCAAAAATCATAATCACACTTACAAACCCGGATCCAAACACCCTCGTAAACCACCCTGAAACACAAAACCATTCCTTATCGATTTCGGATCTGAAACGTGGAGAGTTGGTGATGTCGTCAAAGGGTGGGCGATTCAGATCTAGAACGTACGGAGTTGGTGATGTCATTAAAGGGTGGTTGATTGAGATTCAGTGCTAGTGTGAGTTGAGCAATCGGAGTTCATGATATGGTTTGATGGTGGCGATTAAGTGACCACCATCAAGCACCACCAATTTTAGTTCAAATCCAACAACCACCACCTGAAAATCTAAGTTGCAGGTTATTGAGGTTCACGTTTGTATTCTAAGGGCAGAAGAAAGGAAGTTGCTTATAAGTTATCTCGAAAATAAAAATAGAGAAGTCAAAGATTTTTAATTTCTGATCCATCTAATTTAATTCATGTTTTATTTTTTTTTAAATTTGGTTTTCTATATTTGTTTAAATATATTAGTAAAATTACTAACCTACCCTCATGTGCAAGGCACATACCATACTTGAGTAAAAAGTCTAAATGAGTTGGTGGTAAAAGACCTAAGGTGTAATGAGTTTTTCAAATAAAAAATATAGCTATAATTATTGAAATTAAAGGCTATCAATTGCAACCCTTTACGAATATAAAGAACGAAAAGTATAATTTAGCATATGTTTTTGTGCAACATTTTGTTTTTATATGACACTTTTTTTTTGTAGTTGTTTGTGTTTATATATAATAGTGAATACAAATTGTAGTGTCATCTTATATCAAATATTATTAGCAATTTTCAATAATATCTTATTTTTTTAACTGTTTAGACCCACAAGATTTCTAAAACAACTCCTCTCTCTCTCTTTCTTTATATATATATATATATATAATCACCAGTTTTTAAACTAGTTTTCACTTTGCAATCTATTATAAAATCAAATAATAAGAATACTTTTATGTACTCTCAAAATTAGAAACGGTTCCTATCTATATGGTTATTTATTTAATAACTACTTACTACCCATAGTTTAGTACTTTTTATTTACGTGTGTTAAGTGTTAATTGTGATAATATTTAGGTAGACTATCAGTTTCAAAGGAAACACTTTGCAGATCTGTTTAGTTCTTCTCTACCTCGCCAAACGTGTTTATATTTGAAGCTACATTGAAAGTGATTATGGAGGTTCTTCTGTCTCTGCAAATACTGATGGAGATAATGCCAAGACTTTCGGAAAACGTTGTTACACGGTGCAAGGTCGTGTGTAAAGATTGGTTATCCTATCTGTCAACGTCGGAGTTTGCTGGGAATCATTGTCACTTCATGCACATATTAGGTGACCAGAAAATAAGTATTGTTAACCAATCATTGTGTGTGATTCATTATGTTGATCATGAATCTCCTAATTGTATCTTAGGCACTAACGTTCACATTCCCTTCGAGGCTCAATTGTGCAATGTGTTATTTCCATGGTTGTAAAAGTCCCGCCTAGGCTCCGAGTATTCGCTACAATGTAGGTTACCAAGGCCCAAGTATTGTTCGCCTAAGCTGATTACTCCCCAAGTAATCTTTGCCTAGGTCGAGTACTTCCCGAGTACTCCCAAGTACTCTCAAATTCGACTAGGGAACGCATAGCAAGTTTTGCAACCATGGTTATATCTAGCAAGTTTGGATGGGATGGCATGTTTTGCCTAATCAATAGTTGTGAGGAATTGGTTGTTTGGAATCCACTAACTTGGGTGTTCAAGATGCTGTCAAATTCTAATTCTCATGGCTTTATAGTGTGGATGATGATAGTTTTGGGTTTTGTGTCTATGCACATTAAACGCACACATATCATGTATATATTCAATCAGGGAAGGTTCATGGTCAACTCCAAGGTTCTTAAATTACAGTCTATATCCTATTGACATCTTTAATTGGTCTCTATGGAATGTGGAAGCAATATGTCACTTGGTTAGTATACGAGATGAACTCCTTATGTTGGTTAGTATCAGAATGTTTAAATTGGATGTTGAATAGTGAAAACTGCAAAATGAAACCTGGTCGAAAGTGTTCTTTTCAGCCTGGTTTGTCTGTGTTATTGATGATTGGGTCATATGTGCAATATATCAATGGAAATAAAAAGTTCATTATAGTATAAGAATGGAGTGAGATTACTGAGATAATATGAGGACAAATAAGATGCGTAGTTTTTTTACTCTCATCTTTACTCAAGACATCAATGGTGCAATCTTTGGAAATCTTATGCTTAAATTATGTTTGAATAAACTTTACACGCAGTGTGTTACGCATGGAAAAACTTTTATAGATTCTAATTTAGGTTAGGAATAAAGGTTTCTTTTTCTATATTTTTTTTCAAAAGTGTTGGTGGAAATTAATATTTATCCAGAAGAGTAATTTGAAAACATTTACTAAAACTGATGTTTTTGTTATGAATGCGTCATAATGTGGTGACTCTCCACATATCTAACATTTATCTATTCATTACCTTTGTATTAATGTTAAGCCTATATATCCCTTTGTATTACATAATTACACATCAAAGAATAAGAATTCTCATTTTCATAATCTCTTTCTCTACCCAATCTCTATGGTCATGTTCTCATCTAAGTAGCACCGAAACGGGTACGGGATCGGGGTACGGGGACGATACGGGAACGAGGAACGGCAAAACTCAAAATTCCAAGATACGGGTACGGCAATAAAAAATATAAAAAAATAAAATATATTAAACAAATTCCAAAAATACTACATCCTCCAAAGGTAATTAATTATCAATAATCAAATCATTTTCAAATTCCGGTTCATCTAGTGAGAGATCGGCAATCGATGGAGAATTAGAGATGATGAGACTTGAGAGTTTAGATAATAGAGAAGCTGAACATGATAGGTCTATTTATTTAATGGCCGGTTGTGGAATTTGAAAGGGTTAAAACCCTAAAAATGAATGGAAACGGGCTGGATACTTCTATCAGATACGTCCCCGACATTGGAAACGTCCCTGACGAGTACCCATGGTGTTTCCGTCCCCGACAAGTACCCGAGACGGGTACGGCCACATAAATGGAGTCCCCGTGCTACATAGGTTCTCATGTTGCTAATAGACCGTTGTTTTACAACACGTTATCAGTACGAGAGTGCTTTCTGAAAACCGACAATCCATGTTATGGTTGTTGTCAATGAGTCTCTTGGGACCACCGATCGATTTCATGTACCTGCTGAACTTATTTTCGGATCAACGTAACTTACAACAACTCTTGAACTTCCTTTAAGGTTCTTCAAGGTTGAATAATTAAAAATCTTCAAAATCTTGAGGTTAGAGTTCTGCATTCCTATGTTTCAGATTTCCTATTATGCTATGGTTATGTTTAACTCTTAACAGTTCTTTGATTTATGGGGTTTGACTCTTAATAGTTCTTTAATTTATGGGTGCGAGGTTAACGATCTTAACCTAGAAATTAGATTGGGGAAGAAAGGAGATGACATGTTATGAATGGCGGTAATCTCGGGCATAGCTAATTTCTCTTTATTTATTATATTGTTTCCTGATCTTTAACAATATTAATAATTTATTGTAAATTGCTTGAATTTTAACCCTTCTTGATATTAGAGATTTAATTATACATTTTTAAAATAAATTCTTAAGATTGCATAAATATAAAAAGGAAATACATATATATATGAAGCTGAAATACGATTTTGGTTTTAGATATATGTGGTTGAAGAAAAAGTAATGATATTTTATTATTATTTTGATTGATCTATTTCATAGTATTTTAAGTTTGTCGGTAAAGAACTTATGAAAAACACATAAATTATAAAGAACTTATGAAAAACACATAAATTAACATGCTGGTAAAAAAATCGTGTTATTAAACTAGTTTGTGATCGTTTATATCCTAATTTTAAGTGGTAGTATTTTAAAATAAAAATATGTTTGTGGGGAATATAATTTTTAACTAGATTTTAAAATAAAATTATGTTGTGGGGAATATAATTTGTTAATATATGAACTTGTGCATTTTTATTCGAATTGATTTATTGAATATACAGTGTCTCGTTTTCTTAGCATGCACTAAACTACATTATAATTCTACCCTTCATTTAACGATTGCTATGTGTATGAATGGCAAACTTGAATCTTGTATAATGAAGTCTTAACAAAAAAAATATTATATTATAATATAGTTGTATACATGCCTTGATACTGAATACAAATAGGTACGAATAATTATTTAAAATCAAAATGATTTTGACGTGAAACTTTCTTTAGATTCTAAATCTCTTAAGCATCTTGTTTAAATGGAAAATAAGATTTGCTTTTCTTTGATGAGAAGTTGGAAATTAGGTGAACAATTGATATAAGATTTGATATGAGATTTGATTGCTGTATATATGATGTGTGAAAAAAATGTTTTTAGATTCAAGTACGAATTTTATATCTTATACGTGCATATAGAACTATGATATATGATTTTATTGTATCTTTTATCGTATATTAATTTTGTCTTTGATGGAACAATAGTAATTTGAAAGTCACGTATTTGATTCCGATAAAATACAGATTGACATCTAATGTTTTATTAAAGAATATCATTATTGCAATGCTCTTTTAGGATATGTATAACTTATTTTATAATGACATATTATAGTTTCGTGTATTGTATACCTAGTTAACATATACCTATACCTGGTATTCTATATATTTTTATTAGTTATTATATAGATAATATGGAAAAACTAAAGTTGTAGTTTATTGTAAGAAAGAGTATAAACATGTTAAAATATGATACGAAAGTCTTATACTCCATGAATCTCATTACTGAGTTATAAAAAGGTCGTAAGATATTAGACCGATAAACGTTATACATGAGTGTGTTATGTAACTATTTTTCATTTTATATTATGTGAAGAGAAAGATTTCTTTAACGAAAATATGGATAAAACTTTTCCATTTGCAACATACGGGATATGTTTCTGAAGTGTTAATATCATTATAAGGGAATGAATAGTTTTGAACTAATTTGTTACCCGGAGTAAAGAATGAAATTTATGAAAGTTTTCAGTTTCATCTCATTCCCTTCCCTGAAACGAATGTGATTATATAGCAATCATTGAAAATTCGTTATCATGGACATAATTGAAGTTTTGTCATGATGACCATGTTAATAATAAGATCAATCATTAGAATTGTGATGATAACCAAGTTAATAATGTAACCAACTATTAAAATTGTAATAATGGTCATAATTAGTTGACCACAAAAAGTGGCAAACTAAAGAGTGATTATATAACATGGTGACTTGAACTTTGAAGTTATAATGCGTTCTCTTGTATCTTATGTTTTGTATTACATACGTGTAAGTAATACATATATAATATCCTAAACCATAATTATAAGTTAGCTTGACCAGTTAGACCACACTGAGCCAATGATGATGTGAAACTTAATGAAGAACCAGAAGATTCTTCATGATAATTAAACATGTCAGAGTTGCTCTCAACAAAAGTTAATTATTTACCAACCAAAGTAGGGTGTGAATCCCTAAAATATTATTGAATGATCAAAGGATGTATATATCCAAACATGATACCGTTTAGTGTTTTTAAATCGATGCATGTCTAATGGTTATCATATTTGTGGTGGTTATAACATTCAGTTTAATTTCCATGTTATTAATGATTATTGGAATAAGTATTGAACTTTCTAAATGCGTAAGACACAAATTGCTTTTGTGAAGACGATGATCAAACGTCTAAACATTGATTGCAAAGCCAATAATCAAGAGAGCAAAAGCGGTAACATTATTTCACATCAAGCCAACATTTTGTAAAAGTTTCTCCCATTTATAGTTGGTTTTTGTCAGGAACCAAATATTTCCCATCAACCTTTTTGTTGTGCGGTATACATTGAAATTGATCCACCACAAGGCATAAAAATTGAAAGTCAAATAATGTTGCGAATATATGTTGGGTGAAAATACTATATACTTAGAGCAATCGAGGGATTTATTTACGGGTCAATGGATCTTACTTTAAGTAAATTAACATTCCCAACATTAGCGGGAGATTAATGGCAGTTGGAAAAAGAACGAGTATGCATGAACTATTATTGATCCTCAAACTAATTGTGAGAACAAGAAGTTCAAAAGATAATTCCTTTACCTGGATTAAAGAATCAATTACCAGACATGTTCACTGACCTAAATACAGTGACTAAGTAAGTCACGTAGTCAACTGCTAATGCTTCAATTAAGTTAATTGTCCTAATAGGACAAACCATATGTTCGTAATGAGTCTATTGTATGCCTGAAGCGTGCTAGACTAGTCGATTCCAAAAAATAAAAATTTCTCGAAAAAAATTGGAGCAAGTAAGAAGAAGATGGTCAAGTAGAGGTTATAGTAAAAAAATGTATTTGAAGAGACACTAGACATGATGGTTCTGGAAGAACCTCAGGTACCTGAAAATAAACAGCTCTTAGTAAATTATATCATGTCTAGAGATGTATGGAATCTAAATAAAATCGACGTCGTTATACTATTGTATACATAGCGCTTGAAATGATGAAATGATGAGGATCATGATTTAAGATCTGCCTACGAATGAAAATATATAAATGATTGGCCAAAATAGAAAGATGCAAATAACGCAGAGTTGAATTCTCGAATGAAATGGAAAGTTTCTGGACCAACAGTCCATACAAACTGAAGTTGTAAAATATGTTGGATACAAATTGATCTTTATGCGATTCATGTGAAATCAAATTAAGTGAAATAAGGCAAAACTGGTGGCAAAAAGATTTTCGCAAAGACCCATGATTGATTATAAAGATGCACACTTTCTAGTGGTGGAGGCAATGACTTTCTAATATTTTATTTGTCTGGTAATATAAATAAAGAATTGATGTGTGTCTTATGAATTTTATGTATCACGTGATACTAAAAGTTCACATAGAAGTCTCTGAAGGATTTAAATTATCATAGTCATGTAAAGTAAGTTCTTGAGAACACCATGTTTCATATTTGCATACGTTATGTCATTATATATGCTAAATATAATTACAACTCTTGATGAGTTTCCTAAAGCAGTTGAGTACTTAAAGGGTAATATTAAAATATTTTAATGATGTAATTCTTGTACACCAATAAACATATATAGAAAACTTGTACCCGGTTATTATAGTATTTCTATGTACAGTATACAAGCATGGTATAATATGGACTTTATATATAAGCAAGTGTTCAAGACATATTTGCATATGATATAGAAATCAATGAAGAAGTTTATGTGATGGAACTCCTAAAAGTGTATTCACATACATAATTAGTCAAATTGAAAAGAAGTATGTGAATGATTATAAATGCCTAATGCTCAAAACCTTGGCAATGTATCATTATAAAGTAAAGAAAGATTTATATAGACTAAAATATAAGAGTCGAATGTGGTACAATCGACTTACTGCTAAGCTTAAAAAAGGAGAGAAATGCATATGGTATAGTTGGTCCATTGGTTCTCGTTAAAAGAACAATATAATGTTTACAAGTATTATTGTATATGTTGATGATGTCTTATCAAAATGGGCTCAAATGTTTAAACTAAGAATTTGCAAATTAAAGATGTATTACAAATTTATGACTCTTATCATCTCCTATCAAAAAAGTAAAAATCCTTGGTCCAGAACTACCATAGTTAAATACGACTTGTATTAATCTATCTTGCTAGTATGTATACACGAACATATGTAATGAAATTCTTTGACAAGATATAACTCATGTATAGTGAGGAGATAATGTAAGAGGTAAAACATATATTTTTATCCCTTAAGGTACAAAAGATATGGATTCATATTTTACTAACTCATCAACAAGTTTGGTTAGTTTTGTAAATACAGGGAATGTAACAAAACACATTCATGAATCTTATGGTATCTACTTACAAGTGGATGCAATTATAGTTTCACATGAAGATTATACATCGATGCTCATTGAAGGATTTCACAATCAAGTAACACATGAAGCTGCGTATCAATGGATTACAAAGTTTCGAACAACTTTTACAGAACATTGACACAGTTAGCTAAGAGATACAATTATGATGAGGGGGAGCATTATACAAGTTGCACTCTTTTTCCCTTAACTAAGTTTTATCCCAATGGGTTTTCTTAGTAATGTTTTTATGAGGCAACATACTTGGTTCAAAAGTATCAGGGGGAGAAAATATGAGCTACACTCTTTTTTCCTTAGCTATAGTTTTATCCCACTGGGTTTTTCCTAGCAAGGTTTTTAATGAGGCAGTATCACCTAGCGTATTAAAAGAATAATACACAATTATATTTTATCATGTGGATAGTCGAGGGGGAGTGTTATAAATGCGTCATAATGTGGTGACTCTCTACATATCTAACCTTCATCTATTCATTACCTTTGTATTAATGTTAAGCCTATATAAATAGATCCCTTTGTATTACATGATTACAAATCAATGAATAAGAATTCTCATCCATAATCCCTTTCTCTACCCAATCTCTATGGTTATGTTCTCATGTTACTAATAGACAGTTGTTTTACAATAGTTTTTCTTTTATTTCGTATTATTAACTATTGTATTTGTTGGACTTGTCCGATAATAATAACATTGCTTTTAAGTTAAACGAGTTAAACTTAAAATCGTCTTACTTATTAATTATACACCCAATATATACATCTGAAAATAAAAAATCCCAGGGGCTGTTTCCGTAATTCACTAAAAAGGAGCTAAATTACAAGGCTGACTAGTTCACTAAAACAAGCCAAGTAGTGGACATGGTAGCATGAAGGTCTGGTCAGGACTTGTTCAAGACCTTCTGTCATTGTCCCATTTTTCCATTTTTACTCGGCAACCATATCTTTCACCAAGGACTATATAAACACACACTTTTAAAGTACTTAATTCACCAACAACGTACGATGTCCCAACACTATCCCCCCCTGTGCTCCGTCATCTATCGATTCTACCCAACCGAAGAAGAACTCATTTTGTTCTATCTCTCGAACAAGCTCCAGAACCGAAGAACACATGATCTCCACCGCGTTATCCCCACCGTCAATGTCTATGAACACAATCCCTCTCACCTTCCAAGTAAGAATTAATGACAATATATCATCTTAATACCACTTTGCTAAAGAAATGAGTATCACCGACGGACAACTTTGTCGGAAATCTGTCATTATAGGTGGTTACTATGAGGTTCCGTTCTAGTTATATAGTCTGTCGGAAATATGGCCGTGGATAATTTGTTGTTAACGGATACCGATGGGCTTTTTAGTGACGGATTATCGACAAATATAAGGAAAAAAAAAGTAAAAAAGTTATTTTTATTACTAACGGATTACCAATTTAAAACTAATTTTTTTACTAACGGAATTACCAATATTTTTTTACTAACGGATTTAAAAAAATATAGAAAAATGTACTTTTACCAACTTTTTTTTAAAAAACAAACTAAAAAATAATAGTTTTTTTTACAGACTTAAAAAAAATTAAAGTGATACTCTTTTGTTTAGTAGTGTTAAGGTTTCTGGTGGGGTTACTGATTCTGCATGTAGGGTTAGCTGGAGAGTTATGCCAACGAGACACTGAGCAGTGGTTCTTTTTTGTGCCGAGACAAGAAAGGGAAGAACAAGGAAGGCGGCCTAGCCGAACCACAACCTCCGGCTACTGGAAAGCGACCGGTTCACCGACGTATGTCTACTCGTCGGAAAACAAAGTGATCGGAGTGAAGAAAACGATGGTGTTTTATGATGGGAAGTCGAATAAAGTGAAGAAAACCGAATGGAAAATGAATGAATATCGAGCCATTGAAGAAGACGTTGGTGGTACCAACGCTGTCCCCGTTAGAAAGGTACTCCACGAACGTGTTTATTAACTTCTTTGTATTTATTTTGATTTATTAATATAATATATTATTAATATAGAATGGTCAAGATATTTATATCACTTATCACAAAGTGACATAGGTTTATCCAAAAGGAGGAAAAACTTACAATATTTAGAAATGAGTATTTATGTAGTAGTGTCACACATCTTTAATAATTGAATTCAGATTGTGAAACTATTGCTTAGTCATAAATTATAAAGTTAAATGCAATTTTAGTCAATGTAGTTTGGGTCATTTTATAAGTTTAGTTCAAATGTTTCATTTTTCGTTTGTGCGTTCAAAAAGGTTTCACTATTGACTTTTAGTCCACTAGTTAACTTCATCCATTCTTTCTGTTAACGAGAAGAGTAATTCGGTCATTTTATATGGCCGAATTGCCCTTCTAGTTATCAGAATTACATATAAAATGACCGAATTTCCTTTCTCGCTAACAGAAAAAATTAGATGAAGTTAACCCAGTGGACTAAAATGGCAACGGTGAAACCTTTTTGAACCCACATGTGAAAAATAAAAAATTTGGACTAAACTGAAAAAATAGCTCAAACCACAGGGAGTAACATGGAATTTAACTCTAAATTATATGTTAATGGACTTGTTTTAACTTCTTATAACTTTTTGTAGCTACGACACGAGTTGAGCTTATGCAGAGTTTATGTGGTATCAGGAACTAGACGATCATTCGATAGGCGGCCTTCTGGGATAGGATCAACAGAGATGGTCAGACCCGAAGCGAGTAGGGCTGCATCAACTTCGAGACACATAAATCCTACAAACATATAAGTCAACGAGCACTTCAATAGCTAATGTCAACCATCAAAGGGTTAATATAGTGGACAATGAAGGAGTCGTGTCTCAAGGAGATTGGAAACAATTTGGTGGTTGAATTTTAAGTAATATATAACAATTGAATTCCGCGTAGCAAAAGTCATTGGTGTTGATTTTACTTTAAATTAATTAAATATATATGTTAGTGCTAACCTTACGGTGTTTATAATTAATTCATATGTATGTAAACTATTTGAAATGGTCTATAATGCATATAGGATGATAAAAAGGGGTGAGACAATTTGTCATGTTTCGAGGTAGACATGGAGTGGAAAAAATTGAGACGTGAGTGAGAATATATCATTATTCAATAAAATAAATTAATATGCGTCAAGATCAAAGAATATAAATATATTAAAAGAATATTAGTTTTAAGCACATAAGTGATTGCGTTGATTTTACCACAGTCTACGCATGCACTAGTTAATTAGCAATTGTCAAAATTAAGTTGAACACGTATTTGTTGTTAGATCATGCATACATATATTATACATATGTTAAAAACACAACGAATAATGTTTTATTATTATAATAATAGTAATAGTAATATATAGTCTTTAAATGCTTTTATTATTTTAATTTTATACATGTATTAAAAAACATACCCTAATATACATATATTAAAAACACAACCTAATGAACAGTTTTTTTTATTATAATAATAGCAATAGTAATAGTAATATATAGTCTTAAATGCTTTTCTTATTTTAATATCTTATATATATTAAAAACACAACCTAATGAACAGTGTTTTATATTATTATAATAATAGTAATAGTAATATATAGTTTTAAATGCTTTTATTATTTTAATATTATACATGCATTAAAAACACAACCTGATGAATAGTGTTTTTACTTTTTAAATTAAATAGTTTTTCATATTTTTCTTTGCTTTACTTTAATGAGATTGTCACGATAGTCTTCACTTGTAGATGTATGGTCAACCATAAGAGAGATTTGTGAGAGAGAGATTCTCATGATGTGTGGAAGGAGTTTGCACACAAACGAGTGAAGCTTTCAAGTTTAAATTTATAAACAATTTAGCAATTCTGATTTTTAAAGTTATTGAATTAGTGTGTTAAGTTAGCATAAGTTAGTCAGGAAGAAAACAAGTTTGGTCCATATTTACGTTTTGCCTTTATGTGATAATTTACATGTATTAAAAACACAACCTAATGAATAGTGTTTTTACTTTTTAAATTAAATAGTTTTTCATATTTTTCTTTGCTTTATTTTAATGAGATTGTCATGATAGTCTTGACTTGTAGATGTATGGTCAACCATAAGAGAGATTTGTGAGAGAGAGATTCTCATGATATGTGGAAGGAGTTTGCACACGAACGAGTGAAGCTTTCAAGTTATAATTTATAAACAATTTTAGCAATTCTGATTTTTAAAGTTATTGAATTAGTGTGTTAAGTTAGCATAAGTTAGTCAGGAAGAAAACAAGTTTGGTCCATATTTACGTTTTGCCTTTATGTGATAATTAGTGCTAGTGATGATGAAGAAATTAGGTGATGATGAAATGAAAGGTTATACGATAATAGTTTTAGTTAAAACAGTTGACCATACAATAAGTTTTTTTTAACTGTTATTTTCGTCTCTATCATTTGTTCACTTTTGTCATTTCAGTCTAATTTTAAAAAAAAATACACCAGTTTCCCTGACATATTGGAAACGTGCCACTTCAGTTCAAAAATTAAAATCCAATTAAGTCAGACATGTTTAATGAAGGGTATACTGTCAATTCATATATCTTTTATTTTCATCTTATTTTATGTCTGACAAATGAAAAGATAACAATACCCTTCATTAAACTTGTTTGACTTAACTGGGTTTATACTTTTTGGACTGTATTGACACGTTTCCAGTATGTCAGGGAGGAAATTTGTCAGGGAGGAAACTGGTGCATTTCTGAAAATTGGGCTGAAATGGCAAAAGTGAACAAACCACAGGGACGAAAATGGCAGTTAACTCTTTTTCTAACGGTGAATTTGAATCACTGACGGACCACTGTACCATCATGCCACCAACGGAACCACCCGATCATATCCATCTCCACTAGGCTATTATGCCTAAACACAAATTCAGGAGGATACCCAATAAATATAGGAAAAAACCCCTTTTGGGAATCGCACCCATGACCTAATGCTCCCTAAGCCTTATCTCACCCCCCCCCCAAGATGCCACTAGGCTATAGTGTCATGGACTGACTATACAATATATACCCCTAAAATACTACTAGACTACAGTGTCACGGACTGACTATACAATAGGTACTAGGCTAAGTCTTTAATAGCATCTTCAACCTAAACTCACATTCATCTCTATGTTGATGGACCTACTTCCATCTCACAATTTTAAGTGGTTCTCCCTTCCTTCTCTCCTCCATAAGAAACTACAGACGGATACCCTCCATGGATATCTCCACTTCTTTTGTTGAGGTTGATTCAAAAGCTAACTATAATTGGTAGACTTATTTAAATTGCAACCCAACAATGATATGGTGCAAGAAATGTAAAGAGTTAAAAGGAAAGAATAACAAAATTGATTTGTAGAGGTTCAAGTGAATGCCAACTAACTCAGTATATGTTTTCTCCCTGATTCTCCAATCGATAATTGCTCCACAAAAACATTTCACTTGAACGGAAGAAATCACCTAGTACATAAGTGTTCCACTAAGCCAAGATAGTGACCACCTTAAAAAATTTCGCTAAAGGTAGCGATCACCTTCTTCGTCTCAGTAAGTAAAAGCGGCACTAATCACCTCTTTCACAACTCACTAACTCTACTGATTTTCCTTGCAATTAGCTTCTCACTTTACAATGGTAATGATTACCTCACAATTACAAAACAAAGATAATATATAGGAAGTTGATGAACAACTCTTCTTTTTGCTCTTAATTTTCTATTAAAATGATGATAGATTATGAAGAAAATTAAAGAGAAATAACTTATATACGTATTTAGAAATGTTTAGAGTAAAAGAGGTAGAGAAAATGGTTGGTATGACTTCTATATATAAGTACACAAAAAAACAAGAAGATAACTTTGATCATGGACGAAGCCATCGTCAATCCATTTCTTCACATTTTTTTTGTTTTGTGAACATTATGTATAGTCAAGTCTTCTCTCAAACCCATTTCCACACTCTTTCACCAAGTTTAAAGGGCTCAATAAGGCTTTGTATGACTCGGCTTAAGAAAAGCAACAATTTATATGAAAGTGTAAAGGTTAATGATGTTTTCCCCTTTGGTAGTGGCCGTTAATTCTTTAAAGCATTTTATATCTTCGAGAATGATTGTTTTTGAAACCCTATCTTTATTTAGTAGATTCCATCTACTAGAAATTCAAATTCAAGCCATATATTTAAACTTTGTAAAACATATGATAAAAACTTAGTCATGGTTTTTTAACATAACTTGAAAAGGCATCATGATTTTGTAAAAAACCTTCTTTTTTATTAATTAAGTTGTGTTATATGAAATTGCAATTCGAATCTGTCATAATTTCAAACACATCTATGTTGTGCGTTAAGTTTTGTTCCTTGGATTCTTAATGTTTGAACAGTTACCACATGTGCTTGAACATCGTCATTGTTGTTGCATATAATTCCTAGTATTTGTAATTGATAATCCAGTAAGTGTATATGGACATGTATGTGGTATATAACCATCCTTAATCAACAACTTCATAACACAAGTTATTGATTTTAATCATTATCAAACTAGGGATCATTAGGTGTGTGATTAGCACTAAACCCTTGTTATCTCAATACAATTAAGTGGAGAATTTAAAAAAACAGAAATATCTGATAAAAAATCGAGTATTGACATGAAAATTTAGCCGTCCCAGAAAAGTGTAGGCCAAGCCTGGTCAACACCCAAAAGCATGGGTTAAACCTCCAAAAGTGTGCACTTAACCGTCTTAATCGTCTCACTAAAAGTATAGCTAAATCCTAGTCATTTCACCGGTGGAGATGATGTGACAACTTCTGATTGGTGGAAGTGATGCTGACTACTTTAGCGAGACTGAATTTCTATGTCTATATTGACAAAAAATCTGATCAACGTGATCGTTTAGGTTATGTTCCCATTTTAGTGAGCTCTTTCTCATAATCATGTGCGCCTATTGAACTTGACGAATATATATAAAATTTAACCATTTGGGTTCTCGCACTAAAACTCTTATCTGAAATGGACCTCATTTATATGGGCACATACACATACACACATATATATGTGTGTATAATAGAAAACACTAACATTATGAAAACTATTAAGAAAGTATTTAAAACAAAGTCCTTAATTTGAGTAAACTACATTTTTGTTTTTGAGGTGCTCAAAATATCAGGTTTCGTGTATCTTTAACACTCTTTATCCCTGACGTTTCAAGTTTTAACACTTTTATTTCTAACTTTGTCAGACTTTTCTGTTGGTTCATGTGAAATGACCAAAATACCCTTGTTAATAATATAAAAAAATAAGAGTACATCGTTGTTTTCTCCCTAAGGTTTGCTCAAAAATCTTGTTTCGTCCACCTTTGACACTCTCTATCCATGGGGTTCAAATATTAACACTTTTATTTCTTCGATTATCAATATCTTGATTCTTCGCAACCACCATTAGGAATTCTTCCACCACTCGAATCGTTCTCTTTATTTTCACTTTAGCCTCTTCTTCAACCTTCAGGGTTTGCTTCCTGACCTTCAGACATATCAAATCAAGTAATAGCCTCGACAACTCCATAGCTCATGCAGCAATCGAACTAAATGTTCATTATAAAAATCAAAACTCAGAATCTCATCCTCAACAGTTCCATTGTTTGATTTTCGCTGCCTACGAGTCATTGTCAATGACGAAGTTGTTGCTTTTCTTACTTGAGAATCTGGAAAGAGGCTAAAACTAGTTCACTCTATTAGTTTTCATATTATTCGGTATCAGTCACAAACAAAAGAAATAACAAGGCCTTACAAATGATTGACATGTGGGGGTGTGACCATATGATTGTGATGTTATTCAAATACAAGTGGTGTGTATATGTGTTGTGTCACATTTTCATATTCAATAAACCAACTTTTAAATAGAGTGATTTACATTCATATGTGTATACATATGTGCGTCTGCATGTGTTAGTAAAATCCCCTTCGTTGCGCAATGCAAATTTGGTCTGTATCGGTTCATATGTAACGGCAAAAGGGTGAATTTGGGTATATTAAGATGTGTATTCCCCTTCATATGTTTTACTTTTGGTCTGTATCGGTTCATATGTGTTAGTAAAATCCCCTTCGTTGTGCAACACTTTATATGAATTTGGTCTGTATCAAATTCAAGCGTTGGAGACATTTATAGAATTTAGATTGACGTAGAGACCGAATTACAGACAAAGTTAAAGTTGTTTAGAACTAATAGAGGTGGAGAATACACATCAAATGATTTCTCCAAATTCTGTAATGTCACACCCCAACCGATGGCGAAAACATCGGGATGAGACGAAAACGAGATTGCAAGAGACTTCATAACGCTAATAGTGACAAGTATTTAATAATTTCTTTTTATGATGCTGGAATTAAGAACACCACAAGTTTAAAATGAATATTGTACAATAAATATTCAAATAAATCAATTTCATTGCATTAAAAGGATTTTTGTACAAGTATTGAAATTGGGATACGGCAGGATTGAAAATAAATTACAATATAACAAACATTAAAATTTAAGTGTGTTTCTAGGCAATCCTACTAGATTCGTCGGTCGCAATCCTGCAACATGTAATAAAAGCATGGATCAGTACAAAAGCACTGGCGAGCATACAAGTTTGAATTTAAGTATATGTATAAAATTTGTCTCAAATTCACATGTCATTTTATATTCAAATTGAACGAGAATACATAAACAACTTGTGCATAGCAAATAGTATATAATTAAAATCCTAGCATGCATAATAACCAAAGCATAGCAATATCATGAGATTACAACTTGAAACTAACAAGCATAAGTAACCTAAGCATAATAACGAACGAGTTCGATGGTTTGAGTATTAAATTATGATCGATTGCGTAGTGTGGATTTTGTATACATGTTGCACCCAAAATGCGTTAAAGAGTAAAAAAAAAGGTCGAGTATGCTCATAGTTTACGAAGCTTCCTTTGGAAATTCCTATGGAGAGTCGACGGTCGAAAGATGGAACTCCGAAGTCACCTCATATGGGCAAACGAAGGTATGTAAATAATCGGAATTATGACGGAGGGTTTGGATTGAAAGTTCAGAATATGAATTTATAAAAGTATAACTTGTTAGTGTATATATATATGTGTGTGTGTGTGTGTGTGTGTGTGTGTGTGTATATATATATGTATGTATGTATGAAAAACATTTCTAAGCTAAGTCCAATATGTTTATCACGGATTTCCATAGAAGTCATGCATGGAGGTAGGAGGATAACTGTCCTTTAACCTCATTGTAGAATTCACCAAGACATAAGTCATTACAAGAATGATTTGGATGGTCATGAATGAAAAGAAATATATACATTTATATTTATATACATAAGAATTTCTTGAATCTGATACGTTTCGTTTTATATTTAACTTGTTTTGATTTACGGATTTATTTGAAAAACGGGCAGAGTTTCCTCTGTGTTTGGATGATCCCGACAATGTGTGTTTTCGATAAAATTTGTCAAAACGCAACAATAAACACAACAAGATATAGATTTTGAGTATAAAGGTATACGAGTTGTAGAGTTTGGTTTCGATAAAGATTTATTAAATATGAAAACAAAATAATTAATATCCGTGTTATTACTATCTCGAGTTTCCCGTTTAACCTGTTGACCCGACAACAAACTGAGTTGACTTTAGTTGACCCGAGTTGACTCGGGTTTTGACTGTTTGACCAGATTTTGCCCAAACCCCTAAACCAAATTACAATGACCCGAATACGAAGCGCAAAACTCAACCGACACTTCACTACGATTCCCGAACCCAAGTCAAATCTAAATCTGAACCGATTAAACTCAAAGACCGTACCTGAATGGAAACAAACCGAAACTCAAACCAAATCAGACCTGAACCCGTACCATAACCATGACCCGAGCCGATCCAAATCGTTCCACGTCATCGCTGCCGTAGGAGCCGGAAAACCAGTGACCCGAACCGAACTTGGACGGAACCGAAGCATAACTGGAACCCCAAACAGCGCTCGCCGCCGCTAAGCGTAGCCTGCCGCCGCTGAAACTCCACTGTCGTCGTCAACCGAGTTCACCCCCATCAACATCTTCTAAACAAGCCACCACCAGAGAATGAACTCGATACGCGGCTTCCGGAGTAAAAGCTACCATTTTCGGTGCTCAGATGAAAAAACAGATGCCAGAGTTGAGATAAGGGGCCTTGATTTAGTGGGGTACCCGTTGGTTCCCCATGAAAATCGGCCGAAAAAATGGCCGGACCACCACCATCGTACGGCGGCGCCACCGTCATCGTCGCCGGCTGGAGTCCGGCTGCGGACATCGCAGAGAGAGGGAGGGCAGTGTGTGTGTGTGTGTGTTGCGGGTGAATGTGTGTGTGTGTTAAATATATAGGGTAGGGTTTTGGTGTTGTGCCCAAGGCCCATGAACTCGTCCCTAGGGTTTTTGAGCGGCCTGATCATGTCTCCGAAGTCCGTTTTCGAACTCGTGTGTCATTAAATGTCGTATAACGCTAAAGTATTAAAAGTTGATGTCGGTAGTCCGTATTGGCGCATTCGTTCGTTGTTTCGTTAATTAACGCGTGAGTTGTTTCGGTGGTCGATTCTAACCCATTTTTTTAATTCAATTTCGATCACGGATAATAAAATTTTATTATCAAGCTAAACGTATCGACATTTTCGGCGTTATCAGTATATTATCCGGTGTCAGTTCGTTTACCCTTTAATGTTCAGTAGCTTCCCCGCAAATCACTATTCGCGTATTGCAAAATCGGTTAAACATTCCTAGGCATACCAAAGGCCTAATTAAGCTGCGTATTATTGTCTTAAGGTTTGTTGTGCGTGAAATTGCAAACTGAAAAGTACCGGCTTGCGTATAAATTCGTATTTAAGTGATTGCTTTTGTGAATATCGCTTAGGTATAAAATACAAATTTTGTTATGATTAACGCCTTGAAAATAGAATGCGATTATGGATTTTTTCTAAAATAGGAATATGAAATACGAGGCGTTACATGTAAAGAAAATGGAACAGCAAGACAACTTTGGCGCCATACTCTCCTTAGCAAAATGGCATGGTAGAACGAAGGAATAGAACTATGTTATGAGACACCAAGAGTATGTAATGGCAAGCAATTTGCCTCAAAACTTTTAGCCAGAAATAGCAAGACATGCTCTCTACATCCTAAATCGAACACCAACCAAAGCTTTGATTGACAGCATGCCATATGAGGCACTTAGAGGTGAAAACCCAAGCTTGAAATATCTTAATCTTTTTTGTTGTAAAGCATATGCAAAGGTGGTAATACCTCACCAAAATAATTTGGATGATAGAAGCGTTAAAGTTATTTATTTAGGTAGTGAGCAATGATCAATGATATATAGATTGTTTGATCCTAAAACTAGAAGAATTTGTGCTAGTAGAGATGTACAATTTAAAGAAAGGGAGTTTTGGTATTGGAAAGAGAATGATGGAGGAAGTAATCAAGAAGAACTTGAGTGGGCAGATTTCATAGTTGAAAATAGTCAACTTACAAGTCCACCCGTCAACACCGATCAAATTCAGTCCTAAAGAAGTAGTCCGGAAGAACAAAGTCCTCACTCACCTATCAACTCACAAGCCTCGCCGTTCACTCCACAGGCGTACACCTATGAACCAAATTCGGAAGCAACTATTACTCACACCTCAACCTTAGCAAGTTCATT
This sequence comes from Scalesia atractyloides, assembly GCA_947069175.1. Classification (NCBI taxonomy): domain Eukaryota; kingdom Viridiplantae; phylum Streptophyta; class Magnoliopsida; order Asterales; family Asteraceae; genus Scalesia; species Scalesia atractyloides. The sequence continues at coordinate 5,335,286 of CAMTDV010000016.1, forward strand.
AAGACCATTTGATCATACACCACGCCGTTTTCAGGATTTAAATGATGTATACGATTGAGCACAAGAAGTAGAAATAGATGAAAACGAACTGTTATTAGTTGAAGAAAAACCTAGAACATATAAAGAAGCAGCAATATATAATAAGTGGATTGAAGCCATGAAAGTTGAACTGGACTTAATTTATGGAGTTTGACTGAATTACACAAAGATCATAAAGCAATAGGTTTGAAATGGGTATTCAAGACCAAGAGAGATGCAAGTGCAAACGTAATAAAACATAAAGCCCGAAGAAAGATTTGTATGGACTATGATAAGCACCACGTGCATGGAACGTAAAATTAGATAACACATTGAAATCACTTGGATTTCAGAAATGTTTGTTAGAACAAGCAGTCTATACTAAGACTAACTATAATTCAAATTTGGTAATTGGAGTATATATTAATGATTTGATTGTCAATGGATCACCGAAGAAAGAAATTGGCATGTTCAAGTCACAAATGGAAGAAAAGTTTGAAATGAGTGACTTAGGATTGTTATACTTGTCACACCCCGACCCGCAGCGGAAATATGAGTCGGGGCATAATTGGGTTATCACCAAAGCACATGACATTTATTATTATGTTTCATAATTAATAAAGTCAAAGTTACATTTTCAAACATCCAAACATGTTCATTCAATACAAATGAAAATAACCAAACATAACAATCCCAATACTAAATCGTTTTATTCTTCTAATCCAGGTCCTATGTGTTCCTAGCTGCTGCTGGTTCACCTGTATCATGTGTAAAATGGGAGTTTTTGGTCAACATAAGTTGGCGAGTGAACCTTATTAGATAAACATTTGTTAATGATTTTTATGGTTAGTTTATCAATGAAATATTGTGCATAATCATAAAAGAGCAAATGTAAGTAATCAAGCATTGGCAAATAGCAGTTACAATTATAACATACAATAACACTTGATAGCATACATGAACATACCAATATCATACGATAACTAACATAAATGAACTGTGCGATCAAGGCTCAATCAAACGGAGCCGATCGTATTGCATGTACTGAAATGTAAAATGAACTGTGCGATCAAGGCTCAATCAAACGGAGCCGATCGTATTGCATGTACTGAAATGTAAAATGAACTGTGCGATCAAGGCTCAATCAAACGGAGCCGATCGTATTGCATGTACTGAAATGTAAAATGAACTGTGCGATCAAGGCTCAATCAAACGGAGCCGATCGTTGCGGGCACGCCAGGTTCAACCGCATAATAAAATGGGGAACAGGCTCAAACCTCATAAATGGGGAGCGGCGGCCTCGGCAATTGCATGTACTGAAATAATAATTTGCATCCAATAATAACTACTTAACAGCAACAAACTAAATACACATGTCATGATATGATGTATGCACAATAGTTTAGTTATAATATGTATATAAACAAAGACACATGATACACCCCAAAACGTGATTAAAACGGGGAATTTGAAAGGTTCACTCACATTGGGTGCGTTGAATTGGAGATGGTGAGATGCGCACGATTTAGATGAGCGGATCGACGAGGAATACTAACCTAAATAATAATGGAAAAATATATTAGGTGGATGGATTTTATTAAGGATTTTAATGAAATTTTTAGATATACTTTTGTGAGTTTATGGCTATTTTCTATCTTTAAAAATGTTATTTTTAAGTATTTTTAATTGATTTTTAAATTAAATTAAATAAATAAAATATAAAAAAATATATTTTTTTTTAAGTGTTGACTGACCGTTGACCGTGACGGTTCGGTCAGCGGATATACTTGCGCCGGGTGGGATTCGAACCGGCCACCTTCCGTTCGCGTGCACGTAGCCCTACCAACTGAGCTACATGTCTAACCCGTTATAAACTCGTTTTTAATTAAATTTATATACTTATTTGAATTAACCGAAAATTCTTTTATTTGCAAAAATGTTTTAATTCAATTGGACCGGTACTTGTTACAAGATTCGAACGCGCGACATGAAGTTCGTGTTGCACACAGTCCACCGCTGGACTGTGTGTCTAACCCGTTTAAAATACCTTTTTAATTAATCTTATGTTCTATTATAACTTCATCTTCTTCGCCGATTTACACAGACAGTATAATTCGACTGGTTATGATTGATTTGTGATTTATAAAGTTCTCAGACATTAACAGTAATTCAAAAGTAGAGAATGGAGAGAGTTTAAGGAAAAGAATATACCGATTGGTGTTATTCACAGAAATCCGGCGGAGGTTCGTCGGTACTGGAAATGAACTCCGGCTGTTGAAACCAATTAACAGCGTTGATCGATTATTCATAAAGTTGAGTCACTTAAACAAGGTTTAAAAGAAGTTTAGGATATCATACCAGTTCACAGTGTGATTCCGGCAGTCTCAGAAACTTTCCGGCGAAGATAAGATTTTCGATAAACGTTGGCTAGGATCGATTCTGATGATGGAGTTGTGTTAGAGACTGATTAATCACATGTTTTAAACAGAAAGAGTCGAAGGAATTACCATGAGAATGTGAGTCCCGGTTTTCCGGTGACTTGCAGAAATTTTCCGGCGAACTGATTCAGATGATCTTATGGTTCAAAAATGCGACGAAAATGAAATTGAGTATTGATATGATAGCTCTGAATCGCGAGAATGGACTGAAGCTTGAGTTATTCAGGAATTTGATGAACTTTCGGTTTCAAAAACCGAAAATGATGAAGCTTTAAGTTCAATCAATTCTGACTTAATTAGAAACCGTCGTGCATCGGTTATAACTGAAAATGTGAGGTAAACAATCGATTTGACGATTGGTTTGCCGATTACCGTTATTCAGATGGCATCATCGGTTAAATTGAGTTTGTGTATAAGTTCCATTAGTTTTCCTAGAGTTAACAGAAAACACTTTGTGGCGGAGTGGTTTAGGGAAGGAATGTTAAGTTGTTGAGCCTTGGCTGACCCGGGTTCGAGTCCCGGCAGCTTCAAATGTTTTTTATTTGTTTTATTTTAACTTTTTATCAAATATAATTTTTATAGTTTAGTTTATTTATTAATTATGTATCGTTTTAACTCAAAATAACCATAAATAATTAATGCACTTTTATAACTTGGTACTTGATTACAAAACGGAGCGGGTTTTGGAGACCCGATTTTTACAAATGTTACAGTATCCCCTACTTTTAGGAATTTTGTCCCGAAATTTAAATAGTTGAAGTAGTAGGAAAAAGATGCGGGTATTTTTCACGCATTGAGTCTTCACGTTCCCAAGTAAACTCAGGTCCCCGTTTCGACTCCCAGCGTACCCTAACAATTGGAATGCGACTTCGTCGAAGACGCTTTTCTCCGTAGTCCATGATCTCCACTGGTCTTTCAATAAAATGCATGGATTCATCAATCTGAATATCTTCCAGCGGAATATGGAGATTCTCATCAGCGATGCACTTCTTCAAGTTCGACACGTGGAACTGGGATGAATCCTGTCGAGTTCTTCCGGTAGGTCAAGCTTGTATGCTACAGGACCTGCTCTTTCGAGTATCTTGAAAGGTCCTACGTAACGTGGTGCTAGCTTTCCCTTTTGACCAAAACGAACTACTCCCTTCCACGGTGATACTTTTAAAAGCACATGATCACCAATGCTAAACTCTAAGGGCTTCCGTCGTTTATCTGCATAACTCTTTTGACGACTTTGAGCTGCTAGAAGATTGTTTCGGATTTGATGAATCTTGTCTGTGGTTTCTTGGATCAATTCTGGACCAGTAATTTGTGCTTCCCCAATTTCGTGCCAACACACAGGAGATCGGCACTTTCGACCATATAAGGCTTCAAAAGGTGCCATGCCAATGCTCGAATGATAGCTGTTGTTGTACGAAAATTCAACTAATGGTAGGTGGGCGTCCCAATTTCCCTTGAAGTCTATGACACATGCTCTAAGCATATCCTCAAGAGTTTGAATGGTGCGCTCAGACTGTCCATCAGTTTGAGGATGATAGGCGGTACTGAGATCTAATCGTGTGCCATAGCGGATTGTACTGCCTGCCATGTTCGTGAGGTGAAACGACCATCACGATCAGAAATAATACTTAATGGTACCCCATGTCGGATTACGATTTCGTTGATATAAATACGAGCAAGCTTTTCGTTCTTGAAATCTTCTCGAATAGGAATAAAGTGAGCTGATTTTGTAAGTCGGTCTATAATCACCCATATAGTGTCATACCCACCAGAAGTGCGAGGTAACCCGGTAATGAAATCCATGGTTATATTTTCCCACTTCCATACAGGTATTTCCGGTTGGACTAGAAAACCTGAGGGTCTTTGGTGTTCAGCCTTCACCTTAGAACATGTGAGACACTTGGAAACAAAAACGGCAACATCCTTCTTCATTCCAGGCCACCAATAGGTGTATCGTAGGTCTTGATACATCTTATCGGCTCCTGGGTGTATAGAATATCGCGTTTTGTGAGCTTCATTCATGAGAGTTTCACGAAGATTGTTGTGGTCAGGAATCCAGATACGATTTAGGTAATACAAAATACCGTCTGATTTAGTTTCAAGTTTTAGCTCGGCTCCACATGACATCTCTTTTCGTACATCTTCTTCTGTTATCGAAACGTGTTGAGCTTCTCGAATTTGATCTTTAATATCAGTTATGATTTGCGAACATAGAAGTTGAATGGAGTTCGCATAACCCTTTCGACTAAGTGCATCAGCCACCACATTTGCTTTACCAGGGTGGTATCTAATTTCACAGTCGTAATCATTTAGGAGTTCGACCCATCTTCGTTGCCTCATATTTAACTCTTTTTGATTGAAGATATGTTGAAGACTTTTGTGGTCAGTGTATATTTCACACTTAGTACCATAGAGATAATGTCTCCATATCTTAAGAGCGAATACAACAGCTCCAAGTTCTAGGTCATGAGTGGTGTAGTTCTTTTCATGTGTCTTGAGTTGCCTCGAGGCATAAGCTATGACTTTTCCTCTTTGCATGAGAACGCAGCCTAATCCTTGCCCTGACGCGTCGCAATAGACTACAAAATCATCACAACCTTCAGGAAGAGTGAGGATTGGTGCATCACAAAGTTTTTGTTTAAGAGTTTGAAAAGCTTCTTCTTGCTTGGGTCCCCATACGAATGGTTTTCCCTTATGGGTTAAAGCCGTGAGTGGCACAGCAATGCGAGAGAAGTTTGAAATGAACCGACGATAATAGCCAGCTAGTCCAAGAAAAGACCTTACTTCAGTTGGTGTACGTGGAGCTTGCCATTCTTGAACTGCTTTGATCTTTGAAGGGTCAACATGTATTCCTTTATCATTGACTACATGCCCGAGAAATTGCACCTCTTTTAACCAGAATTCACATTTAGAGAACTTGGCATAAAGCTTTTCTTTTTCTAGAAGTGCAAGAACGAGTCGAAGATGACGCTCATGATCAGCTTTAGATTTTGAATAAATAAGAATATCGTCGATGAAAACTATAACAAATCGATCAAGGTAAGGTTTGCAGACTCTGTTCATTAGGTCCATGAAGACAGCTGGTGAGTTGGTTAATCCAAACGGCATAACCATGAATTCATAGTGGCCATAACGAGTTCGAAAAGCAGTCTTAGGGACGTCTTCTTCATGTACTCTAAGCTGATGATAGCCAGATCGAAGATCGATTTTCGAAAAGCAGCTGGCACCTTGTAGTTGGTCAAGAAGATCATCTATGCGAGGTAAAGGATATCGATTTTTGATGGTTAACTTGTTGAGCTCTCTGTAGTCGATGCACATACGAAAAGATCCATCTTTCTTCTTTACAAAAAGGACAGGTGCACCCCAAGGCGATGAGCTGGGACGTATGAATCCCTTGTCAGTCAACTCTTGCAATTGACTGGCTAGCTCTTGCATTTCAGAGGGGGCTAACCTATATGGAGATTTTGCAACTGGTGTAGCACCAGGTATAAGATCAATACGGAATTCGACATCTCTGATTGGAGGAAGTCCTGAAATGTCGTCAGGAAAAACTTGTGGAAAATCTTCACTACAGGAATATCTTCAAGTTTCTTCTCTGTGGTCCCCTTCTTGATGATATGGGCTAAAAACGCGACATAATTCTTGCGAAGGTATTTTTGAGCTTGAAGACAAGACATTAAGTTGAGCCCTTTCGACGAGGTTTCTCCAATGATTCGAAGAGTCTGACCGTTTGAAAGAGGAATACGAATAAATTTTTCACGACATACAACTTCCGCATGATGTTGACTGAGCCAATCCATACCGATTATGATGTCGAAACTTCCCAGCTTCATAGGAATAAGGTCGAATGAGAAATCGTGGTCGTTTAAGGTGAGTGTACAGTTGCGTAAAATAGAGTCTAATGAAACTGGTTTTCCGTCCGCAACTTCCACCGTTATGGATTCCGCGAGCGTATCCCGATTTTTGCTTAAGATAGGTTCAAATTCTAATGACACGAAACTTCTATCCGCACCAGTATCAAATAACATAGAGGCATATCTACCATTTATAAGAAACGTACCGTTGACCACATTGCCGTCAGCTCTGGCCTGGTTCGCGTTAATATTGAAAGCTCTTCCTCTAGCAGGTGGAGGAGCTTGGTTCGCTTGATTCACAGGGTTGGCTTGGGCCTGAGCATGAATAATATTAACCAGCCTTGGACATGTGTTTCTGAAATGACTTGGGTCGCCGCAATTGAAACAAGCCCGCATAGGTTGGCCCATAGGGTAATTGGGTTGATAGTATGTTTGGGCTATATGTTGGGTGGGTGGAAATGGTAGTTGTTGTTGTGCTTGACCCATTAACTGTTGGTGGGTTTGGGTTAAAGGTTGGTGGCGGTTTGTTCGTTGAAGCGTGCGGCTGTTTTGAACAGTATGTCCTGCGCGACCGCAGCCGGTGCAGTATTGGCAAGGATGATCAGGGGAGTGGTGATACTGACAACGGTTACATTTTGGTAATGGACCTGTGTAGGGTCTTCTGTATGGCGCGGGTGAAGGAGTGACTTGAGTGATGGGTGCCGCAGGAATAGGGGTGTTGGTTTGAGTGACTGCAAAATTCCTGGTGTTACGCTTCCTCTTGTTAGCAAACTTAGAGGAAGGAATGGGGTGGTTTGAGGTTTGCCCTCAACAGGGGCTTTCTTCTTCTCTTCTTTGAACTTCCCATTGCGAATTCGGTTTTCGGTCAGTTCAGTTGCCAACTCCATGGCAGCTTCGAGTGTTACCGGTGAAACGCTGAGGACCGAATCTTGAATTTTCGAGGGAAGTCCTCGAATATAATGTTCGATCAGACGATAGGTTGGAGTGAAAAAGTTTGGAACCATTTGGTTCAACTCCAAGAACCTCTTGTTGTAAGTAGAGTGGTCACCCTCCTTTTGCTTTAAGGCATGAAATTCATCCTCCAACTTCTTAATTTCACTTCTAGGACAGAAACGCCTAGTCATGATTTCCCTTAACTCCTCCCAAGTTAAGGCCATCGCATCTTCAGTTCCCCTCTTTCCTTTCTCAGTATTCCACCAAGTGAGAGCTACACCAAGTAGTCTCCCGGTGGCGTAACGAACCTTGCGATCCTCAGGACAATCGCAGTTTAAGAAAACGTTTTCCATCTCCTCGAACCAATGTAGGAGAGCAGTGACTCCCTCAGTCCCTTCGAATTTTGGAGGATCACATGACTTAAAATGTTTGTAAGAGCATTTGATGGTAGGAGGGTTGTCGATGTTCTGGTCCTGTTGTTGAGGAGGGTTAGTAGGATTTGCAGCAAGGGCTTGTTGTACTTGTACCACGATGTCAGGCAATATCGTGGCCATTTGATTCGCGATATGTGTGGCCAAACGTTCCTGAGGCTTTCCCGATCTTTTACCCCTTCGATACTGTCTAGATGACATCTACAGGATCATAAAATGAGAAGATTGTGAGTTTATGGTGTCTTTTTAGGTGTCATGTGTCTTTAAGAAAATGAAAATAACATAAATATCAATAATGCAACTACATCCATAGGATGTCTTGGGTTCGCTCATGTTGGGCCTCAAATGTCCCCCATACCTTCACCTACATAGTCATGTGGGCCCCCATGGCTATTGGCTTGGTAGGATTCACATTAGTATTAGCAATTTAACACTCGCATCCCCCGAATGCAAACCACAAAATATGTTCATGAGATGTTTGGTCGGAACGTGTCCAGGTGTAGACACAATGACAACTCAAAGTGGGATTAGCTCACACGACGTTTGGTATAGCATGCTTTGGCCTAATAGGTACTTCGTACTCTCATCGTTAGTCCCCAGGTAGGCAAACTGGTCCTTTATTTTAGGATTTATACGAATGCCAGCCTAGACAGGACGTTCCGACTACCGGTACTAGTACCCTTCCAGTTACTACATGCCCGTCATGAGAACTCACTTTGATGAGATTTGAAAACACGAAAATCATTGTAAAATCAATCATGATGTGGTGTGTGCTTTCATGGATGTGATATGTTATGATCATACGATTTCATGATAGGCATTATTTGATAATACATACTTATGGACATGCTTGTACAATATCAAACGTAACATTTAACATAAAACATATAAACATCATGAAATTTGGCATATAACACACAAAATTCTTATAAGTTTCTAATCGACTATAGTATAGGCTCTAAGGGTCTAATAACCTATCCTATATCCCTATAGTCATGGCTCTGATACCAATCTGTCACACCCCGACCCGCAGCGGAAATATGAGTCGGGGCATAATTGGGTTATCACCAAAGCGCATGACATTTACTATTATGTTTCATAATTAATAAAGTCAAAGTTACATTTTCAAACATCCAAACATGTTCATTCAATACAAATGAAAATAACCAAACATAACAATCCCAATACTAAATCGTTTTATTCTTCTAATCCAGGTCCTATGTGTTCCTAGCTGCTGCTGGTTCACCTGTATCATGTGTAAAATGGGAGTTTTTGGGTCAACATAAGTTGGCGAGTGAACCTTATTAGATAAACATTTGTTAATGATTTTTATGGTTAGTTTATCAATGAAATATTGTGCATAATCATAAAAGAGCAAATGTAAGTAATCAAGCATTGGCAAATAGCAGTTACAATTATAACATACAATAACACTTGATAGCATACATGAACATACCAATATCATACGATAACTAACATAAATGAACTGTGCGATCAAGGCTCAATCAAACGGAGCCGATCGTATTGCATGTACTGAAATGTAAAATGAACTGTGCGATCAAGGCTCAATCAAACGGAGCCGATCGTTGCGGGCACGCCAGGTTCAACCGCATAATAAAATGGGGAACAGGCTCAAACCTCATAAATGGGGAGCGGCGGCCTCGGCAATTGCATGTACTGAAATAATAATTTGCATCCAATAATAACTACTTAACAACAACAAACTAAATACACATGTCATGATATGATGTATGCACAATAGTTTAGTTATAATATGTATATAAACAAAGACACATGATACACCCCAAAACGTGATTAAAACGGGGAATTTGAAAGGTTCACTCACATTGGGTGCGTTGAATTGGAGATGGTAAGATGCGCACGATTTAGATGTGCGGATCGACGAGGAATACTAACCTAAATAATAATGGAAAAATATATTCGGTGGATGGATTTTATTAAGGATTTTAATGAAATTTTTAGATATATTTTTGTGAGTTTATGGCTATTTTCTATCTTTGAAAATGTTATTTTTAAGTATTTTTAATTGATTTTTAAATTAAATTAAATAAATTAAAATATAAAAAATATATTATTTTTTTTAAGTGTTGACCGTTGACCGGTTCGGTCAGCGGATATACTTGCGCCGGGTGGGATTCGAACCGGCCACCTTCCGTTCGCGTGCACGTAGCTCTACCAACTGAGCTACGTGTCTAACCCGTTATAAACTCGTTTTTAATTAAATTTATATACTTATTTGAATTAACCGAAAATTCCTTTATTTGCAAAAATGTTTTAATTCAATTGGACCGGTACTCGTTACAAGATTCGAACGCGCGACGTGAAGTTCGTGTTGCACACAGTCCACCGCTGGACTGTGTGTCTAACCCGTTTAAAATACCGTTTTTAATTAATCTTATGTTCTGTTATAACTTCATCTTCTTCGCCGATTTACACAGACAGTATAATTCGACTGGTTATGATTGATTTGTGATTTATAAAGTTCTCAGACATTCACAGTAATTCAAAAGTAGAGAATGGAGAGAGTTTAAGGAAAAGAATATACCGATTGGTGTTATTCACAGAAATCCGGCGGAGGTTCGTCGGTTCTGGAAATGAACTCCGGCTGTTAAAACCAATTAACAGCGTTGATCGATTATTCATAAAGTTGAGTCACTTAAACAAGGTTTAAAAGAAGTTTAGGATATCATACCAGTTCACAGTGTGATTCCGGCAGTCTCAGAAACTTTCCGGCGAAGATAAGATTTTCGATAAACGTTGGCTAGGATCGATTCTGATGATGGAGTTGTGTTAGAGACTGATTAATCACATGTTTTAAACAAAAAGAGTCGGAGGAATTACCGTGAAAATGTGAGTCCCGGTTTTCCGGTGACTTGCAGAAATTTTCCGGCGAACTGATTCAGATGATCTTATGGTTCAAAAATGCGACGAAAATGAAATTGAGTATTGATATGATAGCTCTGAATCGCGAGAATGGACTGAAGCTTGAGTTATTCAGGAATTTGATGAACTTTCGGTTTCAAAAACCGAAAATGATGAAGCTTTAAGTTCAATCAATTCTGACTTAATTAGAAACCGTCGTGCATCGGTTATAACTGAAAATGTGAGGTAAACAATCGATTTGACGATTGGTTTGCCGATTACCGTTATTCAGATGGCATCATCGGTTAAATTGAGTTTGTGTATAAGTTCCATTAGTTTTCCTAGAGTTAACAGAAAACACTTTGTGGCGGAGTGGTTTAGGGAAGGAATGTTAAGTTGTTGAGCCTTGGCTGACCCGGGTTCGAGTCCCGGCAGCTTCAAATGTTTTTTATTTGTTTTATTTTAACTTTTTATCAAATATAATTTTTATAGTTTAGTTTATTTATTAATTATGTATCGTTTTAACTCAAAATAACCATAAATAATTAATGCACTTTTATAACTTAGTACTTGATTACAAAACGGAGCGGGTTTTGGAGACCCGATTTTTACAAATGTTACAATACTACTACTTGGGAATACACCTAAACGGGGGTGAAATCCCAATTAGGCAGACTAGATATGTGAACAAGATTCTCAATGACTCATAAATGCTTGAGAGTAATGACACTAAGAAACCCATGGATCCAGGACATAGAATAACAAAACTAGAAGGTGGAGAATTAGTTGAACCCACTAGTTATAGAAGTGTGATTAGATGCCTAAGGTATTTTCTCCACACAAGGCCAGATCATAGTTACTCAGTAGGATTACAAAATTGTTTTAGGCAAGAACCAAATGAGCATCATCTGAAGGCAATTAAACAAGTTATACGCTATATTAAAGGAACAAATATTTTCAATATAACTTATATTATCAAAGCAACGGATGATGCAAATTACTTAGTTTTAGTGATAGTAGCTATGGAGTTAACACAGAAAAAGGAAAGGGTGCAACTTGAATAGTATCTTATTTTGGAAACTCTCTATTAGTTGGTGCACTCAGAAACAACTTATCGTAGCATTATCACCTTGTGAATCGAATTTATGGCAGTTACAACAGCAGCACATGTCAAGCATTATGGTTAAAGAGACAACTTAGCGCTTTAACATGATGGAAAGAAGAAAAAGAAACTTTGATGGTTGATAACAAATTTGCAATAACAATAATGAAGAATCCCATTTCATGGTAGAAGCAAGCATATAGACGCTCCTTATCACATTATACGAGAATGCATTGAGAATGAAAAAATAACCATGGAGCATATATCTAGAGAACTACAAAAGGCGGCCATCTTAACAAAGGCATTACCAAGAATCCAGTTCATCACAATGAGAGAACTACATGGCGTCAAAGACCTATTGTGATTAAGGGGTTGACTGTTGGATAATCACTCACAACTCATGAAGTTTATAGGTCGTTTATGTATTTATTATTAATTTATTGTATTAATGTAGGTAGTCTATGTAAAAAGGGTTAAAATGTAGTTAGGTCTATTGTTAAACGACACGTCCCAAAACCCTAAATGGTTATGTGTATGTCGAACAAGAGGGTGTCTGATCATTCAAACATTTACTCCGATTTTCATTCAATTTGTAAATCGTATTTTGTTCTTGATGGTTTGTTTGATCTTGAGACTTTAATAGTTTGAATCAATTCTTATCCCAAGATCTTCTCAACCAAACCCTTGCAAAAATTGCAACCAAAAAAAAAATCATACATTAATACATTAATCGACACAAAACAAAAACTAAATGGTTACAGATATGTCAACGACAAACAATTCACGCCACATCAGATAAAGATGACAAAAAAAATAATTTAGGAAACCATGCATATTGCAATTGTCTTTCAATCAATTAATTAAAGAAGTCAAATTTTAAGGTTGATTGCTCGGCATGATTTCCTTATCTGTCCTTGATTTCCTGTGAGAACTTGGATGGCACCCATCTTAACCATGGCTTGACCAAATTTAGTGTTGAAATCAGAAGAACGAGCAATGGCTTCAACAGTGGACTTGCTCAAACTGTCCAATGCCACGTCTTGATCGAATTTAAGGACTCCCCTATGCATCATAATCTGAGTATAGAAAGATTTGTCTAGAACAGCAGAGCTAAAAGGATTTTGATCCAAGTTTGCAGTGAGGTCAACGGTTGCGTTCTGAGCACATATACGCCTCAGCGATGTTAACAGCGCTAAATCCATGGTGGGGTCGGGTTTTCCTGTGTTCTTGAAGTTGTAAAGACGATCTTTAAATAAAGAACAATGAGCGATACCAATCGAGTGACCACCTGTTAAAAAAGAAACATTAAGAAAACATTTTTGCAATAATTAAACTAAAAGAATTCCAATCCATTTATCTACGCATGGCTAGATTTGGATTTTAGCTAAAAGGAGAACTAATCAAACGGAAACGGATAGAAATCCGTTTAAAATCTCTTTGTAGATTGTAACTATCTCATTGTTTTACGTTATTTTCTGTTTTTAATATTAAAAAAAGAAAAAAAAACAATACTTAAGTATGTAAAGCCTTGTAAATAATTACTTGACACCAACATTTTAAGATATGCCAAACTACAAATTGTTGTGACGCAAACTATTTATACTACTAGAAAAAAACATACTTTTAACTTCAAAATAAAAAGCTAGAAAAATATTTTTTTTTAAAATTTTATGAACTTTCTAGTTATGAATTTGCAACTGAAAATTCTTCACGTAAAACAAGAAATATGTCGATGATCCGTAGCTAAGTAACCAGTGGTCGTTCGGTGAAGTCTTTACCCACGCCCAGATTGACCACATATTTTCCCAATGAGTTACCCACGACTGATATAGTCACAGAACTATCAATAATCATTTGTGATAGATGGAATTAAAACTTTAGGTGAATTACCAAGAAGATAGATCATGTCGGTGGCGGCTAGTCCTTTCAGAGCAAAAGTTCGAATCGCACTCGATACAGATGAAGTAGGAGGTGGGAGACTAATTGTATTTTGTGCAAGAGACACAAGTCCATCCCTTCTTCCTGTTTGGACGCTGTATCTACCTCCACCACTCTACACTAAATAAAATCATGTTAAAAAATTAAACATAATTAAACTCTACAGTTCTAATAAGATCACATGCATCTAAATCTACTGCTTACAAATGAAATAACATCTCTAGTAGCCATAACAATTATATCAGCACAAGAAACCACTCCCGGGCACACGCTCTCCACCGCAGCTTTTGCAGCATCAATGACGTCATAACCTCTAACGCTTAAGTTCGGAGGTGCGGTCTTCTCACTGTTGGGCCCGTCTAGTAGAATTGACGCGTCACACCCCTTTGGAAAATAAAAAAGTGATTAACCATGAACTTACAAAACTAATTTGCATGCATGAAAACTGAAGAAACTTACATTAACAAAGCAATCATGGAATTGCATTCGAATTAGAGCAGGTGCGATTGATCGGTCTTTGAGGAACTTGTGGTAGACTGTATTTCTTACGATGGCTTCGACATCTGAAGTTCGGCATTTGCCATTATAGAAGCCATACTGGAGGCCATAGCCATAATACCCATAGCATTGGCTAGCAAAGTTCAAAAAGATGAACCCAATAGCTAATGCAACTGCTTTGGTATTTCCCATGGCCATTTTGTTATGCAAATGCTTAATTAATTGAATTGGGGTGAATAAGAAGAACTTGGTGTTTGGTATTTATAGGGATGGTATAAAGGAGGATTATTGTTTGAATAATAAATATATGGCTTTCACGTTGTGTGTAGTGGGCAGGAGAGACGTGTAGACATAACACTCAAAATTCTGAATCTTTTTTTTATTCAATGAATTCAAGGATGACCATTTTTTAATAATTTCTGTTACATGTTTTATTTAATAATTTATTAGATTGTTGTTAGGGTTACCCTTTTATTTTTCTATTATACATTGTTTTGTTACATTTCCTAGAAAAAAAAATGACTTTCACTAACGGATGATATCAACTACTGATCCGTTGATCATGTCTTTATCCACTCCCTATCTATCCATGGAACCTCGCCAACAGATTACCGAGTACTCCTTAAAAACAAATGGCTTTCACTAACAGATAAATTTGTAACATCAGTTGCTAAAGGTTTGTACTTACATTAACATGTCAGTGATACACTTTCAGAAAGGGTCTACATATTTACGCACCCAGATGCCTATTCACAATCCCTCGTATAGGCTTTGTATAGGCCTATAGAGGGGCGTATAACCTTTTTCAAATTTCAAGAGAATCTCTGATTATGTCATGTTATGTCTTGTATGCCTCCTATAGGCCTATACGGGGCGGGGCGTATAAGCAAAAAAGACCATTTTACCCCTGGTGTAAGGGTTGTACGCAGACCAAACCAGTGTTTAGTGGTCTTTTTTGCCCCTCATACATGACTCGTATAGGGTTATACTAGCGTATATAAGCTTTTTTTCTAGCAAACACTTTCATATAATATTTATTGTTTTAGCAAAGATTTATAATAAGATAATAAGTACTTTAAAAAAATTGTTAAGTATGGTATCGTATAGTATAAGTCTCGTATAGATCCCGTATAGGCTATGGATGCAATATCGTATCTTATAATGTATTATAGGTGTTGTATAGGCCTATAGGTGTAATATAGCATCATATAGTATCATATAGGTGTAGTATAGGTTCTTTATAGGACTATAAACGTAGTATAGGTCCCGTATAGGTGTAGTATAGATCCTATATAGGCCAATAGGGGTATATAGGTCTCGTATAGGCTCGTATAGACCTATAGGTGTAGTATAAGTCCCATATAGGCCTATAGGTGTAGTATACATCCCATATAGGCCATTAAGTGTAGTATAGTACACTATAGTATCGTATCGTATAGGTGTAGTATAGGTCCCGTATAGGGCTCGTATAGACCCTACGGGTGTAATGCAGGTCTCGTATAGGCCTATGGGTGTAGTATAAGCCCCGTATAGATCTATAGGTGTAGTATAGAACACGTATAGGCCTATAAGTGTTAGGGCTATCCAAAAAGCTCGTGCCTCAGAGCTCGCTCGATATGGCTCGGTTTGAAACTGAGCCAAGCCAACTCGGCTCGGTTAGAACCGAGCCTAGCTCGGCTCGACTCGTAACGAGCCAAATTGGCTCGGTTTGGCTTGCTTGCTAGTTCGGCTCGGCTTAGTTCGGATTATTTTACTTTTAATATATTTTATTTTTATATGCATTATAATATATCACAAAAAAAACTAGTTTTTATTTACACGTATTTAGGCGTGTAATTTGATACCTATAACATATTTGAATGTTGATTACCATGGTAATGAACTTATATTGTATTTCGTTGAAATTTAGAACTTATTTTGTGTTGCTAGAATTGATTTTGGCTTGTAATGTATTAGGCTGACTTACTTTGGATGTGTGCTTTAAAACTTTTGAAAATATTTTAGACTAGTGAATTTCGAAAGCTATGTATTAATTTTTGTTTTCAAAATCGAGCTAAACCAAGCCGAGCCGAGCTAGCTCGGTTTCAAACCTAGCCAAGCCCGAGCTTAGATTTTCAACTCGGTTTCAAATTTAAGCTGAACCGAGCCAGCTCGGTTTATAATCGAGCCGAGCCCGAGCTTGCCCAGGCTCGACTTAGTTTGGCTCATCAACAGCCCTAATAAGTGTAGTATAGTATATTATAGTATCGTATCATAAAGGTGTAATATAGGTCTCATATAGGCCTATAGGTGTAGTGTAGGTCTCGTATAGACATTTAGGTGTAGTATAGATCCCATATAGGCCAATAGGTGTAGTATAGGTTCTGTATAGGGCTCGTATATACCTACGAGTGTAGTGTATGTCTCATATAGGCATATGGGTGTAGTATAGGCCCCGTATATACCTATAGGTGTAGTATAGTATAGTATACTATCGTATCATGTACAATACTATATGATACGATATGATATTACACCCATAGAAGTATACGGGGCCTATACCGGACCTATACTATACACTACACGATACGATATCACACTTATAGGCTTATACAAGACAAATACAGTACCTATACTACTCTATACGATACGATACGATAGGTGTGGTATCGTATAAAAATGATTGATATTGTATAAAAGTATTTGTCATTTTTTTTAAAAAATACTTATTTTTGATAAGCTTTGCTAAAACATTTAATAATGTATAAGACGTTTGTAAAAAAATAATAACCCTTATATACCCCCCATAGCCTATACGAGGCATATACGGGCAGGGGGTCATATATTAGACCTGTAGAAGGGGTCTTATACACCACATATAAGATATGAAGCGTATAGGAGCAGCCAGACCAGAATTGAAACCAATCAGGTACTAATATTGATGTTCGGCTCGTTTTCGCTTTCAACAACCTTGAGATCTTCATCCTCCTTTGCATTGCTTGAGTTTGCCTCGTTCTCCTTGCTTGCATCCTTCATACTTTCTTCTTCATGAGATCAAAGTACCACTCCAAAAGATCGATGTAGTGGATGTATGCAATTTTTACTTCTTAAACATCGTCCACATCGAAACCACACTTGGTCGCTACATCTTCCCATGTATCATCCTCTAATACCTTCTGATTTTGCCTTCATTGTTTACTACCCAGTAAAGTGTGATGAGATTCATATCTTTACCATTCAACAATGTAGGCGACGTCTCTTTTTCTTTACAAATTTCAAGTTAACAAGGCACGCAACACTTGAGAAGTTCCTCAAAGTTTTCATCATAGAATTTCTCATGGCCAACTAATTCTTCGTGCATCACAATCAACTCTACCACATCGAGACATCCTTTGATTATTAAATCATTTTCAACCACATCTTCCTCGTGTTGAGAAAGTACCACTAGGGGTGTTCAAAACTATCTGTATACGAAAATCCAATCCGAATTATCCAATTTCCGAATCTGAAATATCGGAAAATTTGTATATCCGAAATTTCGGATATCCGAAATACCAGATATCTGAATTTTTGGATTTGGATCTGAAAATATAATTTTTATTTTTTCGGATATCCTAATATCCGAAAATATCTTAATTATCTGAAAAATATCCAAAATATATATTCGAATATCCGAAACTATCCGAAATATCCGGTTCCAAAGATTAAAAATAAAAAATAAAAAAAATTGGATATTCGGATATCCGATTCGCTATCCGATCAAATATCCGAATTTCAGATATCCGAACCACATCTTTCCTTATTCTTTTCCCGCTCGATTTCGAATTCTTTCTCGTAAAACTCTTCAACAAACTCTTGAAACTTAACCTTTTCATCACGGTTCCCGTTCTCCACATCTAAACGCTCATAACACTTGGTGATATATTCTTGTTCTAAGTCCTCCTCGGACTTATCTTCAAAAATATCGACACGTTTGCCTAGTTACCAAACATTTTCGTCAACATGCACGAGTCACTCATAGTGACCGTTTCAATCCCTTGGTATAGCAACTGCTCTAGACTTAACATGTTCCTCTTCATACTAGGAACAAACTAACACACTCAATCGTTTAATCTTTGCCATCTACCAGAACTTTAGCCTCACCAATTCCATGAACAAAAGCAAATATCAATACCCTGAAGTGCCTTTTACGAACCTTAAAAAAGTTTTGATTCCTAGTCATACACGTTTTAAAAGTTGGATCTACCACCTATATCGAATCCTACTGCCCTCCGCAAGTATCCTTAACCAAATAATCACTTTCAATGGGTAAAGGACTAAGGTTTACATACTTACTTGGACAGATAGACACGATATGGCCATATTGCTTGCACGTAAAAATTGGATCCCAGCCTTTCTTGGTCTGCCAACCGGTGCACTTCCCTTTAGACTCAACTTCTTGAAAAAACGTTTTTGGTACCATCTTCTTGGGGAACTTCTTGATTGGCAATTTCCAGAAACAATTGGATGGCTTCCCCAGCGCGTACTTATTAACCCTTCTGCTACCCTGGACCCTCTTTCCCTTGTCCTGGTATCGCAAGAATCGGCACCAACCGATTTACCCTTGTTCATCCTCAAATAGTCTCCAAAAACCTCATCCTCATCCTCGATCTTCATAAAACTATGGGCTCTGATACCAATGTTAGTATCCTAGAGTATATCAGGACCATGTTGAACGAGGAGAATGATGAACATCCATGGTTGTAGTCTCCACATAACTCACACCAATATAACAACAACAATCATACCCAGTAAATTCCACAAATATCAAAGCTATTGGTAGGGTCTAGGGAGGGTGGGATGTAGGCATACCTTACCTCTACCCCTAGGATTGAGAGGCTGCTTTCAGTGAGATCCTCAGCTCCAAAACACCCAACAAAGAATAGATGGAACATGATATGTGTGTGTGTGTGAGGCTACCATTATAACATGAGTGGTGAAAAAGAATATGGTAAACAAGTCACATAAAACATCACAAACAGCCTATAAACATACAAGATGACAAACGCATGTAAGTTCCACCTAAAGTGTAAGCATATCTATAACCATACACCACACCTACGACACAGTTTTACCCTCCCCTAGAAATCCTTAACCTTAATCCTACATCTCCACGAACTCCTATCATGATTCAAAGAACTAGTAAACGAATATGCGAACTTGTATACTAACCAAATGAATAACAACTTGAAGTAACTTTGTTAACAGCCGTCAATCGATCAGAGCATATACATACATACATACAACTGTTATCGAAACCCTCTTTATACTTGTAAACCGTTGTGTGTTGTGGAGAGAGGCGTCGATTGGAAACGACATGTTCCATGATAACCGCCAAACAGTTATATGTCTGTACACGCACTGATTCACATAAACTAAACAAGACCCAAATAACTTACTGGACTACTATTGTTCGACCCAAAACGGGTTTGTTGGCCTACGGCCTAAACCAAACGACAAACATAAAAAACAAATTGCTCGACCCATTTAAAACTATAAACATAAACAAAACTTGTTGTTGTGTTTCTTGTAATCGAACACGGATTGCTTTGATTATAAATTTAGTATATAGTCGATATTAATTCATCCTCGCGAAAAATAACATGAGACGTTGGAAGAACTATAGACAAAATCAGGTCATATTGCTTTCTGTATTTTTGTATGTGCCTTCACTTTAGTAATTATTGATAGGTTTACCCTTTTGTTGATTTGTAAGAAATCTTCATCTATGTTATCATTGTCGAGGAATTTATTAACACATTGTTCTGGTTGATATATCATCCATTGGCTTTGTCTTTGCAGCAACCCAACTATGTTTCAAATCGGTTTCATCGAAGGATAAGGCACATAGTGTACTTATTGCTTGTGATGCTAGAACAAAGGGGTTGTTAGTGTTTAACTTTGATTCGAATATGATATCTAACAAGCCAAATTTTAGATCTAGTTTAACCCTGTGGCTAGTATCAAACCATGTATAAACACTTGAAGATCACAACAATGCGACAAACAAGAGTCATAATAGTTGGATAGGCTTTACATTATTGTTGGAAATAACTTATATTTTATTTTTAACAAAATCAATCACCATATTTCCTTCTGTTTATCTAATTATCTTCAGGAAATAACTTTTTTATTATGAAAAATAGGCTATAAATGAATAATTTACACTGCTTACACCAACAAGAATTAAATATTAATTGAGTTTTATAATCGACGGTGATAGAAATTCGTTACAATCAAATAACTCCCAAACTCGCAAGAATAGTACACACAACAAAAGAAATAAATAAAAAAATATACGGTTAAGTATAGGGTAAGGATGCATACATTAGAGGAGCCAAGTCAGCCTAACATCCCCAGACCCACACATGCGGAAGCCTCTTGCACTAGTTTTGCCCTTCTTATTACGTTTTTCATAAAAAAATTCACTCCATCATATACAAGTCAAGTATGTTGAAAACAAAAACTTTAAAATCCCCTTGGATATTTAAATCAAATATTTATAGGAATCATGTTTTGCTGGTTGATTGCTCGGCATGATTTCCTTATCTCCCCTTGTGTTCCTGTGAGAAGTTGGATCGCACCCATCTTAACCATGGCTTGAGCAAACTTCGTGTTGAAGTCAGACGAAGCAGCAATGGCTGCAACCTTGGATTTGGTCAAACCGTTCAATGCCAATTGTTGATCAATTTGAAAAATTCCCCTACGCAACATAATCTGATTGTAGAATGATTTGTCTATTACTTTAGAGCTTAGAGGGTTTTGATCCAAGTTCACAGTGCGATCAATTGTTGCATTTTGAGCACACGTCTTCCTTAGTGATGCTAACAGCATTACATCCATTGTCGGGTCTGGTTTACCCGAGTTCTGAAAGTTGTAAAGACGATCTTGAAACAAAGAACAATGAGTGATTCCAATAGTGTGGCCACCTAGACAATTAAAAATACACACGTTAAACTAAATTCTATGCATACCATAAACATAAATCCAATTTACATACAAATTCATGACACAACAAGTTGGTTCTAAACTTAAAAAAAGAAATCTCATTAAAAAAATTTAACTTGTAAGCATGGACAAATTACTAAACCTCTACCCTCTAATTCAAAAAATCAGACAGACTACTATATCTCCGTATAGGGGTAGCTCGACTGTAAAAAAGATGAGTTGTAGCTTGTTGTCCCTATACTTAACTAAGAGGGCCCCAATTTTTTAAGGTTTTATTAGAAGAGATAATTGTCAAACCTTGATTCTCTCATTAACATTCAAGGTTTAAATAATACAAAGGAGATCAATTTGAGATCTCGTATAATAGGAAACTAAAAATTACAATAATTACAATAATATTCTATTACACCCCCGCAGTCGAAGCGGGTGTGACCGTATGCTGAGACTGGAGCAGAAGTCTTCAAATAAAACGCGCGGTAATCCTTTCGTGAAAATGTCAGCAACTTGGTAACGAGAAGGGACGTGGAGAACACGAACTTGACCGCGCTGAACTTGTCCGCGCACGATGTGGATGTCAAGTTCAATGCGTTTCGTTCTCTGATGTTGAACCGGATTGCTGGAGAGATAGATAGCACTCACATTGTCACAGTAAACAATAGTAGCTTTAGAAAGGGGCCGATGAAATTCCAAGAGTAGATTGCAAAGCCAGCAGATTTCAGCAACAACATTAGCCACTCCTCTGTATTCGGCTTCGGCACTAGAGCGGGATATTGTTGGTTGACGTTTAGAGGACCAGGAGACGATATTGTCTCCTAAGTAGACACAATAACCACTCGTGGAGCGACGAATGTCTGGGCAACCAGCCCAGTCAGCATCTGTATAAGCAAGAAGTGCGGGATCCCTGTGAGGTGAGAGAGTTAGACCGTAAGAGACCGTGCCATGAATGTACCGGATAATACGCTTGAGAGCGTTCCAGTGATCTGTTTTGGGCGCGTGCATGTGCATACATACCTGTTGCACCGCATAACTGATGTCGGGCCGAGTGAAAGTGAGGTATCGTAGTGCCCCTGCCAAACTTCTGTAAAGTGTAGGGTTCTCAAAATGGTACCTGATGTTGCACTAAGTTTGGAGTTTGTATCAACTGGAGTGGCTGCGGGTTTACAAGACCGACATACCCGCGCGCTCGATAATGTCAGTGGCGTAGCTCTGCTGAGATAGGAACATAGTGTCCTGAGTTCGGTTCACAGTGATCCCAAGAAAAAAACTTAATGCTCCGAGGTCCTTCATTGCAAATTCTTTTGAGAGATAAGTCATGAGGTGTGACGAAGAGATGTCGTAGATGTTACTAGAATGATGTCATCTACATAAAGAAGAAGATAGGCAGTGTTGCCATTATGATGTAAGATGAACAAAGACGCATCACAACCACTTTGAACAAACCCCAAGGTAAGAACGTAGTCGGTGAAACGTTGATACCAGGCTCTAGGGGCCGGTTTCAAACCATAGAGAGACTTCTTCAATCGACAAATGTGATCCGGGAAGTGTTTGTCTCGAAAACCCATTGGTTGGTGCATGTACACGGTTTCATGGAGATTCCCATAAAGAAAAGCATTAGTAACATCGAGTTGGTGGCCCGACCATGACTTTGACAGTGCAATAGTCAATACGGTATGGATGGTTTCCGGTTTAACCACTGGACTGAAGGTTTCTCCACAATCAATACCAACCTGCTGAGAGCGTCCGTCACAAACTAACCTTGCTTTATACCGTTCAAGAGTGCCGTCAGACCTGAATTGATGTTTCGGTAACCACATGCTTCTAATGATGTTCATATGTGGTTGGCGTGGAACCAATTCCCAAGTATTATTATTAATAAGTGCGTGAAACTCATTGGTCATGGCAGTATGCCACTCTGGTATGGACAGGGCCAGGGACGGGTTTTTGGGAATGGGGACTATGTTAGTTGTGTGTAGGCTGAAAAGTTGCTTAGGTTTGACAATTCCGTCCATGGCCCGAGTATGCATGGTGCGTGTGTGGGTTGGTGGGATGGTGGACGGTGGGACCGAGTGAATGGGGCCGGAGTTAGTGGACGGGTTTGGTGAACGAGGGGCAGGTGAGGGTGAGGCGGTGGTATTGGGCTGTGGATGTTGGGCCGTATGGGTTGTGGAGGTAACTGGGCGGCGTCTGGAGTAGGTGAGGATGGGCTGTGTATGAGAAGGAATGGTGTGGGTGGGAGATGGGCTGTGTATGGGAGATGTTAAATGTCACACCCCTACCCGTAGCGGAATAAGAGTCGGGGCATAATTGGGTTATCACCAAAGCTCATGATATTTACTAATATGTTTCATATTTATTAAAGTCAAAATTACATTCCCAAATATCCAAACATGTCCATACAATACAAAGAAAAATAACCAAACAAAACAATTCCAAACTCTAAATCATTTTATTCTTCTAGTCCAATCCTAAGTGTTTCTGGCTGCAGCTGGTTCACCTGTATCATGTGTAAAAATGGGGGTTTTTGGGTCAACATAAGTTGGCGAGTGAACCTTGTTAGATAAACATTTCTTATTGATTTACTTATTAGTTTATCAATGAAAAATTGTGCATGATCATAAATGAGCAAATGTAAATAATCAAGCAGTGGCAATAGCAATCACAATTACAACATACAATAACATATGATAGCATACATTAACATACCAACATCATACCATAAAGAACATAAATGAAACTGTGCGATCAAGGCTCAATCAAACGGAGCCGATCGTATTGCATGTACTGAAAATGATAAATGTCTGTGCGATCAAGGCTCAATCAAACAGAGCCGATCGTATGTTGGCACGCCAGGTTCACGCTCATAATGTAATGGGGAACATGCTCAACGCTCATAATGTAATGGGGAGCGGCGGCCTATGAAATTGCATGTACTGAAAATAATAAATTGAATCTAATAATAACCACATAAACAGTTGAAACAAGCTGAATACACATGTTCATGATATGATGTATGCACAATGATTTAAGTATAATATATATAACAAGACACATGATACACCCCAAAACGTGATTAAACGGGGAATTTGTAAAGATTCACTCACATTGAGTGCGTTTGATTGGAGAAGATAAGATGCGCACGAGTCGGGAGAATTGAACAACGAGAATTACTAACCTAAATAATAACGGAAAAAAAATATAGTAAATGAGTGGATTTTATTAAGGATTTAATGAAATTTTTAGATATATTTTTGTGAGTTTAAGGCTATTTTCTATCTTTGAAAATGTTATTTTTAAGTATTTTTAATTGATTTTTAAATTAAATTAAATAAATAAAAATATTAAAAAAATTGTTTATTTTGCGTTGACCGTTGACCGTTGACTTGTTGACCTGTTGACCGGTTCGGTCAAAGTGCATGAATGCGCTGGGCGAGACTCGAACCCGAGACCTCCCGTACGCGTGCACGCAGCTCTACCAACTGAGCTACGTGTCTAACCCGAAATAATCTTGTTTTTAATTATATTTATATACTAATTCGATTTAACCAAAATTCTTTTAATTTCAAAAACATTTTAATTCAACAACCCGGTGCCAGTAACAGGTTTCGAACCCGGGACTTGTGCTTTAACATCACACACAGTCCACCGCTGGACTGTGTGTCTAACTTGGTTAATATACCAATTTTTATTATACTTAACAACTAACGGAGTTAACCCGGTTCAGTCTTAATCAAAAAGGCATTTTATTACATAAAGGGTGCGTGTATCAGGGATCGAACTCGTGACATGCGCATATATTTTGCACACAGTCCACCGCTGGACTGTGTGTCTAACTCGTTCATATTACTGATTTTAAATAAACTTATAACTTAACTAACTTCGTCTTCTTCATTCAAATTACAGTCAACTAAGTTACTAATCCGTTTCTTGCGTTTACGATTATCAAACATTCATAAGACTAAAATGAAATAGCAGAGACGGTGTTGGAAGTAAACATACCGTAGGAATGATTTATCACAGAGTTTCCGACAATGCGTCGGCTCTGTTTTTGTGCACCTCAACTGAACAAAACAATTAACCGTTTTGATTAGCCAATCGTGGAATTGAAGTGATAAACAAACGTTAAGAGTGTGATTGAAGGTCCTTACCGTTTCACAGACGGAAATAAAGATTTCCAGAAATTTTCCGGCGAACTTGAATTATCTGATAACGGTGTCTGAATTCGATTTCAATTGAAAGGTTTAAGTGAGAAATAGCTTAACAAATGTTAGACTACGACGGTATTGAAAGAATTACCGTTTTGATGATGAATACGGTTTTCCGGCGAACTTGCAGAAATTTCCGGCGAGTTGATTTAAGCGTTCTGATGGACTGAATGTATGACGAAAGTGAAATGGAAGGTTTGTATGATGTTTCTGAGTTGCGAGAGGGGTCTTGATTGAAGTAATTCAGTCATTGATCATTTTCGGTTATAAAAACCGATCATGATCAAAATTGAAGTTCATTCAAATCCGAATTGATTAGGATTTGTCGGTGCATCGGTTATAAACCTGAATGTGCGATTAATCAAACGTTTAGACGGTTGATTTGCGATTTCGGTTTCTCAGTTGGCGCAACCGGTTTAACTAGGTTTGTGTATAAGACTTATTTGTTTCCCTAAGTTGACAGAAAACAAACAAGTGGCGGAGTGGTGATGTGTGTGTGTGTTAAGTCTTTGAAGTTATAAACCGGCTGACCCGGGTTCGAGTCCCGGCAGCAACATTTCATTTTTTATTTATTTTGTTTTCACTTTTTATCAAAAATTATTTTTATAGTTTAGTTTGTTTATTAATTATGTATCATTAAAAATCAAAATAACCATAAATACACAACGTGACATTTATAACTTGATATTCGATTACAAAACGGAGCGGGTTTTGGAAACCCGTTTTTGACAAATGTTACATTAAATGGGCTGAGGTAGCAGGAGAGTTGGGCTGGGTCGAAGAAGGGATAGGTGGGGAAGTGTTTTGCGGTTGTGGGTACGAAGGGAAAGATACTAAAGGCCAAAGGAATGTGGGTAGGGGATCAGTGAGAAAGTTGTACGAGTTAGATGTAGATGTTTGAGTGAGGTTGGTGAAAGGAAAGGTAGACTCGTCAAAAAGGACGTGACGAGATATGGTGAGGGTTTTGGATTTTATGTCGTAGCATTTATAACCACGGTGGGAGGAGGGATATCCGAGGAAAACACACGGGTAAGAGCGGTGTTCAAGTTTGTTAATAGTGGTGGAAGGTTTGAGTGGGTAGCAAAGACACCCGAATACGCGTAAGTGGTCGTATGTCTGTAGCTGGTGGTAAAGTAGTTGGGTAGGTGTTTTAAAGTGGTGTGTTTTAGAGGGAGTTATGTTGATTAAGTAGGTGGAGATGTCAAGGGCATGATGCCAAAAGTTGGCGGGTAAAGAGGATTGGGAAAGAAGGGTTCCAATGATGTTATTAATGGAGCGGATTTTGCGTTCCGCTTTTCCATTTTGTGAAGAAGTATAGGGGCAGGAAAGACGGAAAAATATCCCATTTTTATCAAAAAATTGCTTAAAGGACGTGTTAACATATTCTTTTCCGTTGTCACATTGAAAGGTTTTAATGGTGTGATTAAATTGGATGTGGACAAGTTTGGTAAAGATTTCAAATATGGCAAAAACTTGTGATTTGTTTGAGATAGGAAACGTCCATAAGAAGTTTGTATAATCATCTAAAAATAACACGTAATAACGGTGACCTCCGGAGCTTAAAACCGGGGAGGTCCAAACATCACTATGCACTATGTCAAATGGTTGCAATGTAATATTATTAGATGAATAAAAGGGGAGCCTAGTGCTCTTGCTAAAAACACAAGGTTCACAAACATTCTTATTTAAAAACTTAAAAACAACGGAATTAGAGTTTTCAAAGACTGAAGTAGGGCCGGGCCTGAGTGGCCAAGGCGTTGATGCCATAAAGTGGAGGACTGAGCAGCAGTGGAGGAGGTAGAGAAACAGTGGAAGTCCTTGGAGAAGGTGTAGAGATCACCGCTGTTGTCGCACCGGATTATAGGAATCCGGGTCTTGTAGTCCTTCACAAGAAAACCAAACGGGTCAAATTCGACAGATACAGAATTATCTCTAGTGAATTGACGTACTGAAATTAGTTTTTAACAAGTTTAGGGGCATAAAGGACACGATTTAAGACAAAGGGTGGATATGGTGGGGGGAAGGTTTGTGGTCCATGTCCATGTACCGGGATGGTTTTTCCATCACCAACGATAATATTTTCATTCACGCAATTATTAAGAATAGTACCAAAATTACCTGAATTGGGATCCATGCTGATAGTTGCACCCGTGTCCATGATTCCATGCTGATAATCCGGTGGGTTTAAGGACATGGTGTAAAGAGCCTGTTGGATGTCAGTGGGTGAGTATGTAGCCTGGTGACCCTGATGAGGATGGGGGCCGAGTATGCCTTGGCTGGGATTAGTATGCGGTAATGGGGTAGTGGTGGGGTAGGGGCAAGAGGTGGTGGAGTTGCGGACCAGGAAAGCCAGGGTGGTGGTGAGGGGGAGTTGGTGTTCGGGTTGGGAATGGTCCAAGTGTAGGTAGTAGGTCCACGCACCGTAGGGTTGGCCACGACCAGGGTTGTAGCCCCAAGACCAAGAGGACCGGCCACAGCCACGTCCCCGTGACCGGTGTAACATCCGTCGAAAAACGGGTTTCCAAAACCCGCTTCGTTTATTAATCGAACATCCAGTTAAAATTTTCGTTGCATATTTATGGCTCAAACTAATTTTAAACAATACATAATTAATAAAATTCTAGAATTTAAAAATTTTAATTAATAAATGATAAAAATAAGTGAGTAAATAATGAGATGAGGCTGCCGGGTTTCGAACCCGGGTCAGCCGGTTCAACAAACAACCAACACACCACTCCGCCACACACTTAAGTTTGGAATAATACTGAAATAAATAATACTTAACAGTCACGAGTTCGAACCTCACTCAGCGCACATAATTAATACGGTCCGACCGGTCAACGGTCAAAAAGTCAAAATTTTTATTTTCTTTTTATTTATGTATTTTATTTAAAAATCAATTAAAAACACTTAAAAATAATATTTTTGAAGTTAGAAAATTTCCTTGAACTCACAAAAATAAATCTAACAATCCCATTAAGAACACTAATTAAAAATATTAATCTCAAATAAAAGTTTATTTATTTATCGAATTATTATGTTATTATTTAGGTTAGTTTCTCTCGTGGTTAAATCCAAATTCGTGCGCATTCATCATCAATCCAAGAAACGCACCCACTGTGAGTGAATTCTTACAAATTCCCCCTTTTTATTCATGTTTTGGGGTGTATCATGTGTCGCTTAAATTAATTCGCTTATTCAAACTCGTGCTACTACCATTATATGATCTAAACTTATAATGTAAATATTGTTTGTTGTGATGTGTGTTTACATATTGTCAAGTTACGTGCAAATCATTCATTAGGCCCATCAGTTCCTCGTGAGAGACGAGTTGAACATCGCGTGCCTCAAAATCATTTCATTAGGCCCATCAGTTCCTCGTGGGAGACGAGTTGAACATCGCGTGCCTCAAAATCATTCATTTGGTGTGTGCGTGTGCAATAATTAATATTATGTGTTTTGTGATTAAATTTACATCTACGTTTACTCATATGTGGTTATGCACTTTATTTTATAATCGATACAATAAACACGTTTAAATGTTTTCATAGGATTCACTCGCCAACTTTTTGTTGACCCAAAAACCCTACTTTTACACATGATACAGGTGGACAGGTTGAAGCAAGGATCACATAGGAAATTGCCCTAGAAGAAAAATAATGAAGTCTTGGAAAATGTATAGAACATGTTGTACTTGTATGATTGATTGTTATGGTTCTCCTTTAAAAAGAAATAATAAATATGAAACTTTATAATAAATGTCATGAGCTTTGATGAAAACCCAATCATGCCCCGATCACCATTTCCGCTGCGGGTCGGGGGTGTGACAGATTGGTATCAGAGCTTTTGGCTATAGGGATATAGGATAGGTTATTAGACCCTTAGAGCCTATACTATAGTTGATTAGATTTTAATTGTTTATGTGGTTACATGCAAACTCATGATGTTTATTTGTTTCGTATTTGTTACATACACAAATGCATGCAAACACTTCCACTATCATATTGTGTGATATTTAATGAGTTATACTTATTGTCAAACATAACATGCTTACATATACATTCATCACGCATATTTCAATGTTCACATATCCAAATCATCCTTATATTTCATTTATTCAAGACTTTGTCGCAATTTTCATTTTTCAATCTCATCAAAGTGAGTTCTACGACGGGCATGTAGTAACTGTAAGGGTACAAGTACCGGTAGTCGGAACGTCCTGTCTAGGTTGGCATTCGTATAAGTCCAATATAACGGACCAGGTTGCCTACCTGGGGACTAACGATGAGAGTACGAAGGACCTATTAGGCCAAAGCATGCCACACCAAACGTCGTTCGAACTAACCCCACTTTGAGGTGTCCCCGTGTCCACACCTGGATGCACTCCGAATTTCATACGTTACATACATATTTCTCGATTTTCTCCGGGTTTTAGTGTACGTTACCAGGCTAAAACATGCGAACCATATGAAAGACCCGGTAATCATGGGGGCCCACATGATTACGAAGGTGAAGTATGGCGGCATGCAAGGCCCAATTACGAGCAAAGCCCAAGACATCCTATGGATGTAGTAAATTTATTATTCTTCATTTATTTTATGAATGTTCATTCCTAAATACGACACATGATCCCTAAAACGTCCAACTCATACTCTTGATACGTATTTCTTGTAGATGTCTTCTAGCCTCTCTCGTAGGAAAATGAAATCAGGAAAATCCCGCGAGCGCATGGCTGCCCAAATCGCTCAACAAATGGCTGCCGTAATACCCAACATCGTAATTCAAGTACAACAGGCCCTTGCCGCTAATCCCGTCAACCCAATTAACCAAGAAGATCAGAACAATGTCAACCCTCTCCCAAAAGCCACTAAATGCACCTTCAAGCATTTCAAATCCTGTGATTCTCCAAAATACGAAGGGACTGAAGGTGTCACCGCTCCCCTCCATTGGTTTGAGGAGTTGGAAAACACTTTTCTCAATTGCGACTGTCCCGATGATCGCAAGGTGCGATATGCTACCGGTCGTTTGTTTGGAGTAGCACTTACATGGTGGAATACAGAGAAGGCCAAGCGAGGTACTGAGAATGCTATGACTTTGACTTGGGAAGAATTGAGGGAGATTATGACAAAACGGTTCTGTCCAAGAAGCGAAATCAAGAAATTGGAAGATGAGTTCTATTCTTTGAAACAAAAAGAGGGCGACCACACCGCATACAACAAGAGATTCCTTGAGTTAAATCAAATGTTCCCCAACTTGTTCACTCCCCTCTACCGTTTGATCGAGCACTACATTCGAGGTCTTCCTTCAAAAATTCAAGACCCTGTAATAAGTACCACACCTGCAACTTTGGAAGCAGCAATGGAGTTAGCCACAGAGCTCACCGAAAACCGAATACGGAATAAAGACTTCACGGAGGAGAAGAAGAAGGATAAAGTATCAACCAAAACCTCAAACTCCACCCAAACCGAATCCCCTTCTCAACCCACTTCTAAGAGAAAACGAGATGGGAAAATTTTTGCTGTCACTCAACACAATCAACCAGCTTCACAAGCCGTACCCCTCCAAGCTATCCCA
The DNA here is from genome assembly GCA_947069175.1 of Scalesia atractyloides. Classification (NCBI taxonomy): domain Eukaryota; kingdom Viridiplantae; phylum Streptophyta; class Magnoliopsida; order Asterales; family Asteraceae; genus Scalesia; species Scalesia atractyloides. The sequence continues at coordinate 5,366,120 of CAMTDV010000016.1, forward strand.
ATCACTCAAGTAGCACCCAACTCAACTTACCCAAATAAGAAACCTTACATTGGACCTCACCCTCAATGCAACACCTATTTTTATCACCATCCATCTACCTTACCTTGTCGACTATGTGCGAATTGTGGACGCTATGGTCATTTGAGCAAGGCTTGTCGCGCCTCTCAAAACCAAACCTCACCCCCTACTCAAAACATGATCCAAACATATCAACAACCCCAATACCCCATGTTTCCATATGTTCGAGCTTGTTTTAATTGTGGCGACCCTACCCATTTTAGAAACACGTGCCCTCGATTGGTTAACATCATAAACGCCCAAGCTCAAGCAAACCCAGTTAACCAAGCAAATCAAGCAAACCCAGCTCCACCACCAGCAAGAGGAAGAGCTTACAACATCAACACCAATCCTGTTGAAGATAATAACGGCCCAAACGAATCAACCAACTAGCTTTCCCTCACCAAGAGTCAAGACTCAACTCCAACCGTTTAGTTTTAATGTTTTCGTTATGTTATCTCAATCTTTCCGTATTCCAGTTATAAATTGGGAATTTATGTATCCAAGAATTTTTAATGCGAATTGATATTACAGTTTTGTTTTATACTCATTGATTTAACATTCATATCATCAAACATCTCGACGTACCTCGATCACATCATTTAAAGAAGTTGGGTTGTGTCTCACTTTTACATAGACTAACCCCTTCATCATAACAAACGAGAGAGGTACTGTCATCATTCAGTCATGTATCCTTTCAGAATTGAGACTCAAGCTTTGGTTGTTGTGTTTATTTATGTTTTAGAGTCACATAGAACTGATCATAATTTACTGACAAAGCCAATGAAAATTTGACAAGAATATGGTGGATACGCCGCTGGTACTTCCTATATATAAGTATTCTTGTCAAAGGATCAAAAGCATTGTCAGACGGTTATGAGAAGTTCCATGTAGGTTTTAATATTGTCATGGATGAAGTTTTGTTTTAGGATATAACCTTATCTTTCCAAACGTACCAATTCTCTCAAAACTCTTATGCATGAGATCATACCTAGTAATCAACTCTTTTTATCAATATTCCTTATCTTAGGCATCAAAAAGCGATTCCTGTAGCAGGGTATCCAACCCTTACTAGGAACGTTACCGCCTCAAATAAAATTTAAACTCTCACCCCCTCCTAAGTATGAAATTGTCAAAACCACCCTCCTTTCGAGTCAGACATACCACTACTTAAATTTCGGGACGAAATTTCTAAAAGTAGGGGATACTGTAACATCCGTCGAAAAACGGGTTTCCAAAACCCGCTTCGTTTATTAATCGAACATCAAGTTAAAATTTTCGTTGCATATTTATGGCTCAAACTAATTTTAAACAATACATAATTAATACACATTCTAGAATTTAAAATTTTTAATTAATAAATGATAAAAATAAGTGAGTAAAAAATGAGATGAGGTTGCCGGGTTTCGAACCCGGGTCAGCCGGTTCAACAAACAACCAACACACCACTCCGCCACACACTTAAGTTTGGAATAATACTGAAATAAATAATACTTAACATAAAACTCGAATTCGAAAGCAGACTTCAGCGCGGCAGAACTCGCGATCACCGGAAAATCCGGCAATCCACGAGTTTAGCCATTTTCCTTTTGACTATAACGTTATAACCGACTTCGACATCGGTTATAACCGACATCTACAGTCAATTCCAGTCGTAACCGCCGGAGAGATTTGACCGAAATTCTTGAAAACCGAAAATCTTGTGCTTGACCATCTGCATTATAAATACCGACACCTTCACAAACACCTCGCTCTTTTCTCTCTGGAGATTTGCACTAAAATCCCTTGATCAACTTTCTATCGTCGGAGCAATCACAGTTCACCGGAGTTACTTCGCCGGAGATCCCGTTCAACACCGGAATTCAACAGGAAACTTAACACCCCCTTTCGATTCGGTACAAACCTTTTTCCTATCTTGCGTATAATGATTCTGTTATAAATTCAGCTTTGAACAAATCAGTTAAGGGATTACAGTGGGGCAGAGGTTTTGGGAAGAAGATGAAGTAATTGTTGTATATATATATAATATAAATCGGGTTTTTAACCGGGTTAGACACACAGTCCAGCGGTGGACTGTGTGCATTTTACATACATGATGCCGGGTTCGAGTCTTGAACATGTCCGTTTCTGCTGAGATAAAATCCATTTTTTTGAAACCACAACAAATTGTTCCACAGTATGTTGTTAAATATAATACAGGAACTATATAATACGGGTTAGACACCCAGCCCAGTTGGTCGGGCTGGGTGCAAGTCACACTAAGGTCGCAGGTTCGAGTTATGTCCAACACACCGGTTTAGTTGATTTAAAAACCTTTTTAATTAATTAATTTCTGAAACATACTAATCAGTATATAAGAATAATAAAAATCAATAAAACTAACAGGTTAGACACACAGCCCAACTGGTTGGGCTGTGTGCACACGAACCGTAGGTAGCGGTTCGAGTCCAGACTCTCACACCGTTCGATTGTTTTTAAAAACCTTTTTAATTAAATAAAATTCTGAATGATCCAAACAGTATATAAATATAATTAAAATCAGAAATATTTCGGGTTAGACACGTAGCTCAGTTGGTAGAGCTGCGTGCATGCGTACGGGAGGTCACGAGTTCGAACCTCACTCAGCGCACATAATTAACACGGTCCGACCGGTCAACGGTCAAAAAGTCAAAAAATTTATTTTCTTTTTATTTATTTATTTTATTTAAAAATCAATTAAAAACACTTAAAAATAAATTTTTGAAGTTAGAAAATTTCCTTGAACTCACAAAAATAAATCTAACAATCCCATTAAGAACACTAATTAAAAATATTAATCTCAAATAAAAGTTTATTTATTTATCGAATTATTATGTTATTATTTAGGTTAGTTTCTCTCGTGGTTAAATCCAAATTCGTGTGCATTCATCATCAATCTAAGAAACGCACCCACTGTGAGTGAATTCTTACAAATTCCCTCTTTTTATTCATGTTTTGGGTGTATCATGTGTCGCTTAAATTAATTCGCTTATTCAAACTCGTGCTACTACTATTATATGATCTAAACTTATAATGTAAATATTGTTTGTTGTGATGTGTGTTTACATATTGTCAAGTTGCGTGCAAATCATTCATTAGGCCCATCAGTTCCTCGTGGGAGACGAGTTGAACATCGCGTGCCTCAAAATCATTTCATTATGCCCATCAGTTCCTTGTGGGAGACGAGTTGAACATCGCGTGCCTCAAAATCATTCATTTGGTGTGTGCGTGTGCAATAATTAATATTATGTGTTTTGTGATTAAATTTACATCTACGTTTACTCATATGTGGTTATGCACTTTATTTTATAATCGATACAATAAACACGTTTAAATGTTTTCATAGGATTCACTCGTCAACTTTTTGTTGACCCAAAAACCCTACTTTTACACATGATACAGGTCGACAGGTTGAAGCAAGGATCACATAGGAAATTGCCCTAGAAGAAAAATAATGAAGTCTTGGAAAATGTATAGAACATGTTGTACTTGTATGATTGATTGTAATGGTTCTCCTTTAAAAATAAATAATAAATATGAAACTTTATAATAAATGTCATGAGCTTTGATGAAAACCCAATCATGCCCCGATCACCATTTCCACTGCGGGTCGGGGGTGTGACGGGCCTCGGCCGCGAGTGGGATTGGGGTTCGGTTCAGTCTGGTTGGTCGGGTGGGAGGTTTTTGGGGATGGGATTTTAGATGTGGTGGTAGTCAGGGCCTGATTGGCAATGTTAGCGGCATACAAGGCTTTCTCGGCTCTTTGACTTTCTGTCATGCAAAGTTGTGATCGTAGCTTCATAGAACGAAGGGGTGGGTTATTTTTGTTGGAGGATGGTGGATATGCCTTCGTACTAATCTATGAGACCAACAAGGTGTAGAACAAGACGTTTATTATCCAGTGGGGCACCGACATTAGCAAGTTGGTCAGCAAGGGACTTGATGGCTTGACAATATGCGGACATATTGGGAAATCCATCTAAACGAGTGGTGGCAAATTTCTGCATGAGATATGTGGCACGAGAGTTTTTGTTATCCTGAAAGAGACCCTCAATAGCCGACCAAGCATCATAGGCTGACATGTTGGGGACGACAATAGTATTGAGGAGATCGTTAGAAACAGTCCCGTAGATCCATTGTTTGACAATGGCGTCTAGCCGAGACCAAAGTTCATCCGTAGGTTTGGTGGTTTTGTCTTTGTCTTTGTCTTTGTCACCCTCCGAAGAAGATGACGCAGGTTTCGTGGAAGGAGGAGAGAGGTGGTAGATGACCTGAAAAGCACGACATTGGTTTTGAAACAGTTCCGACCACAGGCCATATTGGCTTGATTCGGATTCAAGGAGGACAGGTATGGAGGTGCGGATGTTGTTGATGGTAATGGATGGGTGTATTTTCTCGGCCATGGGAACCGGTGTGGGTTAGAAAAGAGCAAGAGATGCATTAGGGTGGGCTGGAAAAAATAAGGAACAGCAGAGGTGCTGTGGTGGTGGCGGCAGGAAAGGGGGGTGGGTTAGGGTTTTACAATGATACCATATTAGAAGAGATAATTGTCAAACCTTGATTCTCTCATTAACATTCAAGGGTTTAAATAATACAAAGGAGATCAATTTGAGATCTCGTATAATAGGAAACTATAAATTACAATAATATTCTATTAGGTTTGATTACGTTCCATTTGCAATCGGTTATTCATTTCCGGTCACAGTTCACTCAGCTATTAATTTATCGATTTTTCTTTTATAACATTGCGCCTTTTTAGAAATCGTACGCAGAAATTTTGTCATGATATACACACGTGTTAGGATCTTAAGCTAATATTTAATTTACCAAGAAGATAGAGCATGTCGGTGGGGTGAGTCCTTTACGAGCAAAAGCTCGAATTGCACTTGACACGGATGCAGAAGGAGGTGGGAGGGTTTGTATATTTCGTCCAAGAGACACACGCCCATCCCTTCTTCCTGTTTGAACACTGTATCTCCGTCCACCACTCTGCATAATTAATTAGCATTATTTTACAAGTTAAATGATGCATAAATAAAGTTAGCTGCAAGTTCTTATGGGATCTGGTGCATTTATTACTACTTACAAAGGAAATGACATCTCTTGTAGCCATCACGATTATATCCGCACAAGAAACAACTCCTGGGCACACCTTCTCCACCGCGGCTTTTGCATCATCAATGACATTGTAACCTCTAACACTTAAATTTGGTGGTGCGGTTTTCTCTGAGTTGGGTCCATCTAGTAGAATCGATGCATCACACCCCTTTCAAAACACACAAAGTTAAAATCACTACCAAAAAAGTGAGTATTTGCAAAAATGGTAGCAAAGTTAGCAACCATTTTACAACCACAAAATTACATTCAGACGTCTCAGCCTTTTCCATTTTTTTTCTTTTCCATCAATAATTTTAAATGAAGATAACTTTTTTATACGATAATATTTTTTTTTAAATTACACCAATATTGATGATAAAATTCTCTTAAATTTAGTGTATTTAAAAAAACAATATTGTATGAAAAAGTTATGTCCGTTTAAAAATAATGATGGAAAAAAGGGATAATACGTTTGATTTCTGACTCTACACAAGTTGTAGCATCTGCACTTAGAGGTCTCAGCCTTTTCCCTTTTTTTCTTTTCCACTATTATTTTTAACGGATATAATTTTTTCATAAGATAATATATTTTTTTAAATTACACCAAATTAAAGACGATAAAATTCTCTTTAATTTGGTGTTGTTTTAAGAAAAAAAAACACTATGTTATGAAAAGTTATATTCGTTTAAAAATAATAGTAGAAAAAAGGGAAAAGACTGGGACGTCTAAACTCAGACGCAACAACTAGTATAGAGTCTAAGCTCAGACGCTATTTTTTTGTTATTTTCCATTAAATAACAAAACATCCTTTTACCTTTTTACTATTTTCGGCATTGGGCAATTGTTTAGCACCAACATACGTGGCGCAAGATATCCAAAGATGTCCTGAGAATCTCGAAGATGATATGGCATCATCTTTGGCATCTGGTTATTACATTTGGGGGATAATCCCTAGAATGCCTCCCTTCTAACTTTCGTTATGAAAAAATTTGACTCTCACATCCTATAACCCCCCCCCCCCCCCCCCCCCCCCCCCAAAAAAAAAAAAAGGTGGCGGTGCACATGAATTCAAGTCAGAGGATGGTGTTTAGGCCCAATGGCATCGTGCCATATGTGTCTAAAAAGCTTGTATATTTAGTAATGCATGCGCCTCCAACGATTTTTTGTCGTCAATGCCATGTGGGCGACCCCACTCTTACAGCTAAAATGTTTTGGGTGCCCAACACGACACACGTACAAATTACAGAATCTAGCGTTTACCCATTTGTCTTCTTGAAACCCAAAATATTCGTTGTTCTCGGACGTGAACAAGATAATTTTTTCAAGGTCTTACATTTTTGTCATGATTTACAACATATATATAAGTGATGGGATCATGAAACCCTAACTTTGATAATCTTAAAAATAAGTAACATGTGTTATGAATTACTTAATAGAAAATAATCATATGCCATACACACTCAATCATTAAGTATACTTGTAACTCTTAAATCAAGTTGCCAAGTCATGAAGTTATCAATTATGCTAAGTAATCAATACTACAAGGTGAACTCACAAATTATGCCAAGATAATACAAAACTAACACATGCTACAAATGATCAATGATCAGACATCAAAGCTAATATTAAGTCAACACGTTACGAGTTAAGTTTTTATTTGAACAGCAACTAAAAGTTTTATAAGCTAAGTATTTCTTTCCTGTTACTTTTTATCAGATAAAAAAAGAATCCAGCACAGATTATGGCTAGCGTAGATGGGGTGCAAGGATGCGTAAGATTTTTACAATCCGGCGCAGATGTAGTGCACAACATGACGAAATGGACTTGAGTTTGCGTGTTACTAATGAATGTTTTTTATAAAGTAAGAATTCAGATGCTATATTGTTAATGTGTTTGGTCAAAATAACATTTGGGCTAATTTCATATGGTACTCTTTAAACTTTCAAAATTATATATTTGCTGGTAGAATCCATTAAGTATGGTATATTATAATTAAATTTAAAATCTGTCTTTTGAAAAAAAAATGTATTCAATCAAATATGTAGTTTAGTTCTTAGTTTGACGAGAGCTCAAGGGTGTCAAAATACCTAATAATAATCAATCAAATATGTATTTTAATTCTTATAACTCAGAAAATCAAATAACAGGTATGATATTGTACAAATAAACACATGATCTATTATATCAATTAAATAAAGAAGCCCATGTTGGTCTATTGACCGTTCGGCATGACCTCCTTATCTCTCCTTCTGTCCCTGTAAGAACTTGGATGGCACCAAACTTAACCATGGCTTGACCAAACTTGGTTGTGAAATCAGAGGAACTAGCAATGGCTGCAACCGTTTGCTTACTCAAACTATCAATTGCCAACTCTTGATCAATCTGAAGAACTCCCCTACGAAGCATAATCTGATTGTAGAAAGATTTGTCTACCACTGAAGAGCTAAAAGGGTTTTGATCCAAGTTTATAGCGCGATCGACTGCTGCATTCTGAGGACATGTACGTCTCAGTGATGTTAACAGCTCCCAATCCATGTTGGGGTCTGGTTTCCCGGTGTTCTTGAAGTTGTAAAGGCGATCTTTAATAAAAGAACAATGAGTAACTCCAATAGTGTGACCACCTACACCAAAAACAAATGTTAAAGGCTTAACGGAAATTTTATTTTGAAATAATCATGAATGAATTTGCAATGGTGAGTTATAAAAGTGGCAAGATGAATTGGGTATTGTCAAACCCTGACCCGCAGCGGAAATGGTAGTCGGGGCATGATTGGGTTTTCATCAAAGCTCATGACATTTACTATAAAGTTTCATATTTATTATTTCTTTTTAAAGAAGAAATTATGATAAACATACAAGCACCACATGTTCGAATACATTTTCCATTCCAATTACAAACTAAAGTACAATTACAATAGGGTTTTTACAAACTAAAGTTTCATACATTTTCTTCTATGCCATCCTATGTATTTCTTTTCTCAACCGGATCACGTGTATCATATGTAAAAGTAGGGTTTTTGGGTCAACATAAGTTGGTGAGTGAATCTTATTTAAACATTTGAAAGGATTAGTTATGTTGGTTATTTGAATAAAATTGTGCATAACCAGATATGAGTAAACGTAAATGTAAATTTAATCACAAAACACATAATATCAAATAATGCACACACACACACCAAATGATGAACAATGAGATCAAGGCTCAATCAAACGGAGCCGATCGAATGAGGCACCTGATGCTCAACTCGTATCCCACAAGGAACTGATGGGCCTAATGAATGATTTACACACAACTTGACAAAAATATAAACACACATCACAACCAACAACATAATCACATAATCTCAATTAATGCACAAGCACACACCAAATGATGAACAATGAGGCACCTGATGCTCAACCCGTCTCCAACGAGGAACTGATGGGCCTAATGAATGATTTGCACGCAACTTGACAAAATGTAAACACGCATCACAACAAACAATATTTACATCTCGAGTTTAGATCATATAATGGTAATAGCACGAGTTTAAATAAATGGAATAATTAAAGCGACACATGATACACCCTAAAACATGAATAAAAAAAGGGGAATTTGTAAGAATTCACTCACAGTGGGTGCGTTCCTTGATAATGATGAATGCGCACGAATTTGTGATTCGACCGACGAGGAAAACTAACCTAAATAATAATGTAATAGTTCGATAAATAAATAAAGTTCATTTGAAATTAATATTTTTAATTAGTGCTCTTAATAAGATTTTTAGTTTTATTTTTGTGAATTTAATGCAAGTTTTTAGGCTTTAAAACCTTATTTTAGGTATTTTTCATTGATTTTTCAACTAAATAAATAAATAAAAGAAAAATAAAAAGTTGACTTTTTGACCATTGACCGTTGACCGTTGACCGGTCGGACTGTGTTTAATTATGCGCTGAACTCGGGACCTCTCGTATAGTACACGCAGCTCTACCAACTGAGCTACGTGTCTAACATGAAATATTTCTGATTTTAATTATATTTATATACTTACTGGTTTGAATCTGGAATTTAATTAATTAAAAAGGTTTATACTGCCTTGGACCGGACGCGCAGAACATGTTTCGAACCCGTGACCATCGACTTGACTTGCACCCAGCCCTACCAACTGGGCTGGGTGTCTAACCCATTAATAATAGGAATTATATTATACTTATTAACTTATTGGGAGATGATATGATTGCTTAAAAGAAACTGGTAACAAAACAGACTTGTTAAAGACTCGAACTCGTGACGTGAACATTATGATCGCACACAGTCCACCACTGGACTGTGTGTCTAACCCGGTGATACTTGGGATTTTAATTAAACTTATACACATTGTCCGACTTCGTCTTCTTCGTTTAACATTTCCGAACAGTGAATTCCGACTGTTCTGTTTAATCGATCTTACTTATATTTGATTGAATTGAAGAGCGAAATGAAATGACAGGGTATACCAGAACGGCGAGTTTGCTTCAGGTTTTCCGGCAAAGTCTCGTCGTCTCCGATCTGCAGATTCCGGCTGAGGGAAACTGTTTAACAGTTTTGATTACTAGATTGAGTAATTAGATTATAAATCAAAAGATAGCAAGAGAAATTTGATGATTGTACCGTCTAAAGAAAATCGCGATTTTCCGTTCAGTGATTCCGGCGAAATTGGAATTTCCGGTGACGTGCTAAAGCTTCGAGAAATTGTGCGATTTTGAGCGAAAGGGTCACCAGAGGTTTGAGTGGGTATTTATAAGGATGAACAGATGTATTGGGTCCGAATTATGGTCTTGATTCGCGGTCAAAACTTTTCCGGCGGTTACGATTGGAATTGGGGGTTAGACATCGGTTATAACCGATGTCAAAATTAGTTCACGCGTTTCAGTCAAAGAAAACGGTCGTGATTTGCAAAAATCGTCGGTTTTTCCGGCGACTGCGGATTGGGCGCGCTGATTTCCGGTTTGACTTTTGGATTTACTTTAAATGTTATCTGTTTCTGTATTTGGCATGAAAGAAGTGTGTGGCGGAGTGGTGTGGTGTGTGTTTGTGCTTATGGGCGACCCGGGTTCGAAACCCGGCAGCCTCAATTTATTTTTTATTCACTTATTTTTATCATTTATTAATAATAGTTTTTAAATTCTAAAATGTTTATTAATTATGTATTGTTTAAAATTAAAATGAACACTATATACGCAACGAAAATTATAACTGAATATTCGATTTATAAACGAAGCGGGTTTTGAAAAACCCGTTTTTCGACGAATGTTACAGGTATGTTGTAAAAACTGATAACTTCTCTAGTAGTGAATTCAAGCCTGAGTTTAAAACTGAAGGCTCAATCAAGCTCAATTTGAGTCTTCCCAATAGTAGATTCGACTAGGAATGGTTACACGCCTAATTTAGTATAATTTTTAGCGACTTTACCAGGATTGGCTGGTAATTGATGAACCTTATACGACGCATATAGCCCTATACGCGTCGTATAGCCCTATAGTCGTATAGGACACCCAGGATGTCTAAATAAATTAAGGGGTGTCCAAATAACCAGACCCATTTTTAATTACTAGTTTAGCCTATTTAAAATAAAATCTAACTTAAATCTTAACTGTGATAGAATTGTCACATTCTAATGAATTACCAAGAAGATATATCATGTCGGTCGCGGTGAGTCCTTTACTAGCAAAAGCTTGAATTGCACTTGATACCGATGTAGAAGGAGATGGGAGGCTTGTAGTGTTTTGCGCAAGAGATACTGTTCCATCTCTTCTTCCAGTTTGGACATTGTATCTACCTCCACCACTCTACAATAAAATGATATTTAAAGTTAAAACATGCATACTAAATATAATTATAAAGTTCTAATAAGATACCATACATGTAATATTGTTTACCAATGAAATAACGTCTCTGTAGCCATAACGATAATGTCAGCACAAGAAACCACCCCTGGACACACTCTCTCCACCGCGGCTTTTGCATTATCAATCACATCGTAGCCCCTGACGCTTAAATTTGGTGGTGCGGTTTTCTCAGAGTTGTTTCCGTCTAGTAGAATTGACGCATCACACCCCTTTAAAAACATGCAAAAGGTTAGTATTTTTATTTTTATTTTTATTTTTTTTTGGTTTTCTGAAGTCATCGCCGCAAAAATATGTGTTCTTACTGTTTTTTGTCAAAGCGACTTGGGGAAATTTTCTAACGCTCAAAGAATGTAAAATCTATATGTAACTAACTAACTATACTTACATATTTATAATTAAATGATAAGATTCATATAATTTTTTTATGTCATGTATATTAGATATTCTACATTGGGGTTTAACCTTTGGGTTAAGCCAATTAGAGTTTAGTATCCAGGTTTTTTTTGTGTATTACCTTGTATATTTTTCTATTGAGACATATAATATATACAACATAGTATCATTGTATATTGTTTTACTTAAACACATACAATATACAATAGTTTAGTAGGAATATCAGAGGTAGGTTTTCTCTATATACAAACTTGTATATTAAATTAATGAAACACAATATACAAACTTATAATGTATATAGGTGAATGTAAATAGCATACATGTTATAGTTGGTGTTGCATGCATGAAAATGGAAGAAATATTTACTTACATTCACAAAGCAATCATGAAACTGCATTCTAATGAGAGTTGGGGCGATCGTTTTGTCGGAAAAGAATTTAGCGACAACCGTTCTTCTTACAATATCTTCGACGTCTGAAGTTTGACACTTTCCATTGTAGAACCCAAACTGGAGATCACCATAGCAGTGACCGGTTAGGTTCAAGATGATGAACATAATTGCTGCTACAAATGCAACTGATTTACTGTTTGCCATTTATATTTTCCTTGCAAATTCTTAGATGAATTGGAACGAATAAGAAGAAATTAGTGTTTGGTATTTTTAAGAATGAGAAAAATTGCTTGAATTACTTGCACGTTTTGCTTGTAGTTTAGAAGACGTGCCTTCATGAGGACATCATTATTTTACATTGAAATTTCTTAGGGCTGGTTATAAAATAATAGATTTGGTAAAAGAAATCAAATATTTTATAGGTGGATCTTGAAATTTTCTTTACTCGTGTTTATGTTCCAATTCTATAAAGTCTATTTGTAATGTCTATAAACTCTAGCTCCTGGTTTTTTTAATATAATAATAATCTAATTAAAAATCATACAATATTATTATTAAAACAAAAATATATAAATATTTTATAATCAGTCTTATGAGTTTCATCTTTGAAAATAAGTTATTATTCATATCTTCGTTCGACAATGTCATGTGATTGACTTTCTGCGAAACAAATGCAACAAATCAATCTGATCGTGCAAGCTCGACAAGTTCATTGAAGAAAGACATTTTTTAAACATGCGACCCTACCACCAATAAAATCAATTATACCTTCATAGATCGACAAATATGAAAGGTGCTTCTTTTTGTCACTCTTACACCATAAGGAGTGGCAGCGTGGAAGAGTTGTGGAGACCTTAACCACTCCGTTACACCGCCCCTTCTCTGACACAATTGATGACGTGGTGGTGACGGCGGGAGATTTCTGCCCGACGTTGAGGGCCTTTGGCTGGTGACGTGGAGTTGGACTATTGGTTGTTGGTTATAGCCGTTGAACAGCAAGATTTCTTTTTAAAAATTGATTTTTTTAGTTTTCAAAAAAAATGTTTTATTAGTTATTAAAAACCAAAAAAAACTATATTTCAAACCATTCAAACCTTAATTTTTCAAAAACACACAACATATCCTAACTCATTTCTCTCTACCCACATATTTTTCCACTCTCAATTTTATCATTTTCTTAAAATATGGAAAGCTCAAATTCTTCGTCTTTGTCTTCGCTTGAAAACCTACTTTTATTCTCATGAGATTACACGAGGGACCAAAGCTAATAGTTTCAGCTGTTTCAGGATGTGGATAAACTATATTTGAAGACAAAGGGTCTTCTTAGAACCTAAAAGGAGGAAATATATAGTACGTGATCAAATCACTACGTACAATGATTTATTGGTAAATGATAATTTTTCACCCAACCCAATATACGATGATATTGCTTTTATGCGTCATTTTCGTATGTGCCGCAGTTTATTTATAAGAATATCAAACGACTTAGAAAGTAAATATGATTTTTTTTTCTATAAAAACCAACATGTGGTAGTATTGGATTTAGCACGTTGCAAAGGGTCAAGTCACGATTAGACAATTGACTTATGGCACAGCTTTCGAAATAATGGATGACTATAAAAAACGTCAGAACGAGTGACGAGAGAAAGCCTTCATTATTTATGTGAGCATGTCATTGATCTTTATTTTTTTTTTAAATATTTGAAAAAAAAACCTACGTTTAGTGACATACAATAAATTTTAGAGGCTCATGAAGAACGACATGGTTTCCCTGGGATGACCGGTAGTTTAGATTGCATGAAATGGGAGTGGAAAAATTATCCACACTGCGTAGCGCGCATGGCTAAAACACAAGTGAATATCATAAGAAAACCGGCTATGATACTTTAAGTGGTTGCATCACAAGATCTTTATATTTAGCATGAATTCTTTAGTATGCCTACTGCGAATAACGATTTAAATATTCTTAACCAATCACTTATTTTCAACGACTATGTCAACGGTGTTGGACCGCATGTAGGTGCAGAGAGCTGGGTTCTACTAATTTGGTGGCTAATATACCTACACGGAAGACCAACCTAGGAAAAGATTGTATTTGAACATGGTTGTTGATACTACAAGATCAATAGTCAAGGAAAGTTTTCCCTGGAACCAATTGTGGGGAGAGATAGTCAATTTAAACTAGGACCTACCAGTTCTCAAAAATGGTAATAGATCACTAATGCAGGAAGTATCAAGGTCGTATGGGAGTCAACGTGGACATAATAGACTGATTAGTGATATGAATAGTTGTTACTTTTTGGGATCAGTATTTTATGAGCCTCCCTTTAGCCGAGAAACCAAGTACGCCTTTGTTTCGAGGTGTTCTCGAGGACGAGTAGAGATGCATCAGGGCGTACATGTTTTGCTGATGGAAGAACGTGACAAGCTAAATGCTTGAGAGCGTGTCTTCAATTATGCATAATCATATGGGTTTGTAAATACGCTTACATATCTTTAGGGAGTTCCTTGATAATTAATTAAGAGTGTTTCAAAAATCGTTTGCATTTTTAGGTAGTCCGGAAGGGAGTTATAGTGGCTCTCTTGATGAGTCCATAGCAGTATGAAATGAAGAAGCCAATAGTGAAACTTTGAGTGTTCTTACAATATATTTAAATAAACAAAGTTAAAACAAAATGAATCTATACAAACCAATAGACCCACCCAACCCCCCCCCCCCCCCCCAAACAAAAAAAAACAAAAACAAAAATCTTGGATTTTACCATTTTCCTATATTGACTTTTTTAACAACCCTAATTAATGTATAATGTTATATTCAGATTATTATTTTTTTTCTAAAAAGTTGTGATTCTTAATTACATGGAGATAGAAGATAAACGAGAAACAAGCTTTTGTTGTGTTTCTAATGGCTCCCAATCTACATATATTAAATTCATCGAATACCCCATCATTACTCCTCCTGAAGCTCAAACCCTTAACTCTATGGGCACCCATCTCGCCAGACCAAAGCCCCTTTAGTTTTTAGAAAGATCAAAAAGTTGATAAAAATAAAAATAAGTAAAAACTAATGTCCTTAAAGTTGAATTAAGTATGTTACATGGCAATTATTATTATTATTATGTAAATCTTAGCTATAATGACTTTTCTTTTTATTTTTTAGTGTACGAAATTTAGAGTGAGTGTAAGTTTTGTCATTTATCTTTCTACCCAGTTTTAGGTGGTGCTATTTATCTTTAAAATTGATGAGTTTTGTACTTAATATTTTAAAATCATACACTTTATGTCGTTTAGCCCTAACTCAGTTAGATATTTCTGATAAATCTGGTCATTTGCAATGCACATAAAAGTATAATTATTTTCTTTAAAATACATGTAGAAGAAAAAAAAATATTATGTCATTTCTCTCTCTCTCTCTCTCTCCCAGACAAACGCTATTCTTGATCTCTCTACTCTATCCTCTGTACCACCTCCTTCAAACACTACCGAACCTCCTTCCACCACCACCACAAATCTGACTAAGCATAAAAATTATGCCTCGATCAGTAACTAAATCCATATTAACATATGTAACAACTCCGAAATTTCGTGGTTATCTTTTCTTTTATTTTCCATTGTATCTATCGCTTGTAACCTCGGGATTCGTTTATAAGAAAGTTATGTTAATTAAATTATGTTGATTTACAGTTATATCACATCTAATCGCTTATTAAACGCATCGCTAATCTCATCGCATCACAAATCGCAGTTAATTATATGGTTTTATGTTATTTATGTGTTATGTATTTTATGGTTATGATTACACTCGCTATCGCATCGCTCACGCTTACTCGAATCGCTAAATCGCACTATTACATCACTTATAACGCTTAATATAACTACCTAACACGAACCGAATCGTCAAACGAACTCTTAACGCGAAAAAACGAAGAAAACCCAACATTTGGACAAGTTCGCTCGAACTTAGCGGCCGAATTTGGCTGACCAAAAACAGAAACCTTCCATTAACCACAAGTTCGCTCGAACTTGTACAATCATGTACAAGTTCGGCCGAACTTGACTTGAAACTCATGAACATTTCACAAGTTCGCGAAGTTCGGCCGAACTTGACTCCCCAGCTCCCTCATTTTGCCTTCACCTATAAATACTCAACTCCATTCTCTCATTTGAACTTGCTGTAAGTTCGCCCAGAGCTCTCAAACCCGAAACCCTTTGTTTTCTAAGTAAGAATCAACCCGATTTCAATACAATGATGTTCAACAACGTTTTACACCGATTTTGCACAAGGCTATGTCTTCGTTTTCATCAAATCTCTTCTGTTTACGAAAATCTTCACTTTTTCCATAAAAACATCTGTTTTCACTCAGATCTACACTAGATCTGAGCAACACCTTTTAAATCCTTGATTTTTACACCATTTTCGGACTAATGACGTATGTTTCATTCACTTTTGAGTGGAACGAGGCGTTGTCGAAGCTAGATCTCAGATCTGAAAGCACAAGGACGAAATCGTCACTTTACCCAAGCTGGACTAACCCGTACGAACCATCAAGGTCGCCCGGATTAGCCCGGGCTTCTATAAAATGACTAGGTTCGCTCCAAAAGACCTCTCCAGCCTAAGTTTTACTCAGTGGCTTAAGGTTGGAGGGATGGGCACTCGATTTCCTCAGCAAACGACGCGAAACGCAAGATTTTGGACCCGAAAACATCAAGTTCGCTCGAGACTTCACTGATTTTGTACAACACACTAGTCAAGTTCGCTCGAACTTGCCCCCTAGGGTCAAGTTCGGCCGAACTTGGGTATACTTGACAAGACTTTTCAGCAGAGACCCTCAAGTTCGCTTGAACTTGCAAAGTTTCCAAGGAAACTTCACAAGTTCGGGCAAACTTGTCATTCCACTTCACCAAACCTCACAAGTTCGCCCGAACTTGTCAAGTTTCCTTGAGAAACTTACAAGTTCGCCCGAACTTGACTCAAACCTCAGCAGTTCCTTACAAGTTCGCTCGAACTTGTATGTTTAGATACAAGTTCGGCCGAACTTGCCTACTGCTCAAACCAAACTTCACGTTTCAGCTTTTTGGAGACTGATGCACTTTCCGTTCGATATGCAGGCTGATCCGGTGCTCTTCTTCGTCTACTCTCTCCTAAACGCACCAACAGTGAGTATACTTGACCCGTTTTCGCTTTAATGCACTTTTTGGGTGTTACATATGTTCCTCTATCAAAATCACCTCACAATTCAAACTGTTTATCACACGCGAATAATCTGATTATATATGCTAAATACGTGATACTAGAAACATGTGACTAGGACTTATTTTCGTTAACTTGCCTCCTTAGCTAGTATGGTACTATAGTGTAGCTAACACCCGACGGGGTCTAGTTAGGATGGACGCGCTAGCCTTCTCACGGAAGTTAGCATGAGAAATATGCCTAGTTTGCGTAATGTGTTTTGGTGTATCATGATATGTAGTTAGACTATTTCGCGAACGATTTCTCTATTATGCTAGTATTACTTAAACATGTATGCTCACCTTTACTTAATTGTATTGACTTGTATTTTAACATATGTAACAGGTTGAGGATTTTAGCTTGGACGCTTGGATTATGCTTAGTCTTAGTTGTCTTAGTTTGTTTTGGATTTGGAAACTCGTGTATTAAATCTAGGGGATATCGAAGCTGATTTGATCTTATGAGAAAACAAGTTTCTGTAATATTTTTTGGAATGTTATGTTTAAGAGTATGGGATGATAAACGTTAAGTAATGTTGCTAGATAATTGTTACGGAATTCTCGTGAGACAATCTGGTCGCCTAGTGCCGCGCCCCGATGATTCCGCCATCGGTTGGGGTGTGACAGCTTGGTATCAGAGCCATAACTGTAGGGAATTAGGTAGAATTGTCATGTTCGACCTAGTCTATAGTCTAAGTACCCAAATTGACCAATCTTTAACTTAAATGCTTAAACTACTTGCCATAAATGCTTAAATATGCCTTTCCTAAGGCTAACACGATATACATTCTTGAAAACGCTCGTATCACACAAAACGAGTGGTCAAGTCGATATTAGGTGTGAAAACCGAGAACTCTCAATAAGATCATTCACTCCACGCATTCTCTCTCGCACGAGGTACCTTCGTTGAGTTAGGAGTGATATCCAAACCTCAACGGAAATCTGCATCTCTATCTAGTGGAACTCCCGATTTGGTCGGTGAGTGTAACCACAACTAGGAATGAAGTTGTTAAGTTAGGGGTGAAACCCGCATCTTAATAACTAGTTCCGCTCTTCGATTTTCAATCTCTCAATTGTTTCGATGACTCGGAACACGACGTAACTCGAAGAACAAATGCCATTAACCGTAGTACAGCGAGAGCATTTGTCTATTAGGCCAAATCCTGTGTCCGAACTCAAAGAATGATCGAACCATATTGGATAGTCAACATCTCAGAACCCAGGACGCTCCCAATTAATTTAAGCCTACTATCGTCGATTTTACGCATCATCAAGTTTATTAATATTTGTGTGTTTAAATTTTGAGAATTTTCGCTTTATTCGATTTCTCGCTTTATCGATTTCTCGATTTATTGATTTCTTGATTTATTGTTTTTACGCTCCATCGAAACATGCACTAATCGCACGCTCTCATAATCTAAAACGCTAAATTAATACACCAACCAAACTAATCGCTTAACTCGCTTACGCCTATGGGAACATGTGTGTCTCATGCGCGGTATTACTCGCTTATATATCGCATCTCGTACGCGCTACGCTTTACTTATAAGAAGGTGGATACGTGCAAAGTCTATGCTTACGTGGATAATGTGTTTACGTGCTTTGTGCTATGTGCTTATGTGCTTACGTGTTTGCCTGTCTACGTGTTTACTTGCCTATATGTTATGTGCCTTGTGTGAATAATAATAATAAATATTTTAAACCTAGACTTATTATAATCGGATCTCATCCTATCAAATCCTTCAATGTAGATGTCTTCTATGGGATCACATACCAGGAAGAATCTCCAGCGCAGCAACGCCGATAAGCGTATCACTACAATGGTAGCCAAGGAAATAGACAAAGTTATCCCGCAAATCGTCTCGGAAATTCATGTTGTGAGCAGTAACTCCTCGGTCGACTCGAAAGCTGAAACCCCCAAGTCACAGTTCAGTTTAAAAAATTTCAAGGCTTGTGCACCTCTCGCCTTCACGGGCAACGATGGACCGACTGCTATGTTCCATTGGTTTGATGCCATTGAGGTCACCTTTAGGCAAAGTGGATGCCCCGATGACCTTCGCACGGTGAACGCTACATGAGTCTTCTAGTCCCGTGCTCCCGACTGGTGGACCGCAGAAAGAAATAGGCACGGTAATGATGAAGCCTACAATCTGTCTTGGGAAGAACTCAAGGAAGTGATGAAGAAAGAGTTCTGTCCTCCGCATGAGCTACAAAAGCTCGAGAATGAGTTTTGGGGTATCAAGCAAGATGGTCCCGACAATGCTGGACTTACCACTCGATTCAAGATTTTGAGCATCATCTGTCCCAGCCAGGTCGATACTACTGAGAAAGCCATCAACAAGTATATCCGTGCTCTACCCGAATGTATCGCGAGTTTTGTGAAAGTTGCTCGTACCACAACCATCGAGGAAACCTACATGCTCGCCGCTGAGATCAATGATCAGCGAGTTCAAGAATGTTATTTCAAGAACGCTGTGAAAGTTGCCAATCAAGTTGTCACCGAACCAACTGCTGCCACCGAACCATCCAGTGACCCGAAGGGAAAGCGTCAGGGACGCAAAAGAGGAAACCCTAGCAAGAACTACGCCGCTGCTACACCGCTCAACTCCCAGCCTTACCAGGCTCCTGCTCAAAATGCACCCCCAGCTAAACGTGCGTATACTGGTCCTCACCCTCTGTGCTCAAAGTGCACCTATCATCATGCAGTTGGTGGAAATTTTTGTTTCTGCACCAACTGTAACATCTACGGCCACTTTACTGTCAGCTGCCGTAGTGGTCCTCGTCAGCCAGCTCCTCAAGCTCCAGCAGCTCCAGCTTTACCAGCTCCTCCCCAGGCCAATCGGCAGCAAGCTCCAAGGGCACGTGCCTCTTACACGTGCGATGATCCGAATCATTTCAGTAACGTCTGCCCGAACAAACCTATGAAGCAGGAACAGCAGCAGCCTCAGCCTCAGCAGCAGCCACCACCACAACCTCAGCTGCAACAACAGGCTGTGCGTGGTTGAGCCTTCAATTTGAACCATCGCCAGGCCCAGAACGACAACAATGTTGTCAATGGTACGTTTCTCGTTAATGGTATTTATGCTTCATGTTTATTTGATACTTGTACCGATAATTGTTTTATATCGTTAGAATTCGAAAAGGTTTTAAAATGTAAACGTACTAAACTCCCAAAGACTTTCGATGTGGAAGTCGCCACCAGAAAATCCGTCACCGTCACCTCCGTCCTACGTGGTTGTTCTCTCAAACTCAACAACCATGCCTTCTCGATCAATCTCATACTTATGCAGTTAGGTAGCTTCGATATCAGAGTAGGTATGGACTTTCTTCGTGAAAACCATGCTGAAGTTGTATGCTTCGATAAAATGATTCGCTTCCCTCTCCCTAACGGCGATCAACTCCATGTCTATGGTGAAACTCCCTCAAAGAAATTGATGCTTTTGTCATGTACTCGAGCACACAAATGTTTGCGAAAGCAATGTGTTGCCTTTCTAGCTCATATCGTGAACCCGGAAAAACAAAAGAAGACTTTTAAAGACGTTCATGTTGTTCGTGAGTTTCCAAAAGTCTTTCCTGACGACTTACCCGGATTACCCCTACTCGAGATGTCGAATTCCGTATCGATTTAGTTCCCGATGCTACTCCAGTTGCTAAAGCTCCCTATGTCTCGCACCATCAGAAATGCGCGAGCTGTCGAGCCAACTTCAAGAGCTTCTTGATAAAGGTTTCATACGCCCGAGCACTTCGCCTTGGGGCGCACCCGTTCTTTTCATGAAAAAGAAAGATGGGACGTTCCGAATGTGCATCGATTATCGTGAACTTAATAAGCTTACGATAAAGAACCGCTATCCCCTTCCCCGAATTGACGACTTATTTGATTAGCTTCAAGGTGCTACTTGTTTTTCTAAGATCGATCTTCGTTCCAGTTATCATCAGTTACGCGTATTGGAAGAAGATATTCTAAAAACCGCCTTTCGTACCCGTTATGGCCATTTCGAATTCGTGGTCATGCCTTTTGGTCTCACCAACGCACCCGCGGTCTTCATGGATTTGATGAACCGTGTGTGTAAAGCTTTCCTAGATCGTTTCGTCATTGTGTTCATCGATGACATCCTTATCTATTCGAAGTCGAGAGACGAACACGCGCGCCATCTCTGTTTAGTCCTCGAACTTCTCCATGGAAATCGTCTTTATGCTAAGTTCTCAAAATGTGAATTCTGGCTCGAAGAAGTCCAATTTGTCGGCCACATCGTCAATAGTCAAGGAATTCACGTCGACCCTGCGAAGATCGAAGCCGTCAAGAGTTGGATTACACCAAAGAATGCTTCCGAAGTCCGTTCATTTCTTGGATTGGCGTGTGAGTTCTCGAAAATCGTCGTTCCGCTTACCGCTTTAACTCATAAAGACAAACCTTTTGTTTGGGATTCTAAGCAAGAGGAAGCTTTTCAAACGCTCAAGCGTATGCTATGCAACGCTCCTGTACTCGCTTTACCCGACGGAAATGACAATTTCGTTGTTTACTGCGATGCCTCAAACCTTGGTCTTGGTTGTGTCCTCATGCAACAAGACAAGGTTATCGTATATGCGTCTCGACAACTCAAGATCCATGAGAAGAACTACATGACCCACGATCTCGAACTCGGTGCAGTTGTTTTTGTATTAAAGATATGGCGACACTACCTTTATGGTACTAAGTATACGGTCTTCACCGACCATAAGAGCTTACAACATATCTTCAATCAAAAGGAACTGAATATGCGCCAACGCAGATGGGTTAAACTTCTCAACGATTATGATTGTGAGATACGCTACCATCCCGGCAAAGCGAACGTCGTCGCCGATGCTCTAAGTCGACGAAGCTATGTATATAGTGTTCGTGACTCTCAAGCCTTGCATAATCTCGAAATCATGATTCGCTCCGCTCAATTCGCTTGTGTTAATGAGAATACCTTAGAGGAAGAAATGAAATGTGGTGCCGAAACTCAACTCATTGTTAAACCTAACGGTATCTATTATTATCTCGATCGCATTTGGATTCCCAGCCGTGATAACCTTCGTGAGTTGCTAATGACCAAAGCTCATAAATCTCGATACTCCACCCCGGTGCCGACAAGATGTACATGGGCCTTCGTCCTAAGTATTGGTGGCTAGGCATGAAAAAGGATATCTCCATGTACGTTTCAAAGTGCTTAACTTGCTCGAAGGTTAAAGCCGAGCATCAAAGGCCCTCTGGCTTACTCGAACAACCTGAATTCTCGATGTGAAAATGGGAGAGTATAGCTATGGACTTTATTACGAAATTTCCCCGCACTTCATCTGGTCACGATAGCATTTGGGTTATCGTTGATCGTCTTACAAAATCCGCGCACTTTATTGCTATACGAGAAGACTTTAAGGTCGAATGGTTAGCCCGAATCTATACCGATGAAGTCATTTGTCGAAACGGGACGCCTCGTAAAATTATCTCTGACCGCGACGGTCACTTTACCTCACGTCTCTGGGAGACTTTTCAATCCGCTCTCAGTACTACTCTCAATCTCAGTACCGCTTTTCACCCTCAAACCGACGGTCAGATTGAGCGCATGATCCGCGCCCTCAAAGACATGCTTCGTGCGTGCATCACAGATTTCGGTGGAAATTGGGATACGCATTTACCTTTAATCGAATTCTCGTACAATAATAGTTATCATACCAGCATTTAAATGGCTCGTTTTGAGGCACTGTATGGAAGAAAATGTCGATCGCCTATTGCATGGCACGAGATTGGAGAAGCACAAATCACCGGTCCCGAGCTAATTCAAGAAACGATGGACAAGATCCTCCAGATCAGAGACAATCTCTTGAAAGCTTGGAGTCGTCAAAAGAGTTATGCCGATAAACGCCGCAAGCCCTGCAGTTCGAAGTGGGGGATCACGTTCTCCTAAAGGTTGCACCTTGGAAAGGGAGGATCCGCTTCGGGAAGAAAGGAAAGCTAGCGCCTCGATACGTAGGTCCCTTTAAGATTTGGAAAGGATCGGTAAAGTATCCTATCGGCTCGAACTACCGGCGGAACTTAATAACGTTCATCCGACTTTCCGCGTGTCTAACTTCAAGAAATGCCTAGACGAAGAGAATCTCCATGTACCTCTCGAAGATCTGCAAATCAACAAGACTCTCCATTTCGTGGAAAAGCCTGTCGAGATCATGGACCGAGAAACCAAGAAACTACGGCGCTCACGCATCCCAATCGTGAAGGTCCGATGGGAGGGCAAACGTGGCACGGAGTTCACTTGGGAATTGGTAAGTGACATGAAGGCTAAGTACCCGCACCTCTTTGTTACATCCACTACTTAAATTTCAGGATGAAATTTCCTAAAGTACGGGAGACTGTAACAACTACCAAATTTCATTGTTATCTTTTCATTTATTTTCCATTGTATCTATCGCTTGTAATCTCGGATTCGTTTATAAGAAAGTTATGTTAATTAAAATGTTGATTTACAGTTATATCGCATCTAATCGCTTATTAAACGCATCGCTAATTTCATCGCATCACAAATCGCAGTTAAATATATGGATTTATGTTATTTATGTGTTATGTATGTTTATGTTTATGATTACACTCGCTATCGCATCGCTCACGCTTACTCGAATCGCTAAATCGCACTATTACATCGCTTATAACGCTTAATATAACTACCTAACACGAACCGAATCGCCAAACGAACTCTTAATGTGAAATAAACGAAGAAAACCCAACATTTGGACAAGTTCGCTCAAACTTGGCAGCCGAACTTACCTGACCAAAAACACAAACCCTCCATTAACCACAAGTTCGCTCAAACTTGTACAATCAGTACAAGTTCGGCCGAACTTGACTTGAAACTCATGAACATTTCACAAGTTCGCGCGACCGAACAAGTTGCGAACTGCCCCAGCTCCCTCATTTTGCCTTCACCTATAAATACTCAACTCCATTCTCTCATTTGAACTTGCTGTAAGTTCGCCCAGAGCTCTCAAACCCGAAACCCTTTGTTTTCTAAGTAAGAATCAACCCGATTTCAACTACAATGATGTTCAACAACGTTTTACAACGATTTTACACAAGGATATGCCTTCGTTTTCATCAAATCTCTTCTGTTTACGAAAATCTTTATCTTTTTCCATAAAAACTTCTGTTTTCCATAGATCTTAGCAAAACCATTTAAATCCTTGATTTTTACACCATTTTCGGACTAATGACGTATGTTTCGTTCACTTTTGAGTGGAACGAGGCGTTGGCGAAGCTAGATCTCAGATCTGGAAGCACAAGGACGAAATCGTCACTTTACATAAGCTGGACTAACCCGTACCAACCATCAAGTTCGCCCGGATTAGCCCGAGCTTCTGTAAAATGGCTAGGTTCGCTCCAAAAGACCTCTCCACCTAAGTTTTACTCAGTGGCTTAAGGTTGGAGGGATGGGCACTCGATTTCCTCAGCAAACGACGCGAAAACGCAAGATTTTGGACCTGAAAACATCAAGTCCGCTCGAGATTTCACTGATTTTGTACAACACACTAGTCAAGTTCGCTTGAACTTGCCCCTGAGGGTCAAGTTCGGCCAAACTTGGGTATACTTGACAAGACTTTTCAGCAGAGACCCTCAAGTTTGCTCGAACTTGCAAAGTTTCCAAGGAATTCATACTTCACAAGTTTCGCGCGTCCGAATACTTGCCCAACTGACTCAAACCTCAGCAGTTCCTTACAAGTTCGCTCGAACTTGTATGTTTACATACAAGTTCGGCCGAATTTGCCTACTACTCAAACAAAACTTCACCGTTTCAGCTTTTCGAAGACTGATGCACTTTCCGTTCGCATATGTAGGCTGATTTGGCGCTCTTCTTCGCCTACCTACTGTTAGGACTAGATTTTATTGCTTAAGAATCAGTGATCCTTCAGTATATCGATGACATATTATCCATGTACTGAGTACTGAATACTGGGAGGATCAAGGATCCTTAGTGACTATAACGGTTTCTAACAATTGACTTCAACGTTTTATTTGATTGTAGGGCATGTATCGATAGTGGACTTGGTCAAGCAAAATATTCATGGAATATTTGGAAGATTAAGCACATGCTGAAGGTTAAATGGACGTTATGCATGAACAGGTGGAGGATCCCGGATATTTCGGATAGTTAGTTATAAGTTAAAAACGTTAATATTTTAGGGGGTATTGAGCTCGTTAGATACACGAATTCATTCGCAAACACTGATATCACAAGATCACTTGGAAACTCTCGAGAAACACACACACATTACAGTATAGATCGATTGTGAAAGCTCAATATCTTCCGAAGTTGTAATCTTACTTGTGAAATACACTTGGTGATCGCTAGTTTCCATCACCCGAGGTTTTTTATGCCGGAGATCATACATCGATCAAGGGCTTATTCCTCGTATAAATCTCGGTGTCCATTGTTCATTACATTTCACGATTGTTCACATCATTGTTCAACACATAAGCACTCAACCTCACATACAAAGTTTCGGTCAGATTATCCTTAGTGTGATTTTTTACCAAACAGTTTGGCGCCCACCATGGGGCAATCGGTGCTTCAATTCTAAAAATTCTGTTCATTTCATTCATTTTCATCAATTCTTTTCAACTACATGGCTTCTCATGGAAAATCTGCTTCAATGCCATGCCGCGGTTACCTCATCTCAGGCTTGTGCATCATTGCCTCCCATTCCCCCTGCACCGGCGAGGAGTGCTGATAATGCTCAGAAGAAGCCAACACTAGTTTTCTCGAAGGCTTCCACTGTTTCATCCTCTACACCTACTAATAATGATCTGTCTACTTTGATTTTGCAGATGAAATGATACATGGAACAGCATGACAAAACTAACCAGAGGATCCTTCGTGAAATTGATGAAATCAAGAAACAGAAGAGATCAGCGGAGGATCACTCTCCATTGATGCCCAGATCGTTGGATTTTGCCACTCTGCAACAACCATATAGCATTCCAAGGCTTCTGGTATTCAACATCAAGGATCCTCAGGATTGCAGCATGGATCATTGGCAATGATGCAACCGCAAGCGTCTCATTACCTACCTTATGGATCCTCAAATCAACATCAAGGAGGCTATATCAGCTCAGGAGGATATTTGGAGACAGTTGCACCAAAGAAATCCTATTTCCAGCATCAAGGATCGTTTTCTAAGGATCAAGGATCGTATGCTTGGGATAAGGTTCAAGGATCCTCCTCTCAGGTTCAAGGATCCATGCAGTATCCTTCAAGACCTTCAGCACCCATGTATCCTGGACCCAATGTCTTCAGGATCAAGGATCTTCAGGGAGTCAGATATTCAAGTATTCTGAAGTTCACAAAGGGGACTTCATCCCTATGCAGACTATTGCTTCATCTGGTCTAACTGTTACACCTGAAGTGTCCACCTTTGGATATACTTCTGGCATACCACTTCCAAACCAATCAGGAGGTAACAATGTCAATACATCTTTTGGCACTAATTGTGGTTTTATGCAGGATACAGGTATCAATCAGGCTATGGCGCGGGAGCTCCAGAAGCTCAAGGATATGATATCCGGCGTCCCAGGAGTGGTTAAGCCAATTCCTGAGATCCCAGATGGAAGTCATAGGGTGTCTCGCTTTGCACCTCCTATATGCAATGTTGAGATACCAAAACGCTTTCAAATCCCCAACATGAAGCTGTACAATGGCACAACTGATCCGGAGGAGCATGTGGCACAGTACCGGGAAAGAATGGAGATCAATCCCATTCCAGAAAGATTAAAGGAAGCATGTCTTTGTAAAGGCTTCGGATCCACACTCACTGGATCAGCACTCAAATGGCTGCTAAGTTTTCCTCCTTACTCAATTACTTCGTTTTCTTACCTAGTTAATTTGTTGAATAACCAATTTTCATGTAGTAGAACTTTTGAACGATTAACTAGTGATCTATATAGGGTAACTCAGGGTCCTGCTGAATCATTAAGAGATTACATCACTAAGTTTAGTAGAGAATCTTTAGAAATCCCTAATTTGGATATTGCCACTGTTGTATAAGCGTTCAAAATGGGCTTACTTAAGGATTCCTCATTCTATGATGACCTTGTTATGACCCCTTGCAGGAATTTAGATGATGTGAGGAACAGGGCATTGAGATTTATTCATTTAGAGGATGACAAAAGGATCCAGGAGAGACTCTCAGGATCCTCAAAACATGAAAAACAAGGATCATTCTTTAAGAATAATCGATCCAAGCCATATTCTAAACATGACAATCACAATGTGAACGCAGTTGAACAAGACGAAGACGATGAGGATTATCCTCCAATATCTGAATATTGTTTTTCGGCTGATAATAATGAACTAATCCTTGCTATGCAGAATTTAGGTGACAAGGCTAGATGGCCAAGGAAAACTGATAAACCTGGAGCTACTAAGGATAAATCCAAATGGTGCGCTTATCATGAGGATTTTGGCCACCTTACTGATGAGTGTATAGCGTTGAGGAAGGAAATTGGCTATCTTCTTAGCAAAGGGTATTTGAAGGAACTGTTAGGAAGGAAACGTTCAAGGACTCAGGATACTGAGAAAGTGCCTGAAAGAGCTCCTCCACCGCCAGCAGATGCTCAGATCATTAACTTTATTTCCGGTGGTTCTGATATCTGTGGAACTTCGTTTTCAGCGGCTAAAGACATGCTAAGGAGATGAAGTTGGAAAATGGGGAGAGACCAGTTCGGACGTCTACCCTCACACAGCAAAAAGTGATATCCTTTGATGAGGAGGATCGCGTAGACATTCAGGATCCTCATCATGATGGTCTTGTCATTACTTTGTTTATCTCTAATCATTTTGTTCGCAGGATTCTTATTTGTCACACCCCGACCCGCAGCGGAAAAGGTGATCGGGGCATAATTGGGTTATCATCAAAGCTCATGACATTTATTATATGTTTCATATTCATTAATACAATTTAATGGAAATTTACAATAAATGATACAACGTGTTCTAACTATCAATCTAAGCTTCTTGGTTCTCTTCTAAGGCATATCCTATGTTTTCCTTGCTTCAACCTGTTCACCTGTATCATATGTAAAAAGGTTTTTGGATCAACATAATGTTGGCGAGTGAATCCTATGGAAAACATTTGAACAGTTTATCCAATTGATTATAAATAAGGTGCATACCACATATGAGTAAATGTAGATGTAAATTTATTCACACAACACATAATATTGAATATTGAACACACAAACACCAAATAATTGTTTTGAGGCACGCGTTGTTCGACTCGTCTCCCACGAGGAACTGATGGGCCTAATGAATGAGTTTTGAGGCACGCGTTGTTCTTACGAACTGATGGGCCTAATGTATGAGTTTTGAGGCACGCGTTGTTCTTACGAACTGATGGGCCTAATGTATGAGTTTTGAGGCACGCGTTGTTCTCGTCTCCCACGAGGAACTGATGGGCCTAATGAATGAGTTTTAAGGCACGCGTTGTTCTCGTCTCCCACGAGGAACTGATGGGCCTAAATAATTTGCATACAACTTTGACAATATGTAGTACATCACAACCAATAATAGTTACATTCTAATTTAGTTCATAAAATGGTATAGCACGAATTTGCATAAGAGAATTTGTTTAAGCGACACATGATACACCCCAAAACATGAATAAAAAGGGGAGTTTGTAAGAATTCACTCACCTTGGGTGCGTTCGGTTGATGAGGTTGAATGTACGCGAAATGGTGTTAACCACGAGTGAAATTAACCTAGATAAATCGCATTATGGTTTGGTAAGTAAACGGATTTTATTAATCTATTTTAGTAGGATTGTTGGGTGTAATTTTGTGAGTTTGAGGCTATTTTCTAACCTTAAAAATGTTATTTTTAAGTATTTATAATTGATTTTTAATTAAAACAATTAAATAAAAATAATAAAAAAAATATTTTATTTTTTGCTACAGTAGACTTTTTGACCGTTGACTTTGACTAGCGTTGACCGGTTTATTGTGTAAATACATGCGCTGGGTGAGGCTCGAACCCGAGACCTCCCGTACGCGTGCACGCAGCTCTACCAACTGAGCTACGTGTCTAACCCGTCATATATCCGATTTTAATTACCTATATACATTAATTAGATTTAAACAGAAATCACTTTATTTTAAAAATGAATTAAATCACAAAATCGGTGTGCTCCACAGGTCTCGAACCCGGGACCTGTGGGTTAGCGGACACACACTCCACCGCTGGACTGTGTGTCGCACTTGGTTATAAACTCGGTTATCAATATACTTAACATATACCCAAAACACTCCGGTTCAGTTTTGCGAAAAAAAGGATTTTTATCAGGGCGGCGTGTGAGGGACAATACTCGAACTCGTGACCTTAGCGTTAAAAGTGCACACAGTCCACCGCTGGACTGTGTGTCTAACCCGGTAATTATCTTGATTTTAATTATACATAACCATTACTGAAACGTCGTCTTCTTCACTGGTTTAACCGGAAGTGGCGACTGACTGGTTCAAATTGTTGATTCAAGTTCCTTTAGCGTTTTATGATCAATTACAGTCGAGATAAAAGTAAAAAAGAAAGGAATTTAGGCGTGAGAAGTACCGGCTGGTTTTTACTCTGTTTTCCGGCAGAACTCCGGCGACAGCAATCTTTTTCCGGCGACAGTATCTTGCAGCAGAGAGTCCTCCGAAAGCTTACAAAGGGTGTGGGTGACTTCGGTAAAGGTGTAGAGGGTTCAGTAAAGCTCAGAGATTACTGATACGGTTTTCCGGCGAAGTATAAGATATTTCCGGCGAGTGAGTTTTTCGCCGAGAAAAGGTGCGATTTGAGTGTGAAAGGTTTCTAGCGAGTTGTGGGTGTATTTATAGGGTAGTAACGAGATGAATGGGGTCTGAATTCGGTCTTAATTCGAAGTCAGCCGTTCTCCGGCGGTTATGGCTGATGTCGCGGGTTCAGACGTCGGTTATAACCGTCGTAATAGTTAAGTCATCGGTTAAATTGGGCGAAAACGTAATTAAACGGCGAAGTCGTCGGGATTTCCGACGACTGCTAATTGGGCGGTAATTGACGAATTAAACTTCGGAACTTGAATACTTGAATTAAATGTTTCCTGATATTACCATAAAATCAAAGTGGCGGAGTGGTTGTTTGGCTGAGGGATAAGTCATTGGTTTGAACCGGTACAGACCCGAGTTCGAAACCCGGCATGGGTAAAACTTTTTTATTTTGTTATTTTTATCAGTTTTTCAGAAACTAAATATATATCCCCGCATAATAATTGATTACGGATCGTTTAAAATTATTTTGGGCATTTAATTCGCAACTAAAATTTTAACTGACTGTTCGGTTGATAAACGGAGCGGGTTTGGTAAATCCGTTTTTTTTACGGATGTTACATTATTGATGGAGGGAGTTCGGTGAACATAATCCAGTTGGATGTCCTCAAAAAGATAAACTCCCTGAATCTGAAATCATACCAAGATCATCGGTGCTTGTGGGATTTAGTGGGGAAACCAAGAATACATTGGGGGACATCAAACTGCCAATTTACATAGAAGGGGTGAATTCTGTCCAAAAATTTTGTGTAATAGATAGCTTATCTTGCTGTAATGTTATCCTTGGCAAGCCATGGATACATGACATGAAGGCGGTCCCATCAACATACCACCAGTGTGTCAAGCTTCCAAGTCCGTGGGGAATAGTCAAGATAGAAAGTGATCAGCAGGAGGCGAAGAATTGCTACACTTCCTCGATGAAACTTGCTTCCAAGCCTAGGGAAGCATAGCAATTAAAGCATCCTCCAAAAGACGTCATGGAGGCAAGAGAACAGGACATCAAGGATATACTTTTAGATCCTGAGGATCCTGAATCCAAGGTGTATTTAGGATTCGGGATCCAGAAGAGCATAGAGCAGGATCTATTATCCTTCCTTAAACGAAGAAAATCTACCTTCGCCTGGAAGCACGAAAATATGACAGGTATATCTAAGGATGTTATTACTTATAAACTTGGCATTGACAGGTCTTTCAGGCCAATTCACCAAAAGAGAAGAAAGTTTGCTCCTGAAAGAAATGCAATCATCCAAGAGGAGGTAGATAAATTGCTAAGGGCATGTATGATTAGAGAAGTCAAGTATCCAAGATGGTTAGCCAATGTGGTTGTTCAAAAGAAAAATGGAAAATGGAGGGTATGTGTCGATTTTACTGACTTAAACAAGGCATGTCCCAAGGATCCTTTCCCTTTACCCCACATTGACTCCATGGTGGATGCCACGGCGGGTCATGAGTTGTTAACTTTTATGGATGCTTCGTCTGGATTTCAGCAAATTCAGATGGAACCATCTCATCAAGAGGATATTGCATTCATGACACCCACTGGCATATATTGTTGTATTGCTATGCCCTTTGGTTTAAGGAATGCAGGTGCTACATACCAAATATTGGTGAATATGATGTTCAAAGAGCAACTTGGACATACAATGAAAGTACACATAGATGATATGGTGCTCAAATCTAAAAGAGCCGAGGATCACCTAAAGGATCTTGAAGTAGCATTCAATATCCTTGACCGATACAATATGAAACTAAATCCTTCCAAATGCCATTTCGGAGTTAAATCTGGAAAGTTCTTAGGATATATGGTGACCAAGAGAGGGATCGAAGCAAGTCCGGAGCAGATAAAGGCCATAATCAACATCAAATCTCCTGCCAACGCTAAGGATGTGCAAAGATTGACAGGAAGAATCGCCGCCCTGAACAGATTCATTTCAAAATCCTCAGAAAGATGCAAGGATTTCTATGATATTCTGAGGAAGAATAAGAAGTTCGAGTGGACGGAGAAGCATGAAGCTGCTCTACAATCTCTCAAGGATTACCTATCCTCATCACCGGCTTTAATGAAACCTGAAAATGGGGAACCACTATCCTTATACCTAGCTGTTTCAGGTAAAGCAGTAAGTGCGGTCCTTATTAAGGATCATGAAGGCCAACAACATCCGGTATACTATGTAAGTAAAAGTTTACTTGATGCTGAGGCCATGTATTCTCATTTAGAAAAACTTATTCTTGCTCTAATCATGGCTTCTACTAAATTAAGACATTATTTTGAAACTCATACTATTGTTGTTAAAACTAACTTTCCTATTAAGAATGTTCTCAGGAAACCAGAGATGTCGGGAAGAATGGCAAAATGGGCTGTTAAACTTAGTGCATATGACATTAAGTATGAGCCTAGAACTGCTATTAAATCCCAAGCTTTGGCTGACTTTGTGGCTGATTTCAGTAGTGATCTACAAAGAGAAGCTGAATTGGGGGTACAACAACTTGAGGAGACCAAGGATCCTTGGATACTCTTCACAGATGGAGCCTCGAATGTCAAAGGAACTGGACTAGGCCTACTACTAAAATCGCCACAGGGGGGCATTATACCCCAATCAATATCATGTGAATTCCAAACCACTAATAACGAGGCAAAGTATAAGGCCTTGATAGCAGGTTTGCAATTAGCTAAGCACATGAGGATCGGGTATCTTCAAGTATTTGTAGATTCTTTATTAATCACTAACACTATAATGGTTCTTATGCTGTTAAAGGTGAGAAGCTAATCAAATATTTGGAGATAGTCAAGAAATTGGTCGATTCTTTTGCTTTTTTCAGTCTAACACAGGTACCCAGGGAGGAAAATGCAGAAGCAGATGCCTTGGCTAATCTAGGATCCTCATTGAAGATGCCTGATGATGTGAAGATACCCATTATCCATGTTCTAACTCCCGCAATCGAGAAGAGTGAGATAATAGAAATAGTGGATGATGCCGCAATCATACCTAGGGATGATGCACAATAAACTCCAGCATCATGGATCCTTCCAATCCTGAAATATATCCAAAACGGGGAAGTTCCCATTGGAGAAAATCCTAGAACCTTTAGGATAAAGGTATCCCAATTCACTATTATTAATGACATGTTATATAAGATATCTCTTGCAGGACCCTATCTACGATGTATTGAGGATCCTGAGATCCAAGAAGTCTTGAAGGATTTTTATGAAGGAGATTGTGGAAATCATACTGGGGGCAGAGCACTATTTTCAAGGATACTCAGAACAGGATATTATTGGCCTACCATGAAGAAGGATGTTGTGGAGTATGCAAGGAAATGTGATGCTTGCCAAAGACACAGTAATATCCTTCGTCAGCCCGCAGAACCTCTGCATCCTATATCCTCCTCTTGGCCATTTATGAAATGGGGAATGGATATAGTAGGCAAGTTTCCCAAGGCACCAGGAGGAAAAGTGTTCATGTTAGCTATGACTGATTATTTCTCCAAGTGGATAGAAGCTGAAGCCTTTGCTCAAGTCAGAGAAAAGGAAGTTATATCCTTTATTAAAAGAAATATCATTACTATATTTGGTATTCCTTCTGAGATTGTTTGTGATAACGGATCCCAGTTTATTGGGAACCGTACTACTAACTTTTGTGATAGCTGGGGGATTAGGATGATAACATCAACACCAGTCCACCTACAAGCTAATGGCCAGGCAGAATCATCCAACAAGATCATCATCAACAATTTGAAGAAAAAGCTTGGATCAAAGAAAGGAAAGTGGGCTGAAGAACTACCATATGTCTTATGGGCAGATAGAACAACTCCCAAGAATGCTACGGGTCAAACTCCTTTTTCTTTAGTCTTTGAACTGAGGCAGTGATTCCTACAGAAATGGTAGTCCCTACAGCCAGAACAAGCATCCGTGATCCTAAAGCCAATGCTGAGACTCTGGCTCAAGACCTAGATATCGTGGAAGAATTAAGAAACTTGGCAAGGATAAGGCTTGCTAGTTATCAACAAAGGATGGCTGGCGCCTATAATAAGAATATCAGGATAAGAAGATTTCAAGTCGGTGAAATGGTGCTGAGGAAAGCATTTCAGAATACCACGAATCCTACTGATGGCAACTTGGCACCAAAATGGGAAGGCCCCTATCTAATTGAAGTCGAGGCAGGAAAGGGGGCATATCGATTACTGGCTATGGATGGTGACCTTCTTCCAAGAGCTTGGAATGCTATCCACCTAAAAAAGTATTTATGTAAAGGATCAGGGATCCTTAAGTATCCTAATGATCAATTCAGATTGAAGGATCCTCAGAGGATATGAGATTCTTGATTCGGTAACGTTTTACTAACGCTTTCATTCTTATTGTACTTCTTATTATTTATTTTTGAGTAAGGATGTTGAATTTTCAACATTCAACCTTATCAAGTTTTAAGTTTTGCAGAAGTTATTACAAAGGATAAAGAGGTTGGCCACCTCTCCAAGATTTTGGGCATGTCCCCAGCTAAGGTATCTATTACCTCCTACGGGTCTTTACCATTCACACGAATTGGGTTCCGACACCCTCGCCAGTTGCGCACGTTATCCACGTATAGTTCGAGGAAATGGGACCAGTACCCGCTTTAGGGGCTGACAATTTCATTGTTGTTGGCTATATGGAGGATCCTAAGTATATTGGTAGACGTACCATACATCCGTTCCTAAGGTTTCTAACATTTTCACATTAGCTAAGGTTTCGACATTTTCATGTCGCTTACGATTGGATAGATGCCAGTTTGGGCCAGACTCCAGTTTACACCAGTTATTTGGGCTTGTCCCCAGTTATTTGGGCTAGTTCCCCAGTTATTTGGGCTTGTCCCCAGTTGTTTGTGCTTGTCCCCAGTTACTAATGATTCTTTCATTTGATATTTGGCTTAGTCCTAAGCTATATATTGTCACAAGTCTATGAAATTTACCAGCTAACGATCCTGAATCCTAAGATTGAATCAATTGTTATACTTTGACTGACACGACTGTAAGTGTTAAGGATATAGAATCCTAACTTGGATTCCCTAGTATGTCTTATTCTTATTATAATGATTCGACCCTTAACCATGGAATTAGAGATAAGTCGTTCAAGATTATATGGCGTTTTATGCCTAGCAGTTGTTACGATTGCAAACTTAAAATCTTTTTATAAAGTCGAAATTTTAGGAATTTTACAAAATATGATTTTGCCAAATACAAACATGTAAAGGTAGTAATTCAAAACCAAAATTGTAACACCAAACATAGTCAAAAGTCTAATATTATTAGACCCGTCAATATTTATCAAAAGTATCCAGCCTGAATTTCACCAGTAAAACGTGGACCATCCATCAGGCCGGATCGGGTTCATCTAACGGTTAATGTTTGTGTAGAAAATTAAAATGCAGGAAATTAAAAGCGAAGGGTGTCAAAGGCTTCATCCTCCACAAACAGAAGGATCCATCCACCTTTATCACCCCCCCCCCCATTGTTTCAAGGATCCATGATCCTTAACCTACGGAAACTATTGTTCAAAATAAAAGCACGAATTGTTCAAGTAAGACAACCAATCTAAGGACCTAAAAATGTGGGCTCCGACCACGTCTAGAAATATCCATCATCGCCCACATAGGCAGCCTACACTGTGGCCACCTCACCACCTTCACCTTCACCAGCTTTACCTCCAGCACCTTCAACCGCCATGTCCTCTGCTTCCGTCTGCACTCCACTAGGACCTGCTTCATCCGCCGCTGCCGATTGCTCTAGCTCATCTTCGTTCAGGTTGCTCAATGCTACCTCCCAAGAGGCCAGGTCCCATGAAGATCTATCAAATCCAGAATCGTTAGCTTCTTTGGCCATCTTGATCATGGATTGTAGAACCGTCTTGGCAGCACAGACCTTGGCCGCTTCAGTAGCATTCATGGCAGCCTCATGAACCCCCACTTCAGCATTCAGCAGCTGTTCCTCAAGGCTCTCCTTCTCCTTTTCCAACACTTTGTTTTGTGATTGAAGGAGATCGCCGGATTTTTTGGAGGCGGGATTCGGAGAAGATCGTGTATTCACGGTGCCGGAACTTAAGAATAATCGAGAAGGGAAGAGAGAAGAATACCTAGTTCACAATGCTTGGTGTGGATTTATGATGGATTTGTGCAGATTTTAAAGGGAGTTATCTCTTCCCCATAAATAGTGATGATGGTTGTGAAGGCTATGCGAGTCCCATCAGTCACCCTAACGGCAATATTTGAATTAAAGATAATATGACAGCTGTGATCTAC
Source organism: Scalesia atractyloides (assembly GCA_947069175.1). Classification (NCBI taxonomy): domain Eukaryota; kingdom Viridiplantae; phylum Streptophyta; class Magnoliopsida; order Asterales; family Asteraceae; genus Scalesia; species Scalesia atractyloides. The sequence continues at coordinate 5,402,284 of CAMTDV010000016.1, forward strand.
TATCACAACCGCCATATTGGGGACAATTGTTAGGACTAGATTTTTATTGCTTAAGAATCAGTGATCCTTCAGTATATCGAGGATATATTATCCATGTACTGAGTACTGAATACTGGGAGGATCAAGGATCCTTAGTGACTATAACGTTTCTAACAATTGACTTCAATGTTTTATTTGATTATAGGGCAGGTATCGATAGTGGACTTGGTCAAGCAAAATATTCATGGAATATTCAGGAGGATTAAGCACGTGCTGAAGGTTAAATGGACGTTATGCATGAACGTGGAGGATCCCGGATATTTCAGATAGTTAGTTATAAGTTAAAAACGTTAATATTTTAGGGGGTATTGAGCTTGTTAGATATACGAATTCATTCGCAAACACTGATATCACAAGATCACTTGGAAACTCTCGAGAAACACACACACATTACAGTACAGATCGATTGTGAAAGCTCAATATCTTCCGAAGTTGTAATCTTACTTGTGAAATACACTTGGTGATCGGTAGTTTCCATCACCCAAGGTTTTTTATGCCGGAGATCATACATCGGTAAAGGGCTTTTTCCTTGTATAAATCTCGGTGTCCATTGTTCATTACATTTCACGATTGTTCACATCATTGTTCAACACATAAGCACTCAACCTCACATACAACGTTTGGTCACATTATCCTTAGTGTGATTTTTGACCAAAACACCTACAGTCGTCTACTCTCTCCTAAACGCACCAACAGTGAGTATACTTGACCCGTTTTCGCTTTAATGCACTTTTTGGGTGTTACATATGTTCCTCTATCAAATCACCTCACAATTCAAACTGTTTATCACACGCGGATAATCTGATTATATATGTTCAATATGTGATACTAGAAACATGTGACTAGGACTTATTTACGTTAACTTGCCTCCGTAGCTAGTTTGGTACTATAGTGTGGCTAACACCCGACGGGGTCTAGTTAGGATGGACGCGCTAGCCTTCTCACGGAAGTTAGCATGAGAAATATGCCTAGTTTGTGTAATGTGTTTTGGTGTATCATGATATGTAGTTAGACTATTTCGCGAACGGTTTCTCGATTATGCTAGTATTACTTAAACATGTATGCTCACATTTACTTAATTGTATTGACTTGTGTTTTAACATATCTAACAGGTTGAGGATTTTAGCTTGGACGCTTGGATTATGCTTAGTCTTAGTTGTCTTAGTTGGTTTTGGATTTGGAAACTCATGTATTAAATCTAGGGGATATCGAACCTGATTTGAGCTTATGAGAAAACAAATTTCTGTAATAATTTTTTGGAATGTTATGTTTGATAGTATGGGATGTTAAATGTTAAGTAATGTTGCTAGATAATTGTTATGGAATTCTCGTGAGACAATCTGGTCGCCTAGTGCCGCGCCCCGATGATTCCGCCATCGGTTGGGGTGTGACAACATACCCATTAAAACCCTAAATTTCACAATCAATTTAAAGCTTCACAAATAGAACCCAAATTGGCATCTCATCATAAAATCTAAGACATAAACATCACTTTCATTCACATCGTTTTACAAATTTTAAAATATCACCCATCATCAATTTACAACCTCACAAATAAAACCCAAATTACGTCCGATTCATGCCTTTCAAACCAATCTGCAAATTGTAAAAAAACTGACCGGTCGTTTCTATTTCGAAGAACCCAAAACCAAAGATAGCGTTTTTAGGGTTTCATGTTTTGTTTTTGTTTCTATATTGACATATTTGCGATCTAGGGTTTCACGTTTTGTTTTTGGTTTTCGTCGTCGGAGATGATGGTGATTAGTGCATCTACTTTGATGGCAGTAAGTGGAGCAATGGTGGGTGGTTTTAGTTGGTGGAGACAATGGTTGGTTTTTGATGGTTGATGTGGTGGTGGAGAGGGGTAGAGAGAGGGTAGGTGGAGACAGTGGTGGTTCTTGATGGTTGATGATGTCGGTTGTTGGTGGGGGTGGAGAGGGGTAGAGAGAGGGGCGATGGTGGTTAGTGGAGATAATGGTGTTTCCTGATGGTTGATGGTGTCAGTTGTTGGTGGTGGTAGAGAAGGGTTGAGAGAGAGATGTAGAGAGAGAAAGATGTCGAGAGAGGGGTAGAGAGAGAAGAGAGTAGACATACTAAAGTACCCCTTTGTGATCTGATTTAACCAAAAAATAACCGGGTTAGGCTCAAAGGATATAATGTGTAAGATTTTCAGACATTAAGTACAAAACTAATCGATTTTAAAGACAAACGACAACGTCTAAAAGTTGATACATAGGTAAAGGACAAAACATACAATTCACTTATAAATTTATCATACCACCCCTTAACTTCTTATAAGTTATTTTTTCCTTTTTAACTAATTTACACCGCAACACATTAAATTTCATAAAGTTAATTACACCCTGTGCAATTTAATCAATTTTTTTAATACGTTTAATTCTTTTTTTAATTTATTTTCCTTTTCTTTTTGTTTTTCCTTTAAACTATGTACTACATTTAGACGGGTTTACTTAACCGTGTAACTTTCTTATTTTTATCGTATTTCAACATCATTTGTATATATGATGAATACTAATATACAGGTGGTCGAAACTGAGCCTTTCATATTTTTAGTCGCGCGATGTAGCACACGAGAACCACCTACTAGTTAGAAATTACAATAGATATTATAGTAATGAAAAACAAAATCATAATAATGGAGAATAAATACTGTTAATTTAGTTTAACTTAACTAAAATTGAAAACCAAAGGGTTTGTGGTATAATTGAATATGAAATAGAGGGATTTAATGTGCCATTTGATTAAACATAAATTCTAGAAAAAAAATGGGGTATTTGGCTTTAGGTCGCCATGACCGGGTTTAGGTGCATAAATCGGGTTTTTCAAATACCCTGGGTATGGAACTGAGTTTGGGTATGATCGAGTATTGGAAAATCGGGTATTGGCAATATCCAGGTCGAGTTCGGATCCAGGTATTGTCTCTAAAAACCATACCCTATGCATCGGGTTCGGGTCGGGTATAGAACCGGGTATTTGAATACCCTATTTTCGGGTATTGAAAAAAATCCTATTTTTGGGTTTTTTCGGGTTTTTTTTCATATATATTTCGGGTATAGATTAGATTTTTTAATGGGTTTGCACTTTTTAGGGGTACTTTTTGGGTATTTTTCAGGTATTTTTCGGGTTTAGGTCGGGTATTTGAAAAACCTGGTTTCGGGTATTGGAAAAAACCCGGTTTCGGGTATGGAACCGGTTCCGGTTTTAGGGTATTACATGGTACAAATCGGGTCTGGTTCGGGTACGGGTTTTGGTAGTGAAATGCATACCCTATCCGTACCCTACGTGTAGGGTCGGGTACGGGTTCGGGTATAAGAAAACCTAGTTCCGGGTGTTTTTTTTCAGATCCGGTTCCGGATTCGAGTTTTTTGTGTACCTCTACTTGACACTTACCCCAAATAGGTCGACCTAACTTGTCTCAAACCAACCCATAAAGACCTTTTCAACCAACATTTTGACATATAGGCTGTCCTCTTTATTTGGGCGTACATTACAACCCATTAAGGAAGATGGGTCCAAAATCTTTCGAACAACATATGCAATCAAATTGCTATGTATTTTTGCATTAAAGAAATTTATTATATACACAACAAATGCAATCAAATTGCTATGTATTTTAGCATTAACGAAATTTATATACAATCGTAACGAAGATGGACCACTTTTAAATTGCATCAGGTTTGTACCGGATCATAACCATGTTATATAATGTATAAAAATATTATAATAATAGCTTGAGTTTTAAAACAAAATGATATAGATATACCAAATATATAAAATAAACCGGTTCAAACCGACCAGTGTACCAATGGGACCGTGTGGTAGAACCGGTTAAACCATCCGGTACACCTAGTTGAACCACCCTTTACACCTGGTTAAACCGTTTCTGAGTCTAATTCGGTACGGTGTAAAAACTGATTTTTAAAACATTATGCAAATGATGGTTTTGAGTTTTGACCACCGCCGGTCACCGCGTGAAACATCATAAACAACCGCATGAACCACCACCGTTGGAGTAAACTACTAAGAAAGAAAAGTTTTGGTTGTTATTGATTGAGCAACCCATCTTTTGGATAAACAAATTATAAAGAATAAAGACCAAGAAGCTAAATAAATAATTTAATAAGTCTACTTTAAATGGGGAGCTTACACTTTTTGATTTGACAAAGGGGAAGTCAAACCTGAAGAATGTAAGGAGGTACATAGTTGACTCACACATATAAATACATAATAATTGACTTATAGTTTGTATTATTTATATTAGAGTTAAAAGTGTCACTTACATCATCTCGGTTGTTTGTCAATTTTTGTTATTTCATGCCAAATTTTAAAATTGTACCATTCCTTTCTAACATTCTTAAAATATACAATTTTAATTCAAAAAATCTAGAATAAAATGTCAATTTCGTCCATGAGCTAACTGAGTTTTTTTTAACAGGAGTTAGTTTTTTTAACTAAAATGACACGTAATATCAGATAAGAAAATGGTACGATTTTAAAATTTGACATGAAATATAAAATTAGACAAACCAACATGGATGTATATGGTACTTACCTCTTTTTATTATTGAAATTGAGAGATTGTTAATGTATTTACATTGATAAACACGTCAATGATCATAGTTATAATTTTTTTTGCATAAAAATTACCATATTAATGAGATGGTAAAAGATGAAAAACCATATTAGTGAGAAGTTATGACAATAATCTATTAATCTCTATCTAGTTAGAGTACGTTTATGTTGATCAATGATCAATGGATTGAATATACCGAAGCTTCAATCGTTCATTTCCATTTTTTATCTTTTTTGGCATTAAGGAGTTAAAGTTCATTTTCTGTATAAGGTGATTCTAAACACGACATGATTTAATATGGAAGCTATGATTCGTCTACATTACAAGACCCATTAGAAAATAAAGAAGTCATCACTGACTAAAAAATAGTCTTTAATGACACGCATACTATGACACACTAAAAATTCACCTAATTTCCAACTTTATTTAATTCCGTTTTTATTTTACTTCAAATATTCCCCTAAATGTTACAAAGATGCTATAAAGACTCTTATAGGAGATGAAAGAAAATTGTTGATAAATTAAATGGTAGTTCAAATATTCACCTAAATGTTACAAAGAGCTATAAAGACACTTATAAATGGTACTTCAAATATTCACCTAAATGTTACAAAGATGCTATAAAGACTCTTATAGAAGAAGAAACAAAATTTTGTTGATAAATTAAAAGGTAAATTCAAACTAATTTGTCAAGATTAATACCCAAACACAAAGATTATTACATGGTTATGTGGTATATTCAAAAACAACTCACAGAAGAAATCTATGCAAAAACAGATGAAGTTTCAAAGATTTTCACACATTCGAAATCGAAACCACAAGATTACAAAAACTTATCTTACCATACAAACGTTTCATACGGTCAACGCCATGCTTTGATTTTTCGGTTTGAGAATCTATAGAACTTAGATTGCTCACTAAAGGTCGGCTTTTGTCTGGAACACTCGACTGAGCCACCTGTTTGGGTTCACGAGTATGGTTAACCACGTGGGTCTTCGGCTCAATGGGAGGAGATTGACTGGACCAGTTACTGGACCCAGACCCGGGTCCATCAGATTCTTCACTGGCGGTTAAGTACCCAAGATGGTCATCGTCAGTGGCGAATCCATGTTCTTTCTCTTCGTTTTCATCATGGTTTTGTTGCACGTGTGGGCTCAATCTCGGCCCTTGATCGCCGTTTTCATCTGACGGTGGTTTTGTGGTGGCCACGAGACGATTCTATAACAGCATCCTCTCGTTCACGAAGGGTTTTCGTGATGAGCGTCTTCAGAAAGTTCATTACTTGAACTGCATACATCAATGCAGTCAACGGATCCGCCATCTCAAAAAAAAGAGTCAACCAAATTTATACAGTTCCGTTAATTCTTTCTTCACACACACGAATATATATAGGGGAATGTTAACGTACAATATAGGAGTGTAAACAAGCCCAGAGGCTCGAGAACTACTCGTTATCGCCTCAGTTAAAAGCTCGAACTAGCCAAGCTTTAACGAACTCGAGCCTGAAATAGAGCTCGTTTAGTTATCGAGCCGAGCTCAAGCCTAAAATACAAAGCTCGTTTAGGCTCACAAACCCAAACAAAATTTTATTTTTTTTATATATAATATAATACTAATGATGATAGCATTGGCGAGCCGAACCCGAGCCGAGCTTTGGCTTTTTAAGCGATATTGAAGCGAGCTCGACCTGGATTTCTAACTCGTTTGAGGTTGTTCTCAAAATAGCTCGAGGCGAGCTCGAGCTTTGGGTTTTACTCGCAAGCCGAGCTCAAATAAATAGGCTCGAACCGAGCCAAGCTCGAGCTTCGTAAAAACATGACGAGCCGAGCTCGAGCCGAGTCGAGCTCGGGCTCGGCCCGACTCGTTTACACCCCTAGTACAATACCTCCTTAACGTGCGACGGTACACAAATTAATTACGCATGTTCATTTGTAAATTACGCGCGTTATAAGTTTCAAAATTCAAACCCTAATTACGCATGAAGAAGAAATCACGCACAGGTTGGTTTTTACCCTAATTACGCATGTTACATCATAATTACGCACGTTATTTTGTTGGTCACGTACCGTCGCACATTAAGAAACTTTTGTATTTTAAACTCTCTCTCTATATATATATATATACACATATATATATTAAAATAACTAACCTGAGTCATATTCGGGGCGAAAACCATTGCAATATTGTGTGAATTCATCTTGTTGAGATGCTCGTATTGGACGACATCCGCCATCAGGTTGATGGCCCAGTCGAGCAGGGAGGTTTTGGTTGGCGGCAGAAGGCGGCAAAGGGCGGTGCAGTCTTCCTCCGATTGACACTGTATAACTTGCTCAGGTGAAAGCGGATCCAAGACCCCGGTTGGTAGTTCTCTGAACCATGCCTGTATTATCATCAGATTATTAAGTTAACTATGATACTAAAAACATTATTCGCAACATAATATAATGATAATTGTGTACCTTAATAAGACCAGCCAAACAGTGTACATCGATACCATCGGGAACCACTCCACTGTTTAACTGGTTCCTCAGATGTTCTTCCTGGTTGTTGTCTGCGTTAATTCTGAAAATACCTTCAGCCTGCAAACCACAATATATATATATATATATATACATGTTAAAGTCGCAAAAACAAAAACAGTAAATAAATTATAGAGTAAAGTACACGGATGGTCCCGTGGTTTGGTCCCTGGCTTTCCAAATGTACACGGACGGTCCATGTGGTTTGCACTTTGTAACGCATTTAGTCCCCAGCCAACAAATCTAAAGGTTTTAGCATGTCCAAGTTAAGGACCAAATGCGTTACAAAGTACATACTACAGGACCGTCCATGTACTTCTGGAAAAAGTTGGAAACTAAATGTGTTACAAAGTGCAAACCACAGGGACTATCTGTGTACTTTTGGAAAGTTGGGGACCAAATCCAAAATTTTGATAAACCACAGGGACCATCCGTGTACTTTTCTCTAAATTAAAAGTACTGCAGTTTGCAAGAATAAATCATTTTGGACATATATTAGATACAATTCGGTTTCTTTGCATTTACACTTTGTCTAAAAGCAATTGTTTCTGCAAGAAAATCGGTTAATTTGCTATAAAAATGCAATTCCAATGGTTCATCAATAAGCTCTTTGAGTCGTTTCTTACATATTATGATTTTTACTCGGCTTTTTGTTAAAAAAAAATTCCATGGTTCTTGAAAAAAAATGGGAGAAGAAATCTTCGATTTTTTGCAAGGGAAGTAAAAAGTCAACCGCTCGTTCGTTAATTATTGTTTTAATGTGAGAAAAAAAGGTGGAGAAAGAATAACAGACCTGCAGACCGCCTAAATCATACAAGCGTTGTTGCATAAGTATGAGTATAACAGGGACACTGTTGCCTCTGGAATCATATGACAACTGCATTGATTCTGTTGAAACGCCAAAAACAGTAGCACTACAAATCCAAATAAACCAATTGTTAGGCATATTTTTCAAAAAGATATGTAAAAAGTGCATAAAATTTGATTCATTATGAGCCATGAACATAACTACCATAACTGTCACAAACAACAAAATTCAACAGCATTCGATCGGTAATCGAAATAATCAAATTTAATTAACAAAATTTCGATCAACAATAAAATGATCAAGAAGAAAACATCAAATGTGACATGATTTGGAACAAAGGGCATGTTTAGGGTTGCAATCAAGATTATTGAGAATTTTTTATTGGATGAATTTGATTCAATTATTTACCGTAAATAACTACCATAACAGTCACCGACAACAAAGTTCAACAATAGCATTGATATGGTAATTAAAATAATCACATTCGACTACAAAAATTTTGATGAACCCATAAAGAAAATAACATCAAATGTTCATAAAAAACATGATCGCGTTCATCAAGAAAAATCTACCATCATTTTGGAACAAGGGCATGTGTTTAAACCTTCAGGGTTGCAGTCAAGATTATTAAAAATTTTGTACAATTATAGAAATTTTATTCGTTTATTCATTATAAACCATGAACATAACTACCATAATTGTCACAAACCGCAAAATTCTCCAGCATTCGACCCGAAAATCCAAAAAATCACAATAAGTCACCAAGATTCCAACAAGATACAACAAACCCATCAAGCAATTAACATTAAATCACCAATATTATATAACCCATCAACATAACTACCATAACTGTCGCAAACTGCAAAATTTGCCAGCATTCGATACAAAAATCCAAAAAATCGCAACAAATCACCAAGATATCAACAAGATACAACAAACCCATCAAACAATTACCATTAAATCACTAAAATTAACATTAAATCACCAATATTATAACCCATCAACATAACTACCATAACTGTCACAAACCGCAAAATTCACCCGCATTCGACTCGAAAATCCAAAAAAAAATCACCAAGATATTAACAAACCCATCAAGCAATTAACATTAAATCACCAAAATTAACATTAAATCACCAGTATTATAACCCATCAACATAACAACCATAACTGTCACAAACCGGAAAATTCACCAGCATTCGACCCAAAAATCCAAAAAATCACACCAAATCACCAAGATATCAACAAGATACAACAGACCCATCAAGCAATTATCATTAAATCACCAATATTATAACCCATCAACATAACTACCATAACTGTCACAAACCGCAAAATTCTCCAGCATTCAACCCAAAAATCACAACAAATCACCAAGATTCCAATGATACAACAACCCATCAAGCAATTAACATGAAATCACCAAAAAAAAAACTATAACCCATAAACAAAAGATGATCAAGAACAAACTGCACCTGGCACTAGGGGCTCTCCTGAGCACTTCAGGTTCAAACTCAACAGGCAAACCCAAGAACCCATTAAACCTATCAAAAGTAACATGTGCCACGTGGCGCACATCTGTTGGCCACCCTATCTCCATCCCAGAAAGATCCAGCCTTTCTTCCGCCACTGTGTTATTATTATTATTATTATTATTAACCCCCAAAAAAGATTTCCTAAACAAAGCCAACAAAAGTGCTAACAAAGACAACTGATTATTACTATTATTATTTCCCCTGTTATTGTTATTATCATCATCTGTAACCCTAGAAGCATCTTCTGGTAAATCTTGATTTAGAAACAATGTGGGTTGTTCATGGGTTTGTAGGGAAGAAGATGAGGAAGAAGAGGGTGAGTGGAGGACCTCTGTCATGGCTGTAAAGAAGAAGAATCGAGGGTTTTATGTTGAGTAAAATAATGGGGTTTTGAGATTCGATTTTGAGGTTACAGTTGCAGGATTGATATTATTATTATATTAATAATGCAGGTGAAGATTGGTGAGGAGGATGAAATGGGTGAGTGAAAGAGGAAGAGGAAGAAGGGGAAGGAGGACGTGATGGTCATGAAGTTTGGAGTTATTGTTTATTGATGACGAAATCTGGAAGTTGATTTTTTAGAGAGTGAGTGGGTGGTGGGTGGGTGGATGGATGTGTGAGGAGGAGACACAAGAGGTTGTTGATTATTATATTTATATGAGTTAAATACCAAAATAGCCTATGAGGTTTCCTTACTTTTTCATTTTAGTTCAAAATCAAAAATTTTAAATCTGGGTCCTTGGGTTTGCATTTTGTTGCCATTTTAGTCCAAATTTCAAATTTGGTCAGATTTTCAACTTAAATCCTGATATTTTGTTTTTATCCTCAGGGGTATTTTGGTCATATTAGATTTATTATAAGCATTAATTAATATATATATATATAAACACCAACTGGCTCTCTCTCTCCAAACACCGATTTCTTCATCTTCCCTAAAAAATGAAACCAGCCCCTTTATAACATGAGAAACCCTAATACCATGTTTCCTCATCTTCAACCTTCATCAGCCTGCACCACCTCACATCCCTACCCCTATTGAACAACCACGGTCTCCAACCCCATGCACCCCCGCTGCCCTACCAAACCACCACCGCCGCACCACTACTAAACCACACTTACCCCCACAAACAACAACCATCTCTAACCCCCTGCACCACCACTGACCCTACAAACACTACCCCCACATCCACCATCCAACCCCCTGCACCACCACTGACCTATCTAAACCACGCCGCCACCACCACCTGAACCACCTCTTACCCACCGAGTTTCTTGAAGCTTCCGTCAACAGTGGATTTCCGTATGCTTTCCGTACACCTGAACACACTCTCTGAAATAACCGGCGCAATGATGCGTTCGGCGATTGAACGAGATCTGAAATGCTTTCCGGCGGTAACAAATCTTGTTCGCCAATGCTGTTTAAGATCTGCAACTCGCAAACGTTACAATCGCTCGTTACGATCTGTAAGCGAAGCAGAACTGATTCTGAAATCGATTCATCTCTCTGTTGCCAGAATCTCATTTTCATGGTGGCGGTGGTGTCGAGAGGAGGAGGAGAGAGAGAAGAAAGGTGTTTGGAGAGAGAGAGTCAGTTGGTGTTTAAAAATATTATATATATATATATATATATATATATAATTAATGCTTATAATAAATATAATATGACCAAAATACCCCTGAGGATAAAGACAAAATATCAGGATTTAAGTTGAAAATCTGATCAAATTTGAAATTTGGACTAAAATGGCAACAAAATGCAAACCACAGGGACTCAATTTAAAAATTTTAGATTTTGGACTAAAGTGGCAAAGTGAGCAAACCTCAGGGACCATTTTAGCATTTAACTCTATTTATATTTATATTATATATTTATTATATTTATATTATATTATATTAATGATGAACTTCAACTTTAAATTGCATTGAAAAAGGTTAAAATTCAGTGTTACAAATATGGAATGATGATTTTAACTTTTTATTAAAAATGAGACCAAGGTAAATTTGGATTCGATTCTCGAGTCAAACGAGTTTTGTTGGTAATTTCATCGTCATGCCTACAAACGGGTGGGCTACCGGGTTTTCCCTGGCATTGGTGGTGGACTTGGGTTACTTTCGGAGTACTCCGTTTGGTTCAGTGAGTGCCTCAAGAGTGCTCGGGATTGATTCTGTTGATCGTTAAAAAAACACTAAATTAAATTACTTTCTTTACGGCGTGGATTATCTTTTTTTAGATGGTTTTTCTCATGACATGTTAACATTTACAATACTAGAATCAGTTGTCGTGACGGTTTTTTGTTTTGTTTCAGGTAAAGCTTTGTTGTTGTTTATTATACGTTTGTCAAATGAAATGACTTTGACGTCGATAATGTATGACACCTTTAGTCTTGGATTTTCGAGAGGGTTGAGTGATCTCGATCAAGAAGTGTAATTAGAAGCATATAATGATCACCAATCTCCACTAATGTTTTATTGCGTGTTTTGAACTAAATTAAATTACTTTCTTTACGGCGTGGATTATCTTTTTTTAGATGGTTTTTCTCATGACATGTTAACATTTACAATACTAGAATCAGTTGTCGTGACGGTTTTTTGTTTTGTTTCAGGTAAAGCTTTGTTGTTGTTTATTATACGTTTGTCAAATGAAATGACTTTGACGTCGATAATGTATGACACCTTTAGTCTTGGATTTCGAGAGGGTTGAGTGATCTCGATCAAGAAGTGTAATTAGAAGCATATAATGATCACCAATCTCCACTAATGTTTTATTGTGTGTTTTGAATATAGCTACCACTGCTAGAGTTTCAAAACTATTTGAATTATATTTCGACTTGATTCGCTTTTGAAGTTGTGTGGAGAAGATCTGTGATAATGGATTTGGAGCGCCGTATATAGTGTTCCATTCTGGTAGTTATTAAAGTTATGGATTTGGAGCGTCGTATATAGTGTTCCATTCTGGTAGTTATTGAAGTTAGCTTGATTTGGTGGCGTTTTGCACACAAAAAAAAATAATAATACCAATAACTATTTTAACGTTTCACGTGGTACTTGTGACCTCAAGCCTCAATTTGATCTTCTTGCAACCATTTACAAGAACAACAAAACCATGGCAGTCGCACACTCGCACATAGGTATGATATCAAGCCCTAGCTTATTAGCTTGGTTCAACATGGTAAACTAAACTATGTTAAACATGAAGCTAAGATGAATAAGATATTCATAAACACTGATGTAATTTAGTGTTTTTTTAATATTCTTTGCTGTATCTTTTTAAGAAAAAAGTGTTTAATTTAGTTTTTCAGCAAATGGCTTCCTACAATATTTGGAAGATTATGGACTTACATTAAGTCGTTTCCCCTTAATAGATTAGATAATCACACTTAGTTTATCTAACCATACAAAGATAATTAAAGCGTTGTCTCTTCCTTTGACAAACATAGATACTATTCAAATATGATTATTGTCTACATGTCGATAATATATCATAGTCTAAACGTTATGTAACTGTATAATCTACATGCTAACCTTGAAGAATGAAATCCCAAATATGTATAAACTTTCCCTTTTATTTGAAAACCCAATTAGAAGTAAAGGTCTTGATTAACAAAAATAATTATATTTCTATAAAGGGTTCAGAATACGTATAATAAATGATACAATACAAAGAAAATTAAAAGTCAACTGAATCATTCATTTTTTTGTCAATGAAACTACAACACTTAAGTGTCCGTTTTTTAAGTGGTGTTTTCCCCATAATTGTTATAATCATGTTGATCCCAGTTGCATTCAAAAATTGGATCCATGATTTAAATACGTGACATGTAGTAGTGTATATTTTTGTTTGATCATTTTATTCCTACTTATATTAGTTATAATCATATCACACGTGATGTTCACAAACCTAATAAAGTCAATAAAACACTATAAGAGGAGTGAACAAGGTGTAGACTTTCGTTCAGGAAGAGTCTACCATAGAAAGAACCTGAAACAACTGAAACAAAAAATGGACCGAACTTCTCTCCCTTGCGCTTCTTAAGGTGTTTATAAAAGTTGGGTAAAAGTTTAAAAAGGTTATTGAAATCATTTTCAAAGAGATCATTTAAACACACTTGAAACTGTGGTGTTTTACGATTATTTTCTTGGCACACCTCATGAAGTGTATCGACAATCAAGGGCGGACAGTGGACGGCCGCACCCCTTGGAAAAAAAAACCTTTTAGTGCTAATTTTCGTCGAAAATCCCAACCGCACCCCTTAGAAAAAAATATTATGAATTTATAAAAAAAAAATAAACACTAGTTATTATGAATAAAATACGTCTATAACACAGTTTATATTATTATTCCTTAACCACTTATTTACTATACTTAACCCATTTTACACTCTAATTTTATCAACCCAACCACTCAAGCCCAAAGATTTTGAACTAAATAGAATAACCCAAACCAACCCACTCATGCCCATTCGAATTCCAAATCCCACTCCAAAAAAGACGCCCAATAACTCTGGTCTACAGCGACTCACGACCGAACGAGTTTTTTTAGCTAGAAAATTCAAAATTCCGGTCGTTCCAAATATTTAATGATTATGAGAAATAAAAGTAGGGAGGGTTTGAACTTTGATGGTTTTTTTGTTGTTACTTCACTTACTTATGATGAGTTTTTATGTTGTTTACTGTTTTACTTGAAACTTTGTTTGTTAATGTAATAGGAAGTTAGAAATAGGGTTTGATTGTTTGAAAACTAAAATTGACCCAACCCCACTTGTTCTGATCTGACCCGCTCTGAAACTTTGTTTGTTTATGTTTACTTGACCCGACTTGCTATGAACCAATTTTTTTACATAACTATGAGGCCTAAAATCTCTTAGAAAAATTTAGCACCCCCAGGAAAAAAAATCATGAGTCCGTCAATGTTAGATGCAACCGAAAATGTATTCATGCCACTATTCATATGAAGAATGTCTACCGATGTCATGGTTACTTTTCTTTGCCCTTGTGCTTGTGTTGCATGTCCTTCATGTTTATGCTTTATATAGGCAATAGGCCTCCCACATGTCAATAAGTGGTTTGGATTTTGTAATATGTAGTGTCAGGTATGTGGATTATAGAGTACACTTACAATCACTTCCAAGGTGGGACATTAGTACCTTTTCAAACCTAAATCTGATCAACCCCACCGATAGCTCTGTCGACTCTAACATCGAGAATCTCATTAGACATGAATGCCAAAGAAGTTTTGAAGTCTTCTCATCTCCAAAGCCAAGAATGAGGGTTTCCAAGACAACAATCGATCCAACCACCGGGATTAATAGAATCACTTATGTTGTCGACCCAACGAGGTTGTTACAAGGGTCATGTTTCCTCCCGAGCAAGGAGTTATGCTTGAGAACTTAGACAAGTGGTTTTATGAGAGCGTGACTAGTGAGGCGGTGTTAAAGAGAACTGATTGAACGGATATCATTAGGACTTTTGATTCAGTTGGTCGAAAGGTGCTATTTGGAAGCAAGATCAGGGTTGGTACGGGGAATCCGGTGATAGAAGAAGATATGTTGTTTTAAAGAGCAATGGAGAGAGCGATGGAGAGGAAGAAGGATATGGTAAGTTTGTTAGATGACATTCTGGCCCGGAAATGTGTGCTGTGGAGAAGAAAGGAGAATCATCAAGTGCAGCTGAACCATCGTCTGAAAAAGAAAAGAGTCGTGAAAGAAAAATCTGGTATGCAATGGTCTAGGAAGTAATGAGACCATTCATATAAGATACATAGATGGGGGCCTTTGTGTAGTTATGGGAAAGTTATAAAGTCCAGGGCTTGTTTGTAATTAGTTTAAAGTTGTTTAGGTTAGTTTAGGCCTGGCGTATTTAACAGGAACACGTTGGCGTACGCGTGACATCAATCGGCTCCTGTATATTTCGTTTTGGTGTTCATTTTGTGGCTAGACGTTTACGAGTGTGTATCTCGAATACTTGTAATCGGGTGCGTTACTTAGCTGATTCTAGAATTTTTTTTAGTGTTATTAATCGACTCAAACTTTGTTATTATGGATTCACGTGTCTTGTTTTTCAGTTTCTTTTATGTTAGTTGATTATTCATTCACAAACACCTAATCCATAGGTGTTTAGGGTTGAAATCAATACTATCACCATAGATCCAGTGATTTGGGACTTATAAAAAGAGAACCGTTCACAATCTTATAAATAAAAATACAAGAATAATAAAAAAAAACAAATACACTTTAAAGGAAGTAAAAAAGACATATTACAATTGAAATAAAATGAATACGAAGAATGGGGTTGAAGCAAAAAAGTTGAGGCATGTGTTTGATACGGTTCTCTTAAAATAAATTTGGAGTCTTCTAAGAGAACCCATTTTTCCCAGGGTACAACAACAACAAATTGTACTACCAGAGTACACCTTCGAGCTTGTATTAGACCTTCAAGATTGCTTGCTGGAGTGTGTGAGTGAATTTGAATATTCTTGAGAGTATACTTAGTCTCTCATATGCTAGATGATTTTTGGTGTGTTTTTCTACTAGTAATAGTATTATGGAGAGCCAAAGTTGAAATACCTTAAAGAGTTTAATTCAAAGTTGAAACACCCCAAACTACAAAGCTCCTTTTTGAATTATTGAGTGAAAACTCATAATATGAATTCCTGAGTTTTAACATATTTAAGAACTCAAACTCAAAACACACCAAGTTTAAACACATAACTTCGAGTATCTATGTCCTAATCATCTTAGCTCCGTTTTGAATGTTGTTTGGTTCGTTGTGAACCTCTCACACAATAGAACACAAACCTAACAAATAATAATTATATTAATAATAGCAAGTACACATAATATTTGTATCTAAAGTTAATGAGAAACATATTTCTCACTTAATGAAAAACTCCTTTTTCATTATTTTTTCTAACAATAAAGTCCCATGACACCTAATGACCAAGCCATTTCTCTCAACTTATTCAACAACACATAATCATATTGAACAAGCAACACAACTTCATCGGTACTGACCTTAAGCTTTAGCGCACAATCATGTGTCGTTCATGAAAATCTGTGTAGTGCGCTACGAGTTTGTCAAACGGGGGAGACACTCTTTAATAACTTGAAGATCAAGAACATATCTAAACCACATGTTCAACAAAGGTGTGTTCTCGTCATCCAAAAGTATAACATCTAGCATTTTTTCGAGCATTTGAGCATAGTATCCAACCCAAACAATTGCAATATCCATAAAGCTTAAATTTTGGCCTCCATCGAAGGGTTTGTTTGGGTCCAGACAACTCTGAAGGGTCTTGAGTATCTCACGGGCTTCTTTTGCAGCATTTTCTTTCTCATCAGGTGTAATTCGCAACATCCTAATGATCATTGGCACAAACTAAAAGAGAAATGCGCTTAGATGTACCAAATATCTAAATTGTTTCATCTTATGTTGTTTTTTATAGCACCTTGAAGAGTTGTAGCTCACCTTTTGTCTTCATTTCAAGTGAATGTTTTTCTTTTGTTTATATATTATTTTGGTTATAAAATGTTGAGATGATATATAGTAGATGAAAGTTGTAGTTATGGATGGTTATTATGTTGGGTTATAGGTTGAAGGGTTTAGATTAGCAAATTGAAGCATGAGTCCTAACACTACTAAAATATGAATTTGTGCAAAACTAATCAACCTCAAGTTGAACACATTTAAAATCAAATCATGTGACCCGAATACAACCCATGTAACTTGTTTAAGGGCTAAAGAGTTTGCGGGTTGTAATCAAGTTGTAAACAAGATATAATAAATCTATTGTTGGGAAATTATTGTATACCACGGACAATCAGAGAGGCGTGTAGTCAAATTATTTCGGTGGTTCTCTCGAATAATTCAATCGGATACAACACTGATTCGAGAAATTGTACAAACAGTATGTGTGTTTTGAATTCGTGAATGAACCAGAAGAAGAAAAAAAACTGTAACCAACAACTGAGAACTTTAGGGTTAGGAATGATTAACTACCATAGGCAGTTATCTTTTATTGTAAAAATGCCTCCAAAATGCCTTGTTTTGAATTCTTAAATAAAAGAGAAAAATGCCCCCTTGGAACCCCATTCGGAACTGCTCCCGAACACTCGAAATTATAACCACTCAAACAACCATGCACTCCCGCACCTCCTAACTTGTTCGATGTGTATTATAATCCCCTTTAGTCACCAAGTTAATCCCAATTACACTAAAATATCTAACATCTATAAATAAGTCAAAGAGGTTGGCTTGTAATTTTATATTTAGTTTACCTTATCATCGACAAATTTAGCCCAAAAACGATATCTCGCCTTCTCAAAAGGGTCTTCGGGAAGTAGCGGATGATCCTTCCATATCTCGTCTACGTATTCCATTATTATTAGTGACTCCACGATTGGTTTCCCGTTATGCACAAGAACAGGAACCTTTTTGAACACTGGGTTGTATTGCAAGAGCGTCGAACTTTTATTTAAGGTATCATCTTCAACATATTCATATTCAACTCCTTTGAGACTTAATGCCAATTTCACACGAAGGACGAAAGGGCTCTGCCAAATTCCTAATAGCTTCACTTTGTCTTGTGCCATTTGAATGTGTTTTACAATTGTCACAATCGGGCTACCATTGTATACTTATATATATACAAATACAAAGTAGTCATTGTCAAATTCAATTTCACATTCAACTACACAAAGTAGTCATTGTCAAATTCAATTTCACATTCAATTACACAAAGTAGTCATTGTCAAATTCAATTTCACATTCAATTACTTTTTTAATTTAACATGTGATGTATGCATCTTCCTTGATGCTTCGCGTTGGACAATTGATGATAAACAATAATAAAAAAAGTTATCCATTTTGGTTTAGTAATGATTTTGGTTTAATAATAAGAATATAATAAAGAGCTCATTGTATTTAAAATGATTCATTTTGTTAAGGTGTCAACACACTAGATGAAAACTTCAAATAATTAATTTTGTTGTCTTTTGCGATATCTTATCAAATAAACAAAAGATTTAATTACATAGTTAGTTCCCGTGGTTTGCACAAAGTAACATACTTAGGTATTAATAGTTTAAAATCACATTCTAGGGTATTAACTTTTAATTTTGTAACGTTTGAAGGTATTAACGTTAATTGTTTGTTGAACTATTAGTACCTAAGTATGTTATTTTGTGCAAACCACAGGGACTAACTATGTTAATACTCTAGAAGTTAATACCTCCAAACGTTATAAAATGAAAAGTTACTACCCTAAAAGGTGAATTTAAATTATTAGTACCTAAGTATGTTATTTTGTGCAAACCACATGGACTAACTATGTAATTAACTCTAAACAAAATTAACATTAAACCAGTGGCTTTCCTCGCGTTACGCGCCGAGAACTTAGTTGGTATCGTTTCATTTCGTGAACCGGCATTCGCTATAGCAAAATGCTATAGCAACTGAAAGAGAAAACTAAAAAATAAAGTTGTGAGATGTGAAAAGGATATCGATACGTACTTTAAATCAACTGAAAACCAAAAATTAATACTGATTACAAGACTACTGTTGCCGGTACCGATGTTATTCGGTCGAAATCAGTTTGGTTCGTCACTATACGTACCAATATGGTGTCGATACTCATATAGTTTACAATTATAAAAAATATGTTAGCTTGATACAACTCTCTTTTTTCAATAAAATTGCTACTGGTACTTTACGATACAAAAGATATGTTATTCTTATTACATTGTCAGTTTTCATCAAAATTTATACCAGGATTAAACACAAGTACGTATTCAAATTTATACCAGAATTAAACACATGTACATATTCAAAAAGTTAACGAACATAAATTATTAACAAAACAGTTAAAGTAAATTATAACTAAACTAATATTATTAAAACCCTTATTCAAAGTCACTGTTTTCACGAAAAATCCAAATGAAATTATAAATATAATGAACTAATTAAAAAAAACAAAAAAGAAAAACTCACTCAAACGATCCCCATTTTGATCAATTAAATTCAAGTGCTAAAACAACAAAGATGATAAGATAAATTCCAATATATATAATGTACAAGTTATTAGATCATTGTTATTTGAATTAAGAAATTTTTGGTCTAAGAAAATAGTTTATGTTCAGTGATTAATTAAATGCTAAAAATAATAATAATAAAAAGTTCTCGTTTTACTTTTAATAAAAATCACTATAATTTTCGTGCAGGAAATTCAATTTTACTGTAAATAAGCAGTTGATCTTTTATATTATATAATAATAATTTCACTTTGTTATTATTTAATGTAATTTGTATTTTATTTATAAATTGATGACTTATATAAATTAAAATTTTCAGCTTTTATATTACACAGGTTACAACCTAGTATAATATAAACAATATACACTTTTGAGTTGAAAGAAAACATACGGTATATATATGAATAAATATTAGAGAATAATGTCCGGATGGTCCCTGTAGTTTTGTGAAATTTCACTTATAGTCCTGACCTTTCTAAAGCTACAATCTTGATCTCCCAACTTTTGCACACTCGTTTCTCAGATAGTCTCTAATGTGGATGAGAGTTAGTTTTCTCAGTTAAGTCATTGTGAAATGACTAAATACAAGTTTCATAGCGCAATACAAAATGTTTTTGAAACAAGGAGGCAAAATAAAAAGTGACCTGAACCACAGGGAGGCAAATTGTAGTTTACTCTTATTTTAATAGGGAGGGTAATTTAATCATTTCACACACACTTAACTGAGAGAACTAATGTAACATTCGTGTAAATCGGGTTTCGAAAACCCGCCCCAAATTATCAATCAAAGTGTATTTATTTATGTCGTTTGGTTATTTTATTATTGTTTAAAATATTAAAATGTTTCATATATAAATAATCAATGTTTAAATAACCTTAATGAAATAATAAAATAACCAAACGACATAAATAAATACACTTTGTTTGATAATTTGGGGTGGGTTTTTGAAACCCGATTTACACAAAATCAAAGTGTATTTATTTATGTCGTTTGGTTATTTTATTATTGTTTAAAATATTAAAATGTTTCATATATAAATAATGAATGTTTAAATAACCTTAATGAAATAATAAAATAAATAATCAATTAAAATAATAAATAATAATACTTAATAAATGATTAATAGGCTTAATAAAAACAACAAAGAAAATAGGACTCAAAAAGGGGGAACCGGGAATCGAACCCGGGTTCCCCGGGTAAAACACACACCGCACACACCACTGCACTACACACATACGTTGTGCTATTGTTAGAATCTCAATGCTCTTATATTCAAGCTAAAAGGAACCCTGCAACACCCGCCAATCTCCTCGCCGTAGATCTCGGCAAATCACGCGTATTTCCTCAAAATCGAAAAACTGTCCAATCTATTTCAAGTAAATTTCTTGACTGTAATCGCACTGGCAATCAGAACCAAATCGCAGAAATCGAGCCCTCAAACACCCCTATAAATACTAGTCGAACTCTCACAATCAAAACTCGCTCATTCTGCTCGCATTGTTCCTCTGCTCACACCTCCCTGTTCGCCGGAAAAACACAGTCAGCCGCCGGAATTCAACCGCCAGAAATCGTGATCCTCCACTTCTGTTCTACGGTAGACTCCTGCTCTTTTCCTTTGAATATTACTCAATTAACATCGCATACTGATGGTAATCAGAAGTGAATCAGATTTAAACGAGCGGGTACAGGTTTGGCTCGAATTCAAAAATGAAGAAGATGAAGTGAAATTCGTGTTTTATGTAATTAAATCAGTTGTTTCAAACGGGTTAGACACACAGTCCAGTGGTGGATTGTGTGCAAACACACGTACACGTCCCCGGTTCGAACCTGATTCACTACCGTACCTCTGTTATATAAACAGTTTTGTTTTTGTTACATCATGTCTAGCCGTAGTACGTATATAAATATAATTGAAAAGCAAGTTTTGACGGGTTAGACACCCAGCCCCGTTGGCCAGGCTGGGTGCAAAAACCAGCTCCAGGTCGCGAGTTCGAAACCTACTCTTCACGCAAACCGACGGGCTTTTAAAAACCTTTTTAATTAAATTAAATCAGGCATTACTTAATAAGTATATAGATATAATAAAAATCCAGTATTCCTCTCGCCAACGGTCAGACACTTCGTATCTTTGGGGAAACTCCTTCGAAATGGCTCAAATTGATGTCATGCCTTCAAGCCCGAAGTTATCTTCGCAAGAATTACGTCGCATTTCTAGCTCACGTCGTCAAGAAGGAAGGCAAGGAGAGGAAGCTCGAAGATATTCCAATTGTGAAAGAATTCCCGTAAGTTTTCCCGACGACGTTCAGGACTTCCTCCTGTGAGAGAAGTCGAATTTCGAATCGATCTTGTGCCTGGCGCTACACCGGTCGCAAAATCTCCTTATAGGTTAGCCCCATCCGAGATGCAAGAGTTGGCCAGTCAACTGCAAGAGCTGACTGACAAAGGATTCATACGTCCTATCTCATCGCCTTGGGGTGCACCTGTTCTTTTTGTGAAGAAGAAAGATGGAACGTTTCGCATGTGCATTGATTATAGAGAACTCAACAAGTTGACGGTTAAGAATCGCTATCCACCGCCTCGTATTGATGACCTTCTAGACCAACTTCAAGGCGCCACCTGTTTTTCCAAAATCGACCTTCGTTCTGGTTATCATCAGCTTAGAGTGCGCGAAGAAGATATTCCAAAAACTGCCTTCCGAACTCGTTATGGACATTACGAGTTCATTGTTATGCCCACCAACGCCCCCGCTGTCTTCATGGATTTAATGAATAGGGTATGCAAACCCTATCTCGACCGTTTCGTCATAGTCTTCATCGACGACATTCTTATCTACTCCAAGTTAAAATCCGATCATGAGCGACAACTTCGACTCATTCTTACACTCTTAAGGACTGAAAAGCTTTACGCTAAGTTCTCAAAATGTGAATTCTGGTTAGGAGAAGTACAATTCCTTGGCCATGTCGTCAATGACAAAGGGATTCATGTCGATCCTTCGAAAATCAAGGCAATACAGGAATGGCAAGCGCCACGTACCCCTACCGAAGTTAGGTCATTTCTTGGCTTGGCTGGTTACTACCGACGCTTCATTGCCAATTTTTCCACGTATCAAACTTGAAAAAGTGCCTCGCCGACGAAAACCTCCATATTCCTCTAGAAGACATTCAAGTCGATGAATCAATGCACTTCGTTGAAAGACCAGTGGAAATCATGGATTTCGGTGAGAAGAGTTTAAGGCGAAGTCGTATTCTAATCGTCAGGGTGCGTCGGAAGTCAAAACAAGGACCCGAGTTTACTTGGGAACGTGAAGACTCAATACGCGAAAAGTACCCGCATCTTTTTCCGGTTACAACTACTACTTAAATTTCGGGACGAAATTTCTAAAAGTAGGGGATACTGTAACATTTGTGTAAATCGGGTTTCGAAAACCCGCCCCAAATTATCAATCAAGTGTATTTATTTATGTCGTTTGGTTATTTTATTATTGTTTAAAATATTAAAATGTTTCATATATAAATAATCAATGTTTAAATAACCTTAATGAAATAATAAAATAAATAATCAATTAAAATAATAAATATTAATACTTAATAAATGATTAATAGGCTTAATAAAAATAACAAAGAAAATAGGACTCAAAAAGGGGGAACCGGGAATCAAACCCGGGTTCCCCGGGTAAAACACCCATCGCATACACCACTGCACTACACACATAAGTTGTGCTATTGTTAGAACCTCAATGCTCTTATATTCAAGCTAAAAGGAACCCTACAACACCCGCCAATCTCCTCGCCGGAGATCTCGACAAATCACGCGTATTTCCTCAAAATCGAAAAATTGTCCAATCTATTTTAAGTAAATTTCTTGACTGTAATCGCACTGGCAATCAATCCGAACCAAATCGCAGAATCGAGCCCTCAAACACCCCTATAAATACTAGTCGAACTCTCACAATCAAAACTCGCTCATTCTGCTCGCATTGTTCCTCTGCTCACACCCCCTGTTCGCCGGAAAAACACAGTCAGCCGCCGGAATTCAACCGCCGGAAATCGTGATCCTCCACTTCTGTTCTACGGTAGACTCCTGCTCTTTTCCTTTGAATATTACTCAATTAACATCGCATACTGATGGTAATCATAAATGAATCAGATTTAAACGAGCGGGTACAGGTTTGGCTCGAATTCAAAAATGAAGAAGATGAAGTGAAATTCGTGTTTTATGTAATTAAATCAGTTGTTTCAAACGGGTTAGACACACAGTCCAGTGGTGGGCTGTGTGCAAACACACGTACACGTCCCCGGTTCGAACCTGATTCACTACCGTACCTCTGTTATATAAACAGTTTTGTTTTTGTTACATCATGTCTAGCCATAGTATGTATATAAATATAATTGAAAAGCAAGTTTTGACAGGTTAGACACCCAGCCCAGTTGGCCGGGCTGGGTGCAAAAACCCGCTCCAGGTCGCGGGTTCGAAACCCACTCTTCACGCAAACCGACGGGCTTTTAAACCTTTTTAATTAAATTAAATCAGGCATTACTTATAAGTATATAAATATAACAAAAATCCAGTATATAATGGATTAGACACGTAGCTCAGTTGAAAGAGCTGCGTGCATGCAACCGCGAGGTCTCGAGTTCGATCCTGTCACACGCATCCAATTTCACACAAAAACCCGGTCAGATCTAACTGTTAAATCTGACAGTTTTTTTTTAAATATCAATTTATATATCATATATCCTTATATTTTGGCAAAAAATAATAAAAAAAAAAGAGATACATCAAAATATAACTTTGAAGATTATAAAATCTCAACAAAATACCACAAAAAATAACCTAAAAACCTAACCCAAAAGTATTAAGTCCAAATATTAATTTGTTTATATTTTTGTTATCGTATTATTATCTTAGGTTAGTATTCGTTTGTCGATCAAATCCTTTCCTCGTGCGCACTCATCATCAGCCAAGAATACGCACGCACGGTGAGTGAATCTCTACAAATTCCCCGTTTTAATCACGTTTTGGGTGTATCATGTGTCGTATTATTTCTTTATTTTATTTAACACTCGTGCTTATATCATTTCGTGATCAAATGTGTATTGCTTGTAGTGTGGTTTATATGTGGATACATTTTATCATTTCAGTGCATTCATTTCATTAGGCCCATCAGTTCCTCGTGGGATACGGGTTGAGCATCAGGTGCCTCATTAGATCGGCTCCGTTTGATTGAGCCTTGATCTCAGATACATCATTCATGTCATATATTCATTCAATGTGGTTTGTGATTGGTTACATATATATATTTGCTCACATGTGATTTATGCACAATTTTCTTTAATAAACATAATAAGCAATTATTTAAATGTTTTATCAAGGTTCACTCGCCAACTTTTGTTGACCCAAAATTTCTTCTGTTTTACACATGATACAGGTGATCAAGTTGAGGAAAGAAACACTTAGGATGGCCTAGAAGAATAAACAAGTTATTGCGTTGGAACAAACATTTAGATTTTATTGTGTTTGTATGAAATTTTTGTTGGATATTTAAATTTTAATTTGAATTTAATAAATATGAAACTTCTTAGTAAATATCATGAGCTTTGCTGATAACCCAATCATGCCCCGTCTTTTATTCCGCTGCGAGTCGGGGTGTGACAACTAACCCCATCCACGTTAGAAACTATCCGAGAAACGAGTGTGCAAAAGCTGGGATCAAGGTTGTAATTTTAGAAGGGTGAGGACTATCGGTGAAATTTCATAAAACCACTAGGACTATCCAGGCATTTTCTATAAATATTATATTTGTTACAAATCCTTTATTAGATCCAACGTGAAAAACTAAAACTGATGAGCTATAACACATTACATGTTGACCGAAAGCATTACTCTTCAAATGTTTTCAATCATGCTTTAAAAGCACTCCATTATGAATGTCCTCATCATTCCGGTCTTCGTAGGTTTTCAAACCATCCCAAATACGATTGTCAAAAGTTGTTTAAATAACCAAATTTACGGCATTCAATTAATCTCTGTGGCGTCATCGACACGGACCGTATTGGCCTGGTCCATATGGCCTTCTACTTCAATAACTTCTAGTCTTTCTTGTATCCAATTCGATATTACTGACTATCTTCTGCTTTCTTCTAATTCTTGCTCAATACCTAGAATTTGACAAAATAAGCAATTAAGTATTGATTTCCAATAATATTATCCAAGATTAGTTAAATTGTGAGAAAATGTGTATTAAATGTATGTATAATTTGTGGTATATCATTCATTAGTCTAACAATGAAGGGAATTCTTGAGTAGTTTAATAAATTATGGCATGGGGGCAATTTGCAATGTTGTATTGCAACTTTGACATGTGTAATGAATGTTAACGAGGAAAGATTAAACTATAAGGTTTTTAAAAGTCAATGCACTGTCGAAATTTGCTATTTCCGTATCATGAAGATGAATGGAAAATGTGTGTTATGGCCTAGTACCTTGGTCGTGAGAAACCTTTGACAGCTATCAGCATGTTAAAAGGTGAGCGCCTTTGTGACTTGTTAGACGATTGTACAACTAGGTAAAGGATTCAATATCGAGGGCTACCGATGATATGTTGCAAACTAGACACAAATATGTTTGACTTTACATATATTTTAATGTATGTCCTTGTAAAGTAATGTTATAGTATGCACATCAGATTAATGCTTAGGTTGTGTAGGATTCAATGACTGGTATCTATGTATTTATGGTATCTTTGAACAGTTACGTTTTGTTAAGCCCATGTAATAGACTCAGTGTTTCTGCTATGTATGTATGAATGGATTTCTAAGTTTAACAGAAATCCGTCAAAGAGTAAATCCAACTTATAAGACGCCCATCTTCAGGCATTTTACCTTTGCCACCTCCTTAGACATTTGTGGTCGCGTTTTCTCCACAAGAAGCCTAGTGGAGTTCGGTCACATTCGTCCTTCATAATTTATCATCGCCTTTAATACTTTGGTGACAATTCCTCGTTTCTAGACCGTCTCCTTGGTCTCTAGTATGAGTAATTTTGTTGACTAATAGGATATAGGGTAAATTAGTAGCATTATATTATACAATTATAATGTCATATTACATAAATCCAAGTCATATTCTATTTTAGGCATACCATAAAAATACAAACGTACAAGGTATCATACATTCTACCACCTTAATTACTTATGAGTCAAGTAACCCCATTATGACTAATATTACATCACACACCTTCAAGCCATGAAGACTCATATATGGTTTAGAATCACGGAAAATCCCAATTATGACTAACATGTTATTTATATAAAATCAAATTACAAACTCTTTTTTTATAATTGCTTACAACATTACATAATATTAAATGTAAAATCCAATTATTAAATGTATTAAAGCTTAACTGATCACGAGATGTCTAGTTCTACTGGCTTTAGGGTATGCATTAACCATTCTTAACTTCACTTAAGTGTCATATCATTCACTTTTCCTCATTTCACTCTGCTTCACTCCAAGGAATGATTTAATCTCGTTAAACTACATCTAACCCTATTTTTAGTGGTTTTTGGTTTATAAAAGAAAAAAAATAATTAATTCAATTATCTGGTTAACATGTTAACAAATAGCTCCTTTAACACTCCTTAACACAAAGAAGGAAGTGATGTGCAATGTCAGTTAATATACCATGTAGGCATCTTAACAAACACCTCGTAGGCAACAATCTCTCATGCAATTCCGACCACACCCACCACCACTTTCCTCTACCTCATCCTTGTGGTAATTTGAAACAACAGTGGGAACCCTCTTGATCCTCAACATCTTCTTTAATCAATCTAAACTACCGTAACAAACAAGAACCAAGACCCACCACCGGCAAGAAATAGGAGGTCCGACGGACTATCGCGAGACGTTAAAGCACCACGTCCGTCGTGCGTAGAAGGATCACTTTCGATAGTTATAGCGCTATTTCCACGAACTGGTCGAACATATCCAGATGACCGCTATGCACCCTTAACACCTTAAGTGTTAGGGCATACCCCATGTACTGATTAACAAGTACGCAACGAAAGACCGTTAATCAAAATTAAGTTACTTTTATATTGTATTTATGGTAATATCTAGTCTTCATTAAATACTAGAGTAAAGTGTAATTTGTGTTCTTATGGTTTAGGGGTGCAATTACTATTTGTCCCCCCTTTTTGATTCTTGCATGCTGAGTCCGTGTATTTTACCAACTTTTTAGTTTGTGACCCTCTCGTTATCTCCGTGTTAAATGAACATTATATAGGAGGGTATTTTGTAATCTCAACACAGGGACTTATTTCCAGCCATCTTCATCATCATCCAACATTAACCCATTGACCACCTCTCAGCCGTCGACCGACGAGCTATTTTCTTGCCGTAAGCTGGAACTTGAAGCTTGGATATATCTCACAACACGGAGAATTTTTCTTGATCACCATTCTTTCAAATGGGACACCTTTAGACCATTTCAGAAGTTTATAGAGAGCACCCATCAATTTAACTTTACTAAAACATATAAAAGAAACATCTTCAAGTGTGGTACTAAAAGAACCTAATATTTAAAAGAATATTTATCTGTACGTTATGTTTATCATATAGAGTTTTGACACTTACGTGTTTAAATAATCATTCTATAAATCTTATTTAAGAGGAAAATAGTAGAAGCATGCAAGGGTTGGGACTCGAGGAGGGGTTGCTGATGTGACTGACACCTCTGGTACCAGTAAGAACCTCGACATAGACGGTCCTATACCAGTTTAAGGAAGAAACAAACAAGAACACCATCCTGAATTGAAACAATACAAAGATGAAAATGCCTAAAACGAGACGGAGATGAGCAGAATACAAAAACACCATCCTCGTGCTTCGAAACAGGAGAAGCAAGATACCAAAGGCTACTCGGTGTGGAAGGTCTTTTTAAACGATAAGTTATGATTGTTCATAACTGTCGGTGGAACAGTGAATTATCAACGTTTTAGGATATTGCCACAGGTCTTTCTTCAGCTTTACCAGAAAGCACTTCCTACCATGTTTTTGTTTTTCCTGCCACCGCATAAAACACGACGACCACCACATGTTAAAATCACACGGTGGTTGGTCGTTGCTCAACCGCACTCGCCACAACATCAGGACCGCATGCGTTCACATCTGTCGTTGTGCCACCGTCGCAGCACGAAGTCATGCCGGAAACGCGACCATCTCCGACCTTCTTCTTTATCAGGTACCCGCTACAACCGACGGAACACCATCGCCGACAAACACGCGCCAAGGCACCGGGCGATCTACGATTTTTCTGCATGTTATCGGTTTCTAATCTAGGAAAGGGGGTTTGCTACAAGAACAGTGATACTTGGTGACAATTTAGCTCCGTTTGGGATGAGCGGCCTTGTGCTTAATGTTGTCGGCGTTGGCCGCTGGTGGGTACGGTGCGGATAGCCGTGGAGGAAGAGGTGACCAAGGAGTAAAATAGTGGTATGAAGAGCTACGGTGGTGGTGCAATGGTGGATTGTGGTTGGTAGTATTTTACTGATGGTGGTTTTACATTAGACTACTAACTCTATTTATTTTGACAAAATTGCTTTCCAACTCTCCTACGTCACACCAATTCTTATAATTTATAAACCAAAAAAACATGACATTTTTATATTTTAAACCATCCATTCTTCTTCTCTTAGCATATATACGAAAATTGTATATATCAAATACGTAACGGTGAAATATATTGTGTTAGTATATTTAACTAACGTTTTTATGTGAGTCTAGAATAATATACGTTTTAACATTTTTATGTGCGTCTAAACTAATATGCGTTTTAACGTAAATTTTGTTCGTAAACAGTCAGATCATTATTTAACAATATAAATTCGAGTTATTTTGAGTTTTGATGTCGCGCAACGTACGGCATGTTAAAATACTAGTTAAAATTAGAGTTAAATGCTTGGTTGGTCCCTGTGGTTTGCAAAAATTGCAGAATTAGTCTAGTTGTTTACTAATTGCACGTGTGGTACCAAAACTTGTCAAAAATGAACTCGCATGGTCCCAGCCCTAACATCAGTTAAATATCTTTGTTAAAACACCCCATGTGCTTGCACATGAGGTAATTTGGTTCTTTCAATCCAGCCCATTATAAAAAAAAGTTAAATACCTGGTTGGTCCCACCTCACCCCTTCTTCTTCCTCAAACCACCACCATCATCTCATCTCCTCCACCAAATACCCACCACCACTAAACTCCCACTCACCACCGCCATTGCTGTCGGAAAAAAACAAGCCTACCATCACACCGCCGCCTTCACCGGATTAAGATGCAACCAAATTAACCTTTGGGAAGACAAATGAAAAGCAAGCAAATTGCATGATAAACTGAAGCTAAAAGCTCAAGCATAACAAAATAACACACAACATACATTTTAAAACGATGAATATTATTATAGTAGTATCTTTAGCAGTGACCCTAAATAAACCTTTGAGGCTTTAATGAGAAATAACCTGCAGCCAACAGCTCATTCTTCCTCTGTCTGTGCAGATGAAAACGATGGTTAATAATCTTACATTAACTGAAAAGTCTGCTTCGAAACACAAACCAATTAACATATTGCAGGAGTGTGAAGCAATATAGCAGAGTGCAAATTATCTATACTGACGGAAAAGTAAAATATAAAATAATTAAAATAGTTTACCATGTATTGCATCAATGGCGGTGGTGAGTGGGAGTTCAGTGGTGGTGGGTATTATGTGGGAAAGAGATGAGATGGCAGCTGTGGTTTGGGGAAGAAAAAAAGGAAGTAAGGGGAGACCAACCAAGTATTTAACTCTTTTTACAATGGGTTGGGCTGAAAGGATCAGATTACCCAACATAGATTTTTAACTGATGTTAGGGCTGGGGATCAAGTAAGTTCAGTTTTGACAAGTTTTGGTACCACACGTGTAATTAATAAACCACTAGGACCAAGTCTGCAAATTTTACAAACCACATGGACCAACCAAGCATTTAACTCTTAAAATTAGGGTATGTCTATTACACACTATTTTTGTCTATTCACACACCCCACAAAGTTGAGCTGTGATTAAAGCGCGACGTTTTGATCCGGTCAACCAGGCAAACGCTAACGGGTGTCTGACAGGTCTGTTGACCGGACCAAAACTGAGCTTGACCGCGTTTTGGTCCTGTCAATCAGACAAAAGACTGACGTCAGTCTTTGTCTGATTGACAGGACCAAAACCGTCAAAGCTCAGCGTTTTGGTCCGGTCAACAGACCTGTCAGACACCTGTAAGTCTTGCCTGATTGACCGACGAAGTCAGTCTTTGTCTGGTGACAGGACAAAACACGGCAAAGTCGGTTTGGTAGGTCAACAGACCCATCAGGGAACCCGTAGCGTTTGCTGGTACCGATCAAAACGTCGCGCTTTGGTCACAACTCAACACTAGAAGGTATTGAATAGACAAAGAGGATAGTAAGGTTCTAAATAGCATAGATCCTAAATTTTGAAATAAACCCTTGACCGTACAAGTCTCAAATTTACAGGTGTCTTCCGCACAAACTGACTCCCAAATACATATTATCACCTCACACCTACACTTTCCAATTAACCATGCAGTCTCGTTACTTCGTGCCGGCATCTTTCGCCGGCACCGACACCACCTTCTCTCTCCACCGCAGCTACAACCGCAACCTCAATTTCCGTACCGCCACTTCTCCTTCGCTCCGCCGCCGTCCGATCGCCGTTACATTCTCCGTCGCAAACAACCAGCAGGATCATTACGCCGTTCTAGGTCTATCGACAGACACTTCACAATCCGATATCAAAAAAGCATGTCGTCTACTCGCTCGAAAGGTATACAGTTACAGTTTCACAGTGTGTGTGTGATTTCAATTTGTGTTGTTACGGGTTATGTTAGGGCTGAAATTAACGTCTGTTTGAGATTACGTGATAATCGAGAATTAGCTTTTGGTAACAGGTTGCATGTGTTTTGAATTTGAATACTATTGGTATTGATTCTAGAAGAGGAAACTTGTGGAATCTATTGCATATTAATATCTAGTAATTGATGTTTCATTTGGTATGAATTATGATATTTTGTGTTTGAGATTGTTCTAGTAACTAGGTTTAAGAGATTAATAATTAGGAGAGATGAATGAAAATTGTAAACAACTCTGTGGAGTTTGTGATTGTCTGATTTCAGTGTATGTTGTTAGGATGAACGATTTGTGATTACGCATCATGTTAGGGCTGAAATTAACATCTGTGTGAAGTTACGTGATAACCGAGAATTAGATTTTGGTTAACAGTTTGTATGTGGTTTGAGTTGATTCTAGAAGAGGAAATTTGTGGAATATGTTGCATCTAGTTGTTCGTTTTTCGTTTGGTATGATATTTTAAGTTTGAGATTGTTTTGGTAACTAGGTTTAGGAGATTAATAACCAGCAGAGATGAATTAAAATTGTTAGGATCAAGCACACACAAACACAAACACAAAATGCGAAAGCAGGAAACGAACACATGGATTTACGTGGTTTGTTCTAAACTGACCTATGTTCACGGGTGGCAAATAGGTTATTCTTTATTGAAGAGACACTCAAATTACAAGTACATAGATTCAATTTATAAGACTAGTTAGGGTTTATCAAACTTGCTCCCCAAGCCAAGCCCATGTTGGGCACACAAGGCCTACGAACCCAACAAACATTGTAAACAACTCTGGGGAGATTGTGGTTAGATTGATCAGAAAATTTGATAAGCATGTGGAGGAAAGGATAAGAACTGAAATGAAGTGTTTGGTTAGTGGATAAATTTGTTTCTTTTCTAGATGGTAGATTGCCTGTATTCTAACTTGCTAAGGAGTTCATATTATATTAATTACAGTGGATTGAAGGGTTAATGCTATAAGAATGTTCGTTTATTGTTTGCTACTTTGCTGAATATAGATTATTAACTAGTGGTCGTAGGTGAAAAAGAACACGTACTGAACTAGATTAGTTACAACATACAAGTATTACATAAACGAAAATAGAATCTGAACAAAATTGGAAGTGTGGAGACCAATGTTTTTTGACAGCTCTTTACAGTTGCAAGTTAGAGGGTTATCTAATAAGGTTTTGCGTATATGTTGATCACTTGATTTTACAAATGAGAGGCAAAAGCAAAGTAACTCGGCTCAACTATTAAAAGGTAAACACTGATTACTGGTAGTTGCATGAGGGACTGGCTTTACCTTGACCGTTATGACCTGAAAAATGAGTGCTACTATATTAAATATGTAGACCTTGTTAGCCTTAGCCTCAAATTATTGAATTCAACATCATACTTCTGCAAGGCTATTTGGATCTAAGTTGGTCGATAAAAAATCCCTAATAGAGAACGTGCTTTTTAATTTAATTTTTGATTTGTAAACGGAAACGCTAAAAGACAATCTTGCAACGCCATAATCGTTGCTATGGTATTTTTTTTCTGCTTTTTTATTGTAATTTTCAATTGAGTAAATTGCACAAAACATCCTTTATGTTTCCTCAAACTTGCAGGTTCCAGCCTTAATGTTTAAAAGTTGCTAAAAACAGCCTTTAAGTTTATTTTTGTTGCGGGTTCAATCCTTTACAGCTAACAACGTTATTTTCTTCAGTTAAGTTCCCTCACATGCATAACATGTGAGGGTATATTCGTCATTTTGGTTGATCTTCCACCCACGTCAATTATAAGAAAAAAGAATATTTAAGGTTTAACCTATTTTAAAAAATTCTAACCGCAGGGACTAATGTGCAATAAAACCAAACTTTTAAAAACCAAACACCCTCTTTTCCGGTCTTCTTCTCCGGCGACTTCGCCGGATTCCGGCGAACCCGAATTAAGACAGGAATCTTGTTAAGCTAGCCCACTAAGTTGTAAAGATTAACACAGATTTTGATCATGCCAATCAAACTCTTCAGGATTATCATCAGTTGGAAGAATCGGCGCCTTATTCGCATCAGACGGAAACGACAAACGACTCTTCAACCCTAGATACTTCTCACGGAACTCCGATGCCGTCAAATCAGAGAACTTCGTAACACCGTGTTCAGTAGTCGGATCCAGCAACTGGTGACGCTTAGGACGCCGCAAGTTAGACTTAAACACTATCAAACGGTAATCGTGCTCCTCTGTAGTCGCGTACGTTTTACTAAACTTTGTTTAAACTAGGTTAAAACTTAAATATTTTTTTTATAATTGAAGTGGGTGGAAGATCAACCAAAATGACGAATATACCCTCACATGTTATGCATGTGAGGGAACTTAACTGAAGAAAATAACGTGGTTAGCTGTAAAGGATTGAACCCGCAACAAAAATAAACTTAAAGACTGTTTTTACCAACTTTTAAACATTAAGGCTGGAACCTGCAAGTTTGAGGAAACATAAAGGATGTTTTGTGCAATTTACTCTTTTCAATTTGTGCTATGCTTTCACTTAATCACTTCTGTTTTGGGAACAATATTTGTTGGCCATAAAGCCACGCAGTCTCATTGAGCCCTTTTTTATGTAGTGAGTAATCTTATATGGCATGCATAAATGATAAGTATAACAATTGTCATTATTGATGATAATTTACTCATGTCAGTATCATCCAGATGTTAACAAGGATTCACAAGCCAGTGAGGTGTTCAAAAGCGTCCATCTTGCATATGAGGTTAGATTTTATTTTTCTTTCGTTTCAATATGTTTATGTGATTAATATCTGTGTTAAGTGTGGCATGATATGGCAACAAATTAGTAAACCTTGTAACAGTTTTCATTTCTGGTTAAGGCGGCATAAGGAAGAAAACAGCAAAAAAATAAATAACTTGAAAGTAATCAAATTATTTTGCCTTTGGTTTAAAGGATTATGATCTTACAACTATGTAGTTGGATATCATCAATTATGTGTGTTAATTGCATCAACTGTTGCTGAATGAAGGCTATACGTAGTAAGGTTTTCTTCTTTGAAAATATACACCAGTGGTTTCTTTAGCAGCATTTTGTCCATTGATTCGTAATGCATAACTACATAGGTCATATTTTTCATTAAATATGTATATCGCTTAGGAATATGTAAACTAAAACATGGTGATACAATGTGCATATTGATGGTGGAGATCTTATTGACTATTAACATTTTACTTTTTCCATCTTTTGATAGTGTCCGTAGAGGGTAATATAATATTTATTCAGATAAATTATAAGGTGCCCAAAATTTTCCTTTTGTAGAGCATCCCTCCTATTATTAGGTGGAGCTTATGAGCCTAAGTAGCACCGGAACGGGTACCAGATCAGGGTACGGGGACGATACGGGAACGAGGGGAGGGCAAAACTCAAAATTCCAAGATACGGGTACGGCAATAAAAAATATAAAAAAATAAAAATATATTAAACAAATTCTAAAAATACGACATCTTCCAAAGGTAATTAATTATCAATAATCAAATCATTTTCAAATTCCGGTTCATCTAGTCAGAGATCGGCAATCGATAGAGAATTAGAGATGATGAGACTTGAGAGCTTAGAGATTAGAGAAGCCGAGTATGATAGGTCTTTATTTAATGGCCGGTAGTGGAATTAGAAAAGGTTAAAACCCTAAAAATAAATGGAAACGGGCTGGATACTTCTACCAGATACGTCCCCGACATTGGAAACGTTTAGGAAACGTCCCCGACGAGTACCCATGGTGTTTCCATCCCCGACAAGTACCCGAGACGGGTACGGACACATAAATGGAGTCCCCGTGCTACATAGTTATGAGTTATCCTTTTTTGTAGTTTGAAAATATGAAAAGGGCTCAGGCATTAAGATAGTTTTAAGAATTTAATCACTGCTGATCTTACTAATATAAATGAGGTCCGACTGAAATGTGGTGTGCATTGATCCTTTTGTGATTAATGGTAGAGTAAGCTACACGGATGGTCCCTGTGGTTTACCAAAGATTTGGATCTGGTCCCTAGTTTTTCTTAAGTACACGGATGGTCCTAGTGGTTTGCACTTTGTAACGCATTTAGTCCCCAACTTTGCCAAAAGTCACATGGATGGTCCCTGTGGTTTGCACTTTGTAACACAGTCCCAAATGTGGACCTGCTGAACTTTTTTAGATTTATTGGCTGGGGACTAAATGTGTTACAAAGTGCAAACCATAGGGACCATCTGTATACTTTTGGAAAGCTAGGGACCAAATCCAAAGTTTTGGTAAACCAGAGAGACCATCCATGTAGTTTACTCTTAATGCTAATATAATCAAAAGCCAAACCTTGGCTGTTTAAGTGGTCTGGCTCTATCCACATTATCAAACGGACTCCGATTGAGCTCATTCTAGCGGCATTGGAACCGTCTCGTCAAACTCTACGATCTTAGGTTTTCGCTTTTGGATTTTTACCTTGTAGATTTTAGAATTTTTGTTTAGATGATTGTGTCTTTTTATTTAGCATTGTGTCTTTTTTTTATTTGCGTCATTGTATCTTTTTTGCGATTCATGGTGTCTTTTTTCCTCGGTATTGCGTTATTTATTGGCATTATGTCATATTTTGCGATCCATTGTGTCTTTGTGCACTTCCTAGATTTAGGAGACTTTGTAGGATAACTTTACCCTATGAATACAAACTTTTAGTACTGCATTATCTTAAGAATGTTTTGTTAGATTTCGTTGCTCTGTACTAGCTACATGTTCATCGACTCTGCGTTAGTTTCAAAACTTAGTTATGTTAACTTTTGCAAATACGAAACATAACAAATACTTCAACGATCCGTGTGACAATTCCTTTTCAGCTTGATTACTATAAACGAAGTTCCTGAGATATATAATATGCACGTTACCACAATATCTGGCAGGTTTTGTCTAATAACACAACAAGAAGCCAGTACGACAAATCATTTCACTTTCAACCAAAAAGCAGCCCACCATGGAGGACACACAACATCAACTTCGAAAACAAATAAAAATACACAGGTGGTCTAATCCGCGACAGAAAGTGAAATATCACAAAGGGTATGATTTTGATAAGGTGGATGGTGTAACCGACTAAAGAGGTTCTTTTATTAATGTCGTAAGATCTGCGTTTCTCTCCATATTCTTGCTGAAAACTATAGGGGCAAAACTGTCTTTAACCTTTAGCAGTGTGACGGCTTTGCTTGACCCGGAGTTGGACCGTGGTATAAGGTGGGTTATTTCGTTGCATGGATGATGGGGGGTCGAGGTGGACTTATGCTTGCGTTATGCCTCCCGTTTGCTAGTTGGATATGTGGAAAAGCCAGCAGTAATGTTGTTGCACTGGGGGCGGTATCCATGTGGGTCGGGTCGGTTCTATCAAGGGTGGCCCCACTTCCACAAGGTGCTGTTCTTACGCTTCTCTACATGTCTATTAAGCTTCAGGCTGATCTAAACTGAAGCCACATTATAGTTATAGTAATGTTATATTGTCGATTCGAAAAAGTTATTTGTAAATAGTATTACATCGTAAAGTCCCAACTATAAAAATGCTCAAGTTATGGTACTTCTAAACAAAAAAAGGTTTTTTTTAGAGGATGGGGTGAATCTCGGATTAGTGTTTACTTCATGACATGTTAATCGCATGCCAAAATGCAAGGCCATGAATAAGTGTTGACAGAATAAGTGGTGAGATAATGAGCGGGTTGGGTGACTGCCGGTCAGCTGGTTTTGGTTAACCCAGTGGCATAATCAAATGGGTTGAATACGAAGATTTTCTTAACTCTTGGGATGGGTTAAATACAGTTAAACATTGACGATATGTATCAAAGACATAGTTTGACATTCTTAATACACGAAAATTAGGATCGCGATAAGGTTTGACAATTAGTCAAATCCAAGGATCAATGATTCTAAGAACTCTTCACTTTCCCATCTTGCTTAATCTGGTTTAGGTTCCTCCATAGATACTTTCCACTAGCCATGTCAACAAATCCCCAGAATACATTTTGAGCCATCTGAAATCCCAACACAAAATTAATAAGTATATTGGTGGAAACTAGTAAGTAAATCGCTTTACCTTGATGATGTTAGATTCTTGTTTGTGATTGGACGAATCATCGAAAACATTGTTATCGGTTTCCGATGAGGTTCGAACCGACTTCCAGGCCATATAACCGGCTAAAATCGCTGAGAAAAACACAACAGAAATCTCATGGGACACATGTTGTTTGTTGTTGATTGAGGTGAGTTGTTTTTGTTTGAGGTTGTGTTGGAAAGTAGGATATGATTTGGGAGATAGAATGATAGCAGGTGGTGGTTAAGGTTTGGTTAATCTTTTTGGCATATAATGTGTAGAGGAACGCGTCTCTTCTTCGTGCAGTTGGTTTTGTTATTACAAAGTCAAAGTTGGCTACACCTACTATTCTTTGCCAAAAGGGTATTATTGGCATTTCCATTCATATTGATCTAAATCTTAAAATGGGAACAATTTGTTTTTTTTACTAAATAATTGAGGGTTGAAAAAAGGACAAATTGAAATTCTTGTCATCTAATTTCTCGATGAATGAACACTGAAGTGATCCTAGGTTGCAATTTCACAATCTCATTAGTACTAAGGAAATTTAATTGTGAAAATTGTTCTATGGTAAGCACTCTTATAGACCCAGATGAGAAGCTTATGCTATAGTGCTATACAAAGGTGTTGGAGCATCCCAAGTTAATACCCAAAGAGTTATTGCTTGCTTGATATACGTCATGACTGACGAGCACAAGATACCATTGGGCTAAATGCACTTTAGTGTTTTATCCATTGTTACAAGTCCTGACTAGAGGTGCACAAAGAAAAAAAAGGTCCGCGAACCGAAACCGGTCAAACTGACCGGAACCGGTACAAGCCAAACCGGTTCGGTTGGTAATCCAAACCATAGGTTTGACACCGCTTCCCCTCCCTTACGTCAAAACTGAAGTGGACCGGTTTCTACACAAACCGGTTTCAAAAAAAACCGGTAGAAAAACCAATCAATTTCATATAAAAAATATATAAAAAATTGTACACGTACATATATATTAAAATTATAAAAATTAACAAAAGTGTAATTTTATATTTAAGTTTGTCTTAAAAAAGCTAAAATAGCATGATTTCGACCAAACCAAAATTAAACTTAACTGAAGCTGGTCTTTCAAATCGATAGTAAAAACTTGCAAAAAGCTGTTAGGATTTGGAAAAAAAAAACCATTTTGTGCAGCTCAGTCACAACCAAGGTTTTAAAAACCGGTTTAAACCGGTCGGTTGAACCGACTAAACTGGATGCTGGAGGCTTCGCCGGCACGAATCATACCGGTAAACTGAGGGAACTACAAAGAAGTACTGGGTTATACCGGTACCGGGCGAAACGTTAAAATTTGGACTTTTAATCTTTTATATGCTCAAAAAGGTAAAGATTTATTCTTAGTAAAACTGTAGCGCCCAAAAAGTACCAATAGTGAATTTTTGGATTATTATTATTTTTGTATTATGGATTAACTTTTGGAATACTTTTATTATCGGAAGATGTAGTTTTTAATTATTTGTTGAGTTGAAATTGTATTTTATGAATTTATAGGGTTAATTATCAACCCGTTAAACTGTCCGGGTCACTGGTTGAACCTTTTCTAAGCTTAACATGAAAAAGTTAAAAACCAATTATGGTCACAACAACCGAACGAAAGGCCTCATTTTACTTGGGCCATGGATTGTGTAAATAATGTGCTGCTCAACATGATTATATAAGTTGCCCAACACATTAATTTAGCCCATTTAATTTAATACATATTTTTCTTCATAATAAGTTCTGGAAATGGGTACTGGTACAACATAGGAAGGAACTAGGGGTGAGAGAAAACTGAAATAACGAAGAAACCGAACTGAAAAACCCAATCGAACAAAAACCGATGGTTCGGTTTTCGGATTTTTAATAACTGAAAATTTCGGTTCGGTTTTTGGATAACCATTTTCAATAACTGAAAAAAACCTGAACCGAACCGATAAGTTACAATCCATATATTTTTATTTAGTTTAAGTTTAAGTTTGTAAGTGTTTAACTCAATGCTAGTAGAATTTATTAATTTTATTCTTGGATGTTAAGTGTTTGTATAAAAACATTACATGTTTATTTATAATTGAAATGATTTTTTTATTACTAAAACAAATAACAAAATTTCATATAAAAATTAAATAATCTTCTTGTTATGAAAGAATGTCTTAATATAAACGTTGGAGAAACATACAATAGATTAGAAGGTTAGGTATATATAAATAATATCAAATAAAAAGGTTAACTATAATAACTTAAATGTAAATATATAAGATAGATTCTTATATGTTAAATTATACTTTTTATTTGTTTTGAATCTTACATAATTTTGTTCCAAAAACCGAAATAACCGAAAAACCGAACCGACCGTAAAAATCGAAAAAAACCGAAACCGAAAAAAACCGAAACCGAGTGGTTTTAAAAAACCGAAAACCGACATTTTGGTTTCGGTTTTGCCCAAAAACCGAACCGAACCGCACACCCCTAATAGGAACATTAGAACCGGGTACTTGAATGACCAGTTCAGATACATACGCGATTATTGGGCAAAAAACCTTATCCTGTGGAACCCACTATTAATACCCGGTTTTAAAATATATTATTTTACACAAAATTAAATTCTTTCAAAAAATTGCCATGTACTTTGTAAAAATAACTAAAAAATCTACAATAACATACTTTAATTTAAGTAAAAATTACTTACATTATAATATCAATTTATAAATTGAAATATAAAAAAGTTTGTATCATAAATCGGGTGTTTCGTTTTGTTTTATTTTTTCTAAAGTGACAGTCTTTTCTTTTATATTATATTATATAAACTTTTTTTCTCTTATAATCTTAAAATATAATGTTTTATGAAATCTGAGCACGTGACATGTTTATTTTTATTTATATTTAAATATAATTATATTAAAAAACAGTCGTGTCAAATGTAACAAATTTTTCTTTTTATTTTTAATACAATTTCGTTTTTCTATTAGAACTTCTACTAATACACAATGAATAATAAAACTCTAAATATAAATATAGTGTTGCGAAGCTCTAATTTGTATATACATTTCAATATACTTTTTATTTAAAGTTGGTTCATTTCCCATACTTTTATAGGGACATCATATGTTCAAGTCTTTCTCCCAACATTTTTTCCCTCCCAACATTTTCTCCTCTGAAAGTCGTCAATGCAATTTCAACATTTACTTTTTTTTATAGTCAAAGTTTATATGACAACATCTGCTGCACCACGCAAGTAAACCCTTACTAAATATGTTAAGTAAGAGGCATGCTCATTGTTCATCATTGTGTTTCATTGAAATGTATAGTTTTTTAGTACACACGAAAGGTTTTTTTAACAACACATCTTTACATCTAAATATTTCCGAGTTATCCGTTAAAAGAAGGTATATGATATTTTCATGCTTTCCACGGGTGATGATTTTATGAAAAAAAAAGGGTCAAATTCGCCAACTCAACATGATCCAGTTAAATTGGATCATGTTGCAGCAAGAGATAGGCAACTACCCTTTAAAAAATTATGTCTCTCTCTCGGAGCCTCGTTTGATTTTCCAAACATCTTCTTCACATCCCTAGTTTTAGTTAACAAGATAAGTCTGTTGGGCTAATCGGGTTTGTTCACGGGTCGCCAGTCAGCGGGTCAAACCGTTCACGGGTTTACGGGCTGTGGGTTTTGGATATGAGTCAGAACTGGCTTCAAACTTGCAGCAGAAGGAGTTTAATTAGCTCACGTTTATTATGTTTCAATAGTGTAAAGAGTGGGTCAAAATCATGGGTTATATTTACTTGATCTTAGAAGCTTTTTACGTGCAACTTATGCATGAGTTAGGTAGTATTTAACTGGTGTTTAGGGTTGTAGTTGAAGTATTCTCGTTCTTTTGTTTAATAAAGAAAAAGTGTCGATCATATAGTTTGGTCAACCCAGTGTGTTTGTGTGTGTATAACCGGGCCTGAACCAACAAAGTCATCAAATGTTTTGAAATAGATTTGGACATGTTTCTCTTCATGAATCCTATTTTCATCCAAATTTTAAGAAAAAAACCCAAAAAAAATAGAGGAAAAACCCATCCAAGTTGTTGGGAGTTGCCCGGGTTAACCGCCGCAACCCTGGCGAGTTGTGGCTCCGAGTATGGGAACTCACTTTTAATGTTCTGGATCTTATGTTAATATGTTTTAATACTAAACAACTGTAACTGTATTTTTAATAATCACATTTGTTTTGCTTATTTCTCTGAGTTTTGTTTTTATTTTAAATTGTACTTGACATTAGCTGAGATACAGATTAGTTCCAAAAGAAAAAGATTGATACAAGATTATACATTGATAAGTACCTACCTTATCATAATATCATTCAAGTCAATGAGTATATTAAACTGTTATATGCAAGTGGATCATCTTGTATATATTCACAACTTGCTCAAGATTGCAGGTGAACTTGTGTGCTTTTTAAGAGTAGAGAAGCATGTGACTTTTGTTTGTTTGGGTCTTCTCTACATATGCTTTCAAACTAATAAAATACACAAGCTATAATACTTTAAATTTTATTTAAAACCTAGGGAAATGATCAAATAGGAAGTTTGTTTTAGCTATGAAGGATAGGAAACAATGATAGAGTGACACGTGTCAAAGATAAAAAAACATTGAAAGCGCATTTTAGTTAAACAACCCTAAGATAAAAAACTCAGTTCTATAACAAAAACCCAGTATGTCATTTTCTTTCACGATACATCTCACCCCACCACCACCATCACCACCACCACCACCACCGTCGTCACTCCATCGCCCACCACCACCAGAATCGTCTCCCCAACCTCACCACTCTGTCAAATTTAACATAATGCGATGGAACAAGATTTCTGTTAAAAAAAGTACTCTTCTTCTCAAATTTCTTAAACATTTTGTATTCACAGTGAAGATATCTCTGATTCTACTCTTTCTCTTGATTTATTCATGCGTATGGGCAACATCATTAGTTCCAATTTCATTGAGAAATCATTAATAAAAAGTTGCACACCAGGTGTTTAACAAAATGTCTCAAAGAAAAATTACAAAACACCTTTCGGTTTAAACTTTCATTTAAAATTGTGATTTACAAAAAAATGAAAAAACACACCTTTTTGTTTTTTTTGTCCATTGCGTTTTACAAAATAATGAAAAAACACATTTTTTTGGTGTTTTTTATCCATTGCGTTTTACAAAATAATGAAAAACACCCCCTTTTGTGTGTTTTTTGTCCATTTCGTTTTACAAAATAATGAAAAAACCACTGTTTTTTATCCATTGCGTTTTACAAAATAATGAAAAAACACACTTTTTGTGTGTTAACACAGTTTTTTGTCTATTGCGTTTTACAAAATAATGAAAAAACACACTTTTTGGTTGTTTTTTGGTCTATTACGTTTTACAAAATAATGAAAAAACAGAGTATCCATCGCGTTTTACAAAAGAATGAAAAAACACACTTTTTAGATGTTTTTTTGTCAATTGCGTTTCACAAATAAAATGAAAAAACACAGTTTTTTATCCATTGCGTTTTACAAAAGAATGTAAAAACACATTTTTTTGTGTTTTTTGTCTATTACGTTTTACAAAATAATGAAAAAACACAGTTTTTTGTCCATTGCG
Source organism: Scalesia atractyloides (assembly GCA_947069175.1). Lineage (NCBI taxonomy): Eukaryota > Viridiplantae > Streptophyta > Magnoliopsida > Asterales > Asteraceae > Scalesia > Scalesia atractyloides. The sequence goes on from CAMTDV010000016.1 coordinate 5,445,457, forward strand.
TTTTAGAAAGTACATTTTCTTTTATATTTTTAGTCAATTACGTTTTAGAAATAAACTTTGTTTTGTGTTCTAATTCATTGCTTTTTAGATAAAAAAACATTTTCTTTTGTGTTTTTTCTCCATTTCCTTTTAGAAAAAACACTTTATTTTGTGTTTTTTAGTCCATTGTATTTTATAAAAATGAAAAAAAATTGTGTTTTTTATTGCGTTTTACGCATCTGGGTTATCGAAAACTTTTTTCAAAAGTATAGCAATAGTGTGCTCGTTTTAAAGATAAAAAACGCTCGTTTTTATGGTGTAATTTTTATAAAAAAAATAATGTCGTATGAATGAGTTATTAACGTTTAAAAAATTGGGGGAATTGGAGGAGAGAGAAACTATTACCTTGGATTGACTACAATGCCCCTCAACAAACTCACGCGCTTCCTTTTCTTCCTTCAATTCCACCCATTTAATCTTAGCCCTTGATTACTAAATAGATGGTCAAGATTACTTCTTATCCTTCCTACCCATAGAAACTTCCTAGTATATCCTGACCCTTAAAACCTATAGTCAATATTCACTATCAATAATTGAAACGTGTAGTCAGGCCTAACAATCTTGACCCATTCGTAGAGGCTCGACTTGACTCGTTTACAAATCGAAAAAAATTGAAACAAGCTTTTATCTAGACCAATATGATCATTTTTTTAATAACTCGTCTTGATCTGAACTCATTTTAACCCAGACTAAATTAACTATTTTTTTTCTAAAAACGATCAGTTTTGAACTAAACCTATTTTAATCCGAACCTGGATTATCCTGATAAACCGCCTGTTTTACTAGACATACGTGTGATTACTGAGTTGTGCTTCGTTTTAGATACTATTGTTTTTGCCTATTTAATAGAATCTTTTAGTAGTAAATATCCTCATAATTTAAAATCTATACACAAACTCTAACATGATGTTGTGAAACAATCACAAACATCAAAAACAAAACTAAAATTAATAACCATTTATAATAACCAGCCTTAGTACTTGAAATTAGTAGAGCAAGAGTGCTGTCTTATTAATATTTTTACAAGAATTACTATTAGAATCATCTCAAATTACTAGAGCACCGGAACAGTTTTGGTATTCGGTTTTATGGTTATCGACTGGTAACATAACGAAACGAATCAATTCTGACCGAACAACATCAATACGGTACCGGCATTATTGCAGTCAGTGTTGGTATCTGTTTTTATGGTTTACGATTAATGTGAAGCACATGTCAATATCATCTTTTGGGCATATCACAACTTTATTTTTTGTCGAGATTTATTTTTATGGTATTTTTTCGACACAAGCCAGTTGAGCTATCTCAACGCACGACCATAATCCATCAGTTATCATAATCATTTGTTATCGTAATCATTTTTATCAGTGGTAGTATTTTTATCGTTGTCATTATTATTATCATCATAGAAAATCGTTTTTTCTATGTTTTCCATGTCATATGCGCCGTTAGGTTTTTCTTTCTCGTCGCTAGCATCCTTGTTGTTACCGGTATTGACTCCGATGACATACCATGAGCTAATAAAAACATGTTCGGTATTCTCATTCACTTGTAGATGTCGTACGGTTTACCCTTTTGTTTATATGGAAAGAAATTCTCTTCATCTAAACTATCGTCGTCGACAATGAATTTATTAACGCATTGTCCTAGTTCACAATACCTCTTGCCAATCATCTTGACAATATCCCACCAATGTTTAACCTCATATGGATACAACGTATAATACACTTGTTCTGCTTGTGATGCTAGAACGAGAAGGTCGTAATATTAATCTCTAAGACACCATTGAGAAATCCATAATACTCGTCATCCAACAAAGCACCCCTCACACACAGTGACGGATCCAGAGTTTTTTTTCCAGGGGTTCCTTTTGGTATATTCTTATTAATTTTTTGAAATCATTCAAGGGTTCCACTAACCGATTCCTTTTTTTCAAACGAGGTGGGATCCGCCATTGCTCACACATCCAATTGTATCCATACATAAAACATCTCATATGCGACAAAACATAAATATGATGGATTTACATGCTAGAGTTTCAAATTGATCGATTGAGTCAATTGACATGTTATTGAGAACACATATGGATTAGATACGTTATCTTTAAACTCAAGAAAATATTATATCTATTTTGGGATAATGGTGGAAATCATCAATGATGTGTGGTCTCATAGTTAGGATAGCCCAAGCTAACCAAGGTGGACACACATAAACAAGTTCATGAACTTGCATCACTTGTGAGCTTAAAGCTCTTCAAAAACAGAAAGTTTAGGGTGTTAAAACAACCCTTAGTTCATGTTAACAAGATTGGTTAGGCTTTACTAATCATAAGTTTGATTAGAAGCACAATAACACAAGTTTGTTGAAGGTAAATCATAAGTTTTATAAAGATTTGAGCAAAACAGAAACTTTGGAGCCTTATAGGTGAATATCCAAGTCTGCATTCTCCATGGAGAATCCTTGGACTCAAACCTAAGGTTAATCCAAGTATGTAGGAAAAATAATGGGGCAATTTCGTTAAGTATTGAGTGAGTTATGCTTACTTTAGTATGAAGGTATGAATCTACCCGAAATTCTGATTTGCAAGTGTTCTGAGATGATTTGGGAGAGATTTAGGAAGGATTAGAGAGTTGGGAAAGTGGAAAATGGCTTGGAAGATGCTTGGTATTTATAAGGAATGAATTAGGGTTGATAGGAGGTGATTAAAGGAGGTTTAGAGGTGATTGGGTGAGGAGGTTGTGTGTGGATTCGTGCATTTTCGCGAGCCAAAACAATTCTGACCCGCCAGACACCCCTTGCGGACCGCAACCATATCCCATGCGGTCTGACATGGGGCCTGGTCCGGGCCACAATTTTAATTTTTGTTATTTGGTGCTAGGTTACGGGTTTTTATGTTATTTTAAGGCATTTGATGAACAAGTAAGGTATTATAGGTAAAAGTATCATGTCACATTGCATATGTAAGTATAGAATGATCGAGATCGAGTATAAACATCGCGTATTATGTATGCATCAAGTATAAACGTCACGTAATCACAAGTATGACACGTTTTTGAGTATGAGTATCATGTATAAGCGTATATGAGTATGTATAACAAGTATAGGGACAAAATGTATATTTCCATTATGATTCAAGCCTCGATTACAACAAAATGAAGAATACATACAATGATTTCCAAAAATAGAATTACAACACGAGCTTGCTATAAATAGAAAGTATGAAAACGCGAGGCGTTACAATTCAAGGGTCCCACTAACCGATTCCTTTTTTTTCAAGCGAGGTGGGATCCGTCATTGCTCACACATACAATTGTATCCATACATAAAATATCTCATATGCGACAAAACATAAATATGATGGATTTACATGCTAGAGTTTCGAATTGATCGATTGAGTCAATTGACATGTTTTGAGAACACATATGGATTAGATATGTTATCTTTAAACTCAAGAAAAATATTAGGGGCAATTACATATATCCCCCTATAAAGTTCATTAATTTCATATATACCCAATCTAAAAACAAAATTACATATATCCCCTTCCTTGAAAATATAAATAACAAATTTATACATTTTGATTTATTTTATTGCAAATAAATTATAAAATGACTATTTTACCCTTAATGCTTTTTTTAGAAAACTTCATATATCTTTAATACCATTGACAAAATACAGCTCTTGAATTGTTGCTCTTCAAGTACCTCTTCAACATTCAAATTTTGATGCAGGGCAATGAAACTAGTCAACTGTGTCAGTACTGAAACCTCTAATCTTAAGAGCTTGTTGTCAATTGCAATTATGAATTATCACTGTTACCCTAGAAAAAAAAGATATGATTCGATAATGCAATCTTCAACTTACACACCAGAAACATAAATGGAACAAAATCAGAAATATAATCAAACTGCTATCAGAAACACAATCAAACAAGCGCGCCAGTACTCGCCAGTTAGGGTTTTGTCACCGGTTATGGGCGGTCTCCGATTAAGGTTTCGTCGTGGTTGGTTCTAAACTCGATCTCACAAGGGAAGAGGAAATCAAAATCGCACCGGAGTTGGAATTTCAGTTAAGCAAAACGCATCCGCATGCACTCTCTGGTTACAGAAAGTCATGAGAGATGAATGTAATTAACTTTTTTTTAAGAAGAAAGGGTATTTTTGTCTTTTTGTTAAAGAAGGGGATATAAATTTAAGTTTTGGGTTGGGTATATATGTAATTAAGATTGAAAATAGAGGATATATGTAATAATCCCAAAATATTATATCTATATGTGCGTTATTGCATATCCACAAGTACGTTATTGCATATCCACATGGTACTTGCTCATGATTGTGAAGTGAACTTTGTCTTTGAGTAATAGCATGATGTACAACAGTTATGTATACAACTTGTACGCTTTAAGAAGCTTGTGACTTTTGTTTCTTGTTGTATTGTCTATATATTATATGTTTTCAAACTAATTAATTAAATATATGGAACCTTAATCCTTAAACTTGTATAAGCCTTAAGAAGCTTGTGACTTTTGTTTATTGTTTTTTTTTCGATCATTATTCTTGTCGCCTTTGATCAGTCAATATCGTCATCCTAGTTATCTACATGTGCGTTATTGCATATCCACAAGTAATTGTTCATGATTGAGAAGTGAACTTTGTCTTGAGTGATAACATAAGTGAACTTTGTCTTGAGTGATAGCATGATGTACAACAGTTGTGGATACAACTTGTGTGCTTTAAGAAGCATGTGACTTTTATTTATATTCATGCTGTCTATTTATATATATGTTTTCAAACTAATTAAATATATGGAAAAATTAATCCCTGTATTTATGAAAATTAAATCTAAACTCTAAGATGATGTACCAAACAATCACAAGAATCAATATTAAAACTGTAGTCGTATAAATATAAATCAAGGAATATATATAGAACATCAGAACACATATATACACAACGATCTTAGTACTTGAAATTACTAAAGCATGTGCGCTCAATGATTAACCCTTTTTAATAACAATTACTACTAAAATTGCTTACAATGGATACTTACAGAATTTTATTTTAGCAATTTTGATTTACCCAAGAGGAAGATTTGTAAAATATAGGGTATTATGGAGGGAAAATTGAAGACTGTGTGTGAGAGTAAATATGAAATTGAAGACTATGTGTGAGAGAGTAAATATGAAATATATTATATATAACGATTACTAGTATGTTTTTTAGTGTCATACACCCCTCTTCCCTAAAATCATGTATTGCCCATTTTGTGAGATTTATATCCACATGATTTTGTTGAGGATAAACATATGGTGACACTAGGCTAAGAAACCATTAACTACTATAAAGTATGTGTGTGTTGAGCTATTAAACTATTAAGAGATTAAGCATGCGTGTATATGAATAAATTATTTTATATATTTTCATCCGGTATTTTGACTATTCGGTGTCCTGATAAGTTGGTCTAGTGGTTAGTCACTTGGTTTCTCTCGTTGAGGTCCCAAATTCAACTCCCACTAGCATTTGAAGGACATTGGTGGTGACAATGAAGTTTAGAACTAGGCCTCTTTGGAGGTCGCTAATTCGAAACCGAGCGGAACCGCGCAGTGGCCCTTCAGGCGGGGGGTTTTCCCCGGAACTGGTGGCTTGGTGGCTCGGTTTTGATCCAACTCTGACCGTTAACTAGGTTTACAATACATAACTATCTAAAAAGCCAAACCTCAGATAGTCCAATCCATAATTTGAGTTAGGTTTATCATTGGATATGGATGCTCTCGTGACGTGTTAACTTGTGGAAGGCCTATTTAAAGCAATACCATGAATGAGCACTAGCACTAGAGCAAAGAGTAACCATGACATTAGTAGACATTCTTCATATGAATAGTGGCAGTGGAGATTCAAGTTATGCCAATAACTCTCTATTTACGGTTTTCTTTTAATCTTAAGGCATTTGTTTTGAGTATACTATAGCATTTGTTTTGAATAATATACTATAGCATTTGTTTTGAATAATATACTATAAATTGTTCTAACTTATTGCCAACAATGGTTTCACTAAGTGCTTTTGTTCTTACTTTCTATCCAGAAAATCGTGATGCAAAAAACGGCACCATTTTTGAAGCGTACAATCAAGGGCATGGCTAATCAAGATATCTTATCCAATCGTTGTTTCATGATTGCGGATTTGGGATGCTCCTCCGGCATGAATACGTTGTCGCTTGCTTCTAACATTATTGATATAGTCCATGAGGTGTGTCAAGAAAATAATCGAAAGACACCATAGTTTCAAGTGTGTTTAAATGACCTCTTTGGAAACGATTTCAATAATGTTTTCAAATTATTACCCAACTTTTATAAAACCCTTAGAAAGTGCAAGGGAGAACAAATCGGTCCTTGTTTTGTTTCGGCTTTTCCTGGATCCTTCTATGGAAGACTCTTCCCCAACAAGAGTTTCATCTTATTCACTCCTCATATAGTGTTCATTGGCTTTCTCAGTTTGTATAATATCTGACCATCGTATGCGAATTATTATAACAACAGTTTTTTACAAGGTATTAAATCTCGAAAGAGAAATATACACTATTACATTTGGGTCATATAACCAGGTTAGAGAGAAATATACATTCTGGACCCATAAATTATTTCCTGGAGGCGTGAACGAAGGTTTCAACCACTGGCAGGTCATTATATATACACATTATGCATATGTCTAAAAAATCCAACTTGTATATTTTCAAGATGGAAAAAAATATAATATAAGAGGAAAGTTTTTTGAGTAATAAATTTGCATACATGTATTTATACGTAGGAATCAATTTAATCGAGATTATTTAGGTTATTTTTTTGACTGTTTTGTATGATAAACTTATGTGAAAGGTACCCGAAGGCCTTGAAAATAATAGGCTAAATATATACATAGCGAAAACAAGTCCTTTAGATGTATTGCAAGCATATGAAAAGCAATTTCATACCGATTTTACAAAGTTTTTACAACTACGTCATGAGGAAATAGTACGTGGTGGACGCATGGTTTTAGCATTCCATAGTCGGAGTAGCCTTGATCCAACTAACGACGAATGTAGCACTTTCTGGGAGTTACTCACCATGTCACTTCTCGAAATGCTTAAAGAGGTATATAGATTTCGTGCATCCAAAAATATAAGCTTCTAGCTAGCTGCATCCGCTAATCGTTTATGCTTTCCCTTATAGGGATTGGTTCGAGAATCAGATATTAACTCGTTTAATCTCCCATTTTATTTTCCACACGAGGATGAACTTAGGAGCCTTACTGAAGCAGACGATCGTTCTCTCTTGACGACATGGATATTTTTGAAGTTAATTGGGATCAACATGATATTGAGTGTAACAACCATGGGAAAAACACAACTAAGTTGATAAGGGCTGTTACAGAACCATTGTTTACTTCTCATTTTGGGGGCTCCATAATTGATGTGCTGTTTAAGAAGTATGAGAAGAATGCAGCAGAACATTTAGCTACTAAAAAAACAAGACACTTGTGTGTTGTTATTCATTGATAAAAAATGAATGATTCAAATGTTGAGATGGGTGTGTTGGTTTTAATTTAAGTGGTACATATGCAGATTTTTGTACCCAGTCATTTTCTTTTGTAAAAAGTGAGTATTATTGTATTAAGTAATATCTTTGTCAAAGGAAAAGATAATTTAATTTTATATGTATGGGTCATTGAATGAACTAGTGTGTGATTATCTAATGAAAGAAGTACACAAAGACGGGTCCTGACAATTTGGTTCAATGGTTGATTGGCTTATCCTCTCTAGTAGAGATGTAGGTTTGATTTTCGTTTTGGCCATTTTCGATGGACATATGAGTGAAGGGACAAATTGGGGCTAATCCCGGGTTCGAACCTGACGAACGGCGAGAGTTTACGGATTCCATCTGGTTCCCCGTATCAGGGTGCACGATCTCATAGCGGTCGAGAAGGACCTTAAATATAGCCCAAACTTATGAGTTTACACGTAAGATTCTTTTCCGTTCAAAAAAAATTCCACAAAGACGGACATCAATCTTTCATCCAACAATGATTTTATATTGGCATAGAAATTTGTACTATCGAAATGGTTGCCGGTGTTTATTCTTATGATTTTCGATCGATGTAAACATAGGTGTCGATATATTTTTGGGCGTATCACAACTTTGTTTTTTTGGTATTCTTATGGTTTTCAATTGATGTAAACCACGTGTCGATATAGAAATTTGTATTATCGAAATTGACACCATTTACGATTTTATTATTGTAATAATATAATGTTGTTCCTTATGACTGTGAATATACAGTTACTACATGGTTGTCTTTATCTACATTTTAGTAAAAGTTATTTTCTTTATCTACATTTTAGTAAAAGTTATTTTCTTTACCGTGACGAACCAAACCGATGTCGTCTCAACAACTTTGGTAGCGGCATACGTATTTGTGTTTATGGTTAACAATATAAATTCTATTGAAAACAGAGTCGTATTCACTATAGAGTACTTTTTAGATATCTATGCTATAGTGGTTGTCGATACTCTTTAATTTGGGGTAATTTTTGTTAAAAAATATTATGTATGGAAATATTATGTACATTTAAAAATCATGGGGGAAAAGAAAAGAGAAAAATGCTACTCAGAGATCAAAATAAAAGGAAACGTCTATAGCATAGCTGTTTTCAAGTTTGTGGGACCTACTTTGAGAACCAATAAAAGTGAGACATTTAAGAGATAAGAGGCTGCATGGACTGTAAGTATTAAAGCGTCTAACCCCTGGCCATTACCCTGAAACGGGTAGGGTACAAATGAAAAGACTATGTAGCATTTTGCTCTTTTCTTTGTTGCATGATTTTTAAACATGCATGACTTTTTCGAACGGTAATATTTTTTCAAAAACTATACCAAACTAAAGAGCATTTTATTTTTTTATTTGGTGTATTATTTCTAAAAGTATTATCGTATAAAAAAAATTATGATCATTTAAAAGATGTTGAGAGAAAAGAAAAGTTCCTCCCGTATATAGCCCCTAGAGTATGCCTTTCCAATGTTTATTTATGCAATTTGTAGCTGGTCAATGTCTACCTTGGTGATTTTCTTTATAGCAAATGCTCCTAGTGAGATTCTAACAAGTGATATAAATAAAGAATAATAAGCAAGAATACCCACTATTATTTGTACACTTTGATAACGGGTGATTTAAGAGTCTTGTACATCAATGAAAAAAAAAGCTCGAGGTGACTAACTGTAGAATATTAGAAAACCATATACAGAAATCAAACCAAATTTATGACCAGGCTTCAAACAAACCATAAAACTCCTGCATAAATAGTGCTAGAAGTCTAGAATATCATATTCGGGGATTGGATTGTATTTAATTTTTAATTTTGAGGAAAATGGCTAAAATATTCCATTGAGGAGGGCAACAATATTGTGAAACTATTAATATCAACTAGTGGTCGGACCCGTGTAAAACACGGGTAGTTTTACTAACGTTTTCTAGTATTAATTATACCTAATAACATCATATTGGATCCATCATATTATTTAGATATAAATCGTCCAAAATATGCTACAGCATAATAGAAAGTTTCTATCAAAACATGATACCAACTTAAAAAAAAAACCTAAGACATAAGTGTTTTTTAAAAGTTCTGGACAGACGATAGAGTCATTAACCATTCAAGTTAACAATCAACAACTTGTTTGTATTCCTATAATAACGAAGCACATACTGTCCTCCATTTTGCAAACCACCTTTAACCATAAAGTTTCCCCATCCTCTTAGAGCATGCCTAATCATGCCACGATTTTTTTTGTACGCATCTCCAAATTACTTGAAAAACCTTCTGGAGTTTCAACAGTCATTTGGTCCAGGATAGACAAATCAACATTCAATGCAAAAGGCTGCGAAAACCGCTGCAAAATATCAATAAAGGAAGACATTAGCGATGAATTATTATAACTGTAAAAATAAGATTAAAATTAAATTAATCAAATCACATAATTAGAAACTTACGAAACGTTTAGTAAGATTCCATGTTAGTTCATAAACATCAGTTTGAGCAACAATAGGTGGAAGAGGTAGATCAGCCATAAGTGGTTGTTCGATAACAGCATCTGGTTCTACCAATGGAACATTAGGCAAAACATTTAACACATCATTTTGTTCATCATATTTGTCTTGTGCTTGATAAATGTCCATATGATCAACTTGAATGCCCACGTCAGTATTGTCCAAATGAACGTAGTCGTTTGATACTTCAGCATCTTCTTCAGACTTAACAACATCATCCACGAATAATGCAATGTCCGGAATAATAGATTGCAAACCGTTAGGCCTAAAAAGCTGAATTCTAAAATCATAACCGTCACCCAGTTCAAAGACAATCAAATCACCAGGTATCAAACAAAGATCATGAACAACTTGGGAAAAATCAACGATAAAATAGAACATATCCCAAAGTCTACGTATCTTAACAGTCCAGGTATGAGATGTGCCAAACAGGATTGTGAAATCATAATCCAAATTATCAACATTGAAATAACACTCCATGAACTCCGTTGGCAACCACTGCATTTGAATAAGTGTTTAATAAACATAAAATTTTAAAACAAAATCATCAGAGACGATGTTTAAAGGTTACCAGATTTTTGTTCTGAGAGAAACGCATACCAATATGGAACTTTGTACCAACTATAAGCTCATGATGGTTTGGGAAATGAGTTATTCGAAAGGTTAAAGCATCAATATGTTCGAAAACTAAAAAGTCTTGATCTTTAACATCAAGAATAGCAATGACAGTTGACCAGCCATCACCTATACAATAACCTACTGTCGGCGGTTTGATGTTAACGGTGAAGAAGACACTTCCATCAGCAATTAGTAACACTTTACCAGTTGGATAACCAGCTAAATCATCCAACCTATTGTACCAATTTGGCAACGGCTGAATGTATCATTGAGAACAGTAAAATAGAGAAAACAATATAGATATTAAAACCTCTAACTAAAAGGCAATTTGTAAGCATAAAACCTAAATTACAACAATGAAACTATATACCTGCTCTTTCATTGTTCGGTCCTGTACGTGAACAAAAAAGGCACGATCCATTTCTGCGAACAAAACACACAAATTAACCACACATTTAATGGTAAGAGATCGGTTTATCTAAAAGGAAAACCCTAATTTATGATTAGGGTTCTAAAATTGGTCTGAAATCCCTAAATTAAACTTGAATGCTGTTTTCAAATGTATTTATAATGAGTTTAGCATGTTACACACACGGCCAATCGAAAAAAAACATTAATCCAAACAAAATCATAATGAACATTTGAAGTAAATGAAGAATCGATTTCAACATGTTCAGGTTACATATCGTCGGACGAGCAAACGAATGTTTAGAACCCTAATCATAAATTAGGGTTTCCTGTTTATACACTTTAAGATAAGATGATTACCTGTTTATAAAATTGCAGCACAAATCGAATGACGATGATGATATTGTCGATAAAAGTTGAAGATTGAATGCTCTGTGAAGATTCTTCTTATTGTCTTCTTGATAAAGGTAGTGTAGGTTGCAGATGTCATCATTATATATAGAGAAACACAGATTGTATAAAAAGTATCAGTGTTGATTGATTTAAATGATGTAAGAAAGAAAACGAATGAGAGGAAAAACTGGCGGCAGTGTTTTGGAACTGGAGACATGAAGTGGTATCATATTGCATGTGGCAAATATATACTGAATCATATCAAAAAGTAGCCAAAATGTGAAATATAATATTAAGACCGATATATAACAATTTTAATTTCTATATTCAAGATGTTTCAAATAAGAAAGTTTGAAAACACTAATATGATACTTATAATGTAGAAAACACATAAACAAAAGTCATAACACAAAATATTGAAATATTATATAAGTATTAACAGATATAATTCATATTTGACCTGTAAAATGATTATATATATTGGAATCTCCTTAAAAAGTAGAAATGGAGTTCAATAAAATATTAATTAATTAAATGAAATTAAAAACCGGTATTCAATTCTACATCATTCCATACTAAAACATACTCCAAAATTTAATCCATAGTCAAAAAATAATCCAAAAGCTTATGACTAATAGCTATTGTATAAGGAAGAAGTTTTAAACTTGTTCTATCTTTGATTAAGGAAGAAGTTTGATTGCTGTGGATTGTCAATTGTAGGCGCTAAGTTTTAAACTTTAACTAAGAAGGTAAATAGTCATCTTTTTTAGGCACCTAAAAATTAAAAGTTAAAGATTTTGATCTTTAGCCCGGTATGAACCAGTAACTGTATAACGGTTTAAACCGGTGTAATCTAATTTACCGGTAGTACAACTTCTTTACCGTTTCTTTAGTTTACCGGAATGATTCGTGTCCACCAAGCATCTGACATCCGGTTTAACCGGTTCATCCGAACGGTTTAAACCAGTTTTTAAAACATTGCTTTATATTATACGTTCGGAATAATCTAGATATAAATCGTTGAATTATATATTGGAATTAAAGATAATAAAATTTGGAATGATTATAATATAAGAATTCAATTCAACAAATCCGGGTCGGATCTTTCATTTTAAAGAGACTAAGTTAACATAATGGATCCTATAAATTGTATTATCTTCAATTATTGGTATTCTCTCACCTACCAAACCCTCAAAATTCTCTGTTTTCTCTGATCTTCCAGGTCCATCAAGATCCTCTGCTTAAAAGGTAAAATAACTAAATCAAACATACAATCTATTTTCTTTTTGTTAATCGATTCAAGGATTACTTGAGTTTGTTTAAGTTAATCGATTATATCGAAAGAATTTGCATTTATTCATCTGCTTCGAATGATATTAACTTCGTTCATATTTGGTTTTTTTGATATTTGATCGTAAAAGTTGAAGATAGTTGTTTTCGAAATGTTATTGTCGATTCAATGTTTTCGGTATCACCATCCGTGGTTTTCACTTTACAGAAAAATCATTGTTTCTCAGCTTTCTGATGTGTTTTTATTTACTTTTTCTTGTCGAACCCTAATCCTGTATTGTTTCTCATGATTGGTTTTGGTATTATATTGGTAGCCAATTTTCAAAAGATTACATTATTCTTTCCTTATTTTACGGTGATATGTTTTTTGTATATCATGGTTCAATTTGTTTATATAGATTAACCTGTTGTTTTTAAGAAACAATTGCTATTTCTCTTGCAGAAATGATTCACAATAACAACAGTCCTTCATTCTTAAAGTTTATAGATGAAGATGATCCTATATCCTTGGTATGTTAAATATTGTACGTTTAATAAACATACTTCTTCCTACTTATATGGGTGTTGTTTCGATTCATAGGAAATTCCAAATGATTATGCTGCATTACTTTGGGGAGAACAATTGCCATACGGTAGATCTGTTAAGATTGTTGATGGTGACAATTCATGGATGGTAACAGTTGAAAGAAATACTATGGGTCCTATCTTTGGTGATGGATTCACTAAAGTTGTCAGGGACTCTGGTTTAAAAAAAGACTATTTTGTTCCAGGCTTTTGGAACATCAGCATTCTTTCTTTCGGTCTATAGGGAATGTGTTTATATTAACTCTTTTATTGCTAAAATTAGAGCTGATGATGCGTTCATTGTAAGTAAAATAAATTATACACTCAGATTATTTAATAGCCTATTTTATTTTTATTATTTGTTTAATTTAACATGTTACTACATTTCAGCTCATGCCTGATAAATACTGGAGGGACTTTTATGGCCCTGCTTTTGAAGGTGGGCCAGCAACTCTTTATATCGGTGATAGATTTTGGAATGTAAAGATGGAGGGATGGTCCGACAGGAGTGCTTTCACTGATGGATGGAGTAAACTGATTGATGATCTTGTGTTAGATAATCGCTCTACCTTTGTCTTTACAATGGTTGGATATAAATGTTTTGACGTTTCTGTTTTCAATATTGAAATTTACTTCAAGAAGATTGAGTTAATTGTTTTGGATGATTCCATTTATGATAGTGAAGGATGTGATTTCGTGATTGCGGTTAGTATAATACAACTTGCTCTTATTTTAATCTTAATGCTAACTGAAAATTTTAAGACGAACTTAACATAATTGGTTCTATGCTTTTTTTAATTAGGAACACATGGACAAGCTGAACACTTGCGAAAGTGATGTTGAAAAAGTTGTTGTTGGTGATAGTGGTGATAGTGTAAATGACTGTTTTAAGCTTTCCTTGTTTGACTCCATCTTTAATGTATATACCCATTGTTCGATATACGTTAAGAATTCTTAAATTTGATATTTGATATTTTATTGTGTTCTAACTTTTTACCCTATTATTGTTTTTTTAGGATATTGATGATTCCAAATTTGATCTGTGTATAGGCTCTCTAATTGACAAGGAAGATGCTAATATACTGGTAAATTTATAACCTTTTGCTATGTTAGCATATTCTTTACTTTTTATTGTATTGTAATATGTCTGTTTTATCCTGCTCGTTGTATTAGTTTATAATCATCTATCCTTTTGCTTTGTCAGTTGTATTTTACATTTTTATTAGTGTCAGAACACTATTAAATTATTAAACTGTTTTTTTATGTATTCTAATATGTCAAATGTTTGATATTTTGTAGGTTGACCGTAAAGGGAAAGCAAAGGTTTTTGTCGATGAGGAAAGGCTTTCGGCAGAGGTTGTTTTCTGGTCTTATCATAAGATTTGGTGTTTGTTTTTTATAAATATAATGTAGATTTATCCGATTCGTTGTATTAATTTAGAAACATCTATCTTTTCGCTTTAATCAGTATACTATTTATTTATTGTATGCTTATATGTCAAAGTTGTTATTTTGTAGGTTGACCGTAAAGGCAAAGCAAAGGTTTTGGTTGATGATGAAAGGCTTTCTGCAGAGGTTATAATATAATTTGATTAGTTGATTTGAATAGCTATATTGTACTTTTTTCCTATTTGCTATATATACATTGAAGAATCATCTATTTTTTACTGTTTTTTGTTTCTGGAGAAAATCAAGTTTGATATGGCTCTTGAAAAATTCTTGATACCGAAGAATAAAGAACATGTATGCACAATGAAAAAATTATTATATAATTCTTTTAAGTACTTTATTCTATATAAATATTTTAAATGTTTCTTTTATATTGGTTAGGTTGATCTTAAAGGAAACTCAACTGCTGTTGTTTGTGACAAAAAGCTTTCTTTGGAAGTTGGTAATGAAGTAAGAACATTATTTAAATTTTGACCTAAAACTTGATGTATATTGGTTTATAATTTGTAGATAAACCATCATTTATTATACCTTTAAACAATTTAGGCCAATCTTAAATGTAATTCTGTTATGTCGGTGACCGACTGTTCTGCTATCGCCTGTCGTACACGCTCTAAGATTCCAACAACTAACGATTGCCTCGTCAACGATACCGTCAGGCATGCTGGAAACACATCGGTTAGTGCATAGCCACATATGCGTTTTTATTAATACATTTATACATGAAACCATTATATTTATTGTTAGCTATAATACTTATTGTATATCAGTGAATTCTTTATAATACATTATACATGAATTCTTTAGGCTAAACCAAAACGTAAGGCTTCCAGATCCTTCACATCCACGTCTGATGGTTTTGGCCATAAACGTTCTACATTCAGAAGGTTGAATACGAATTCAGACATTCAGTTCACCAAGACGGCTGAAAGTAGATTGGTAAATTTTATTATATAACTTAATTCCATAATATTTTAAAACTTAACAAAACAGATTTATTAATGATACATGCAATTTATATGGTTTTTTATTCAGCGTTTACCGGCTGATGTTGCAAGTGAACTGTCTCTTTCTGTTGACAACCTGTGTCATGTTACAATCCAGAACCTCAAATCTGAACTAACTAATATGACCACAAGAAAAGAGAAATCTGGAGATGGATACAGGTATGCTTTGCCAAGTGGACAGCTTTCTTGAAATCAAATGACATACACTTTGGCGACACTCTTTTCTTTAAGTACGTGAAGTCTTCTCAGCGTTTAATCTTGACCAAAGTTGTACACAGCACCACAAAGAAAAGAGGTCGTACGTGAATGTTGGTTGTTGCAGTTAGGGGTTTGTTGGTTCAGGTTGAAAAGACAATGTAGCATTTTGGTTTGTTAGCTTGGGCCCTTTGGTGGTAGTACTGATGGTAGGTTGGACAAACGTTTTGGTGGTTTGTAGATGATGTTAGTATGGTGAATGTGTGGATACTTGGTTATGCTGTATGTTTTAATTAGTACTAACAATGAAATTTGATATGCTCTAGATTATTCAAGAGCATAAATTTTGGTCTAATAGTTCCCTTAATGGATAACAAAATTTTGTTTTATTGCATTATAAAATTTTATTTATTTCTTTCAACGTCAAATCTATATTTGATTAAAGTATCGATGCATATACTTAACCGTCCCCAGTTTTGTTACAATTCAGTCAACAGAATATGTATCTTCATATTCTTTATTAATATTGCTATGCAATTAATGTTTTGTTATTCTTTAGTTAATGCGAATATCTATGTTATTATGCTT
Source organism: Scalesia atractyloides (assembly GCA_947069175.1). Classification (NCBI taxonomy): domain Eukaryota; kingdom Viridiplantae; phylum Streptophyta; class Magnoliopsida; order Asterales; family Asteraceae; genus Scalesia; species Scalesia atractyloides. The sequence continues at coordinate 5,462,085 of CAMTDV010000016.1, forward strand.
TATTAATATATTTAAATATATAATAAAACTAATATTATGACTGTTGGTTCCGACTAATTCAAACAGGAAACAATGTTAACTGACTTTTATCATCATATTTTTTCATTTAAGGAGACTATGGCTGTTTTTTTCCTAATTTATTATAAGAGTTAACGACACCTGTCTTTGACTTACATTTATGTTTTTATTATCCTAATTTAGCATAAGAGATAATCAACATAATAATAGACATGCCCAGCTTTTTAAGATTTCGTCTAAATACTCGCATCCAAAATTCTACTCCTAAATAAGAAATAGTCCAACTTAAATGAGATAATATACTTGTATAACAAACAAAACAATGTTTACACAGTGTATACGGCAACCAAATTACATCCATACTAATATTATAAGAATTAAAGGGTATGTAGCATAAAGACATTAAGGGCTCCAAAAATCAGTAACCAAAACACAAAAACATACCATCAAACTTGTTTGTACTTCAAGGTTTTTAATAACAAAGGACTACGTTAATACTTCATATGTTTTGTAGAACTTCTCTGTAAACCACGTTTGTCGTGGTTGTACACACTTGTTTGTTCTTGTCACAAATCAAAATCTTCAGCCCCTTCCTACTTTTCACTCTAGATACAACTGAATACTGGACGTGGAAGATATAAACCAACACGTTCAAGTGATTGTCCTTAACTTTTATTTATTGTCATTGCAAAGCATAGTGAAAGCGGAAACTGTCTTCGAGAAATCTTCACTGGTATTCTTTTGTCCGAAGGTGTCATCTTCAATCTTGAAATCAAAGTATGATGACCTATATTAGTTCCGGTGATAATTTTCGCTTCAATAACAACTTTTCCAAGTTTAGTCACTTGTAAACGTGTACCATTACACAATCCATTTGCTTGGTCAATGTTTCTAAGTAACATCACTGGAGCTCCAACTTTCAATGCTAACTTATGGTTAGGTAAACCGGACAAATGAAGATTGTTAAAACATCAGGAGAAATAATGCAACATTAATTTCTGATTCTTCCTTGGATTCGCATAACGAATCTGACTGAGATAGATCTTCTCTTCACCGGGCATATTCTGTAACAGTTGTTCGTTTATTGAATCCACAACTTCATTTGTTGGTGCAAGAATGGCTGTTTGTTGGAAATACGTTGAATCCCATATAGACTTATTCATATCTGGATACGTAAAGTTAATGAAAGAAGAAATTGGATTCACTTTATCATGAATAAGTAAATCATTAGGGATTTGGATATCTGCCTCACCATCATTGTCTTCACCAAGTAGACCGTCACCCACATACCGTCACCAAGCATTAAAATCCAATCAGCAAATTCTTTTATTTCTTGCAACTGTCTCTGGTCGCATCCAACTCTTAGCCGCATATTCTCATTTAGCTTTAGTACTTGACAATGTTTCCATATATAAGAAGAGTTCAAAGATGAATTGACTATCATGCTTCTCGTACCTTTAGGGATGACTCGAAGAATTTGTCTAAAATCACCACAGAATATGACCACCTTTCCTCCAAAGGGTTTGCTTTGCATGTTCGGTTCACTTAAACGTGATATGTCCCTCAATGTCTTATCAAGAGCCTCGAAACAATGCTTATGGGTCATAGGTGCTTCATCCCAGATAATCATTTTTGTTTTTTTAATTAACTCACCTAATTCACTGTTGGGCTCTATCGAACAAATTGAATCTTCATTAATGTTTATAGGGATTACAAACCTGGAATGAGCAGTTCTACCACCGTCCAATAAAAGTGATGCAATTCCACTCGATGCAACATTCAATACTATTTCACCTTTGGACCGTAATGCAGCTGAAAATGTCTTCCAAAGAAAGGTCTTCCCAGTTCCACCATAACCGTATATAAAGAAAACACCTCCATGTCCTTTTGCAATGGCATTCATAACAGTATGATAAACATCTTTTTTACCGGCATTTAAAGAACTTAAATAAGTAGCATGTTCTCTTTGTAAAGCTACTCTATCATAAGAAAGTTCTTTCATTATCAACTGATTGTTCAATGATGAAATATAGTCTTGAGAAACAGTTGGCATGCCCGCAAAATTTTTCAGTGTACTGCCATTGCTTAGAAGCAACTTTTCGATATGTGATAGACAAAGGTTTTCAACCTCTTTTTCTTGAAGAACCAAATCTATAACAGATTTTTAAAAAATTAGTAAAAAGAATGAATACATGAGATATTAATCAATATTAAAAAACATATTGATAAGTTTAAAAAACTAATTAAATTACCCGGAATACCCGTGATCTTACGTTGTTGGTGCAGGATGTCTTCACATAATATGGGCTTTGTTTCCGACCAGAATACTGCAGGACGAGCTATGGAGTTTGACAATAGTAACATTACAAAAAACATGCGCAAAAAATCTCCAGATGACCATGTGCTGGCTTCTTTCATCCCGTTAACATATTCCTTATCATCATCTAACAGACCTCGAGCAAAACATGCATCTTTGTATGACTCAAAAAGTTGACCATCGACAGTTTTAATATCTTCAAAACAGGTTGGTCCTCTAACATGATTCAATAAAATCCTCAAGTAGTAACATTCACCTAGTGATGGTGGGACATATGTATCCTGCCAACTGATCCAAAAGGACAATTTCTTCGGTACCACTTCCGTTTATTACGTAACCATACATAATATCTAGGGAAATCTATATACTTCAATGTCGCAGCAGATGCGTCTATTTTGTTACAATTCATCCACTCAGTAAACATTGACATTTTCACCGTCGTATTACTAACAACATCACACAAATTTGAATCATCATCATATACAATACTTTGACCATCTTCACAATGGAAAGATAAAATTTCAACAGCAGGATATCGATCATGTATATCATACTACGCAGCTTCACAAGCATAAATGTACCTATAATCAAGGTATGCTTTTACTTCTCTACAACTTTGTTCTCCTCATTGCCATTGTTTTTGTTGTTGGATTGGAAAACTTGAGCCCTAACTCTATCAGGTCCCTTATTAATATATTTAAACAAATATTTAATAGAACCTGACTGGTTGCACCATTCGACGTTCACGTGGCACTGGTACTTGTTAAGTAGAAGAGCATTGTAAGGAACTACAAAACGATTATCAAGTGCAACGCCATTCTTTTCTACTATAAAGCCTGTTTGACGACGCCGGTATACAGGATATCCTTCAGAATTAACAGAAGTTTCATCTACAAATTTTTTGGGAAAGTTTTTAGAACATTTATTATGAACCATACACGGACACTCGGGATTGTCAGCCCCACATGGTCCATGAATCATAAATTGCTTTACAAGCTCATATAATTCTGGGCATGCATCTTTATCTGGTATTTCCGCACTAATAACACGATCCAAATCAGATGCAGTTGGAAATTTGCTTTCCGGACTCAAGAACAAACAAATGTGAGCATGTGGCAGACACGCTTCTGAAATTCAACTGTATAAATTACTGAAATATTGAAAAGAAATACAAGTTAGAAAATAATAAGTATGCCTAAATTGAATCATAAGTTAAAGTGAAATCTACCTGCTGTTATTGGACCGAAAAACTTATGAGTCTTCAGATCTTTTATTAGATGGTCCAGTTTAATCTTGAATAATCTAGAGATAATATCTGGTCTGTCTTCGGGATTAAGACCTTTATCATGTAAACACCTATAAATCTCAGGCCAGTTGGGATTACATGTTACAGTTATGAATAAGTCGGGATATCCCACAGACTTGCAAATGGCCATAGTATCCAAGTACTTTTGCATCATATATCTAGAACCACAGGTAAATGATGAAGGTAAGAGTATACGTTTACCACAATTTGATGCATCATTCTCTCCAATTTCAAAAGCAGCATTCAAATTCTTAAAACTTTGGGTTCTAAGTTTCGGTTGTTGGGTCCTTATATAAGCCAACCTAGCATATTCTATCATTGTGTATCCATCAACCAAAAACTGCTGAAAGAGTTTTTTCGCGTTAACTAACAATGAAAACTGATTGCATCTATCTTGTATTCTATAACAAAAGAATTCTCTCATTGTAAGGCTAGTTCTAAGTAGCTCATTATCAAGTGCAAACCTCTATGTTTAATACCGGGTCGGAAACCATCTTCTGCGTATGGGAAAATAAGTGGATATTGCATAGCAAGGTAAGATGGATGAAGCTCACTAATTCTTTGAAGACCTCCATAATTCGTTTGAACAATGATGTCCCGTTTATCAAATGCTCCATCAAAATCACCAATTATTAATGCATCAATTTCTGATGCTGTTGGCAAATTGTATATTCTACCATCTTTATCTCTTCTTCCAAAAAGCTTCAGCGATACATTTTGCCATTCATTTTCTTGAAAACAATCTCTTACCATTTTAAAGGACTTCACAAGAGGGTTGCAAGAATCTAACATATTTTTTAGACTTTCAATAGTCGCAACATCTAGCTGATTGTTTGTTGTGGTTTTCTTTTCTCTTTCAGACCTACATGATCACATGTTATACAAGGAAGTATTTATGTGAATGATGTTAAATTTAAATCAAATTCAAATGAACCATTTGTATGAATATGATAGTAAGTAATACGTATAAACATAAATATGTTTATTTAAATAAGAAATAACCTTACTGCCTTTTGTCGATTTACAACCTCATTTTGTGAATCATATATGTAAAGTTGTGAGAATTTGGGTTCTTTTCCATCATCCGGAAGAAGACTACCAATCCGATGATAATTTTGACCTTGTAGTCGGAACACATAAGGACCTTTACCTTTGCAAATGCGTTTGTCAACCTTGCCACCAAGAGATGTGAAAGAAAACATCATGTTATATGCTCGAATGTTATTCATGAAATTCTGACTCTTTGAAGTTTTACTTTTATACAAATCGTGGAGTGATGCAGGAGGTGTAGCTGCTGGTGGAAGCTCAACATCTCCGTTTTTACAACAAAGAGAAAATGATTTTTTCTTTCGATCTTGATTTCCCCGAAGCATTTCATCTTCCCACAACATTGCATGACAATTAGAGCACACAAAGTTTGCATCTCCATGATCAATATAATCTTCATAATTGAATAAATATAATTTGTCAGCAGTGATATTAACCTTGTAAAGAGGAATTCTTAAAAAGTAAGCAAAGATCAATTTTGTACCTTTGGAAATTCCATAAATCTTTTTAATTTACAGAATCAGCTAATATGGCTTCGCTGGTTGCTATATCATCAACATAGGTCAGGTTCATATCTATTAAATAATTAAACATAAATGAGATATCATATGATTACCATTTAAGACTGATGATTGTGGGGGACTACTGGCAAAAGGAATATTATAATTTGGAGAAGTGTGACGTACATTTGATAACTTTCTACTTCTTGAAGCTGATAGTAAAAAATAAGTAGAACAATGAACAAATATGCAATAACGATAATCAAATTGTTCAAAAAGATATGTCCAATAATCTATTTATACCTTGACTTTTTGTAGATGGCTGACACAAATCATTCTTAAGAGGTGGACTCACATTAGAATGAGTTTAATATATATTTGGTTGTACAGCAGTTGGCGTGGAAACTTGTAAAGAAAGAATATAGCTTAAAATTAGTAAATGATAAGATATGAATATGTAATGACTTTTTAAATTTTACTAATATATATAGAAGGCATACCATTTGTAATATTTGATAGTGGAGTCCTGCTAATAGTAGTATTAAAGTCAGCATTAGGAAGAGTATGATGTACGTTCCGTGATGATATTCTTCTTCTTGAATCTTGTAAGGAAAAAAAATTATAGAAGACTGAACAAATGATAAATGTGGAAAAGCAAACTGGGAAAATATAACTTTATTATGGTCCTATACCATTTTTGTTTGTAGATGATACACATGAATTTGGAGTGATATTACCAGGAAGGTGATAAACAATTAATGGTTCAACATTTGTTGTTGAAACCTGTACCCCTAAAAATGTAACAAACAATTAGTAAAACCTAACATATTAAAATTGATCAAGGAATAGGCAAGTGTGTAGTATTTTGAATTGTATAACACATACCGGGTGTAACATTTGATAATGGACTCATCTCAATAGGATAGGAACTTGACATAACATGAGAACCGCCATTGTTTCTACGATGTTGAAGAACATACTTCCTTTTTTGCCTGGATTCCTTAAAGATTGCTGTTGGACCTTTCTCCTCTAACAGTTCATACCTTCTTGAAGTTTTCTTGTTTGTATCCATCATATGCAGAAATTATTGACGCTTTAAAAACCTTGTGAAATGTTCTACACAAAATTTTCTTAGTTAAGTTCGAAAGATCAAAGTGGGTAGCTTTAAATTAAATTAAATTCCTAATTGAGATATTCAGGTCCAAATTTCATAACTGAACACATAAATACAGAGATTTGAAGTATTTTTTCCATGTCACACAATACTAAGATTTGGTGTTAAAAAGAGAGAAGGAAACAAAGAAACACAATCGATACATTTATTTTGTTCGCTGTTGAAATACTGGTTGCATAGAAGATGAAGACTTCACAGAAAAACTGATAATATATCTCCAAATCTAGGGCTCATACGTGTTTGTTTTTAAAACATTTGGGGTTTTTGGATGCTTAATGAAAAAGAACATGGAAAGCAAGGCGGGAGATCATAAATAAAGGTAATGTGTGGAGGGAAATAAAGTTGTACTGTGTAAAAAAAGTCATCCATTATTGAGAAGGGTGATAAGGATTATTTATTTACCAAAATATTTATGGATTATTGAGAAGGGTGATAAGGATTATTTGTTTAAATTAATAATGATTTGTATGAAATTATCATGGATATATTTGTATATATGATTTATAGCTTGTAATTCTTCCAAATTTATGACCATAAATCATAGTTGTTGAAAGGCATCGCCTCTTGCGCATAGGCCCATTTTTCAGGCGAGGTAAGTTAGTTGCGCTTTAAGTCGAAGAAATTGCGCTTTAATTCTCCAGGTGATGGTCAAGGCACACATTCCAGCGACATTCCTAGATTCCGGAGAGTTTATGCCAAATTCTCTAAATTCAGACAAGATTCTAACCAGATTTCTTCTTTTATGTACAATCAACTAAATAATTTAATATACTCAAAAGTTAGTATATTGGTATATGTATTCAAATTATGTTTAACAAATACAAACTTCAATTTTTGCGCTAATTGTGTAGCTCGAGCTAGAAGTCATTAAAGCCTTATACGTTATAAAAGATTAAAACGTTAAACCTGATATACATAGATAATGACAAAAGATACACTACCAGTCTCATCTTGCACACTGACATGCACCTTAAACCTGATATACATAGATAATAACAACAATTTAGATATATCAAGCAGCAAGAGCATTTAATATAACTAACAGCACTTAATAATAACGTTGCTGACCTTGTCGTGATTGATGTACATTCACAGTTGCATTTGGGACAAAACATAGCAGAAGAAGGTAAATTCAGTATTTCCTCAGAGATATTCTCAGCATTTTGTAAATAGTCAACCTTACTTAAAACCTTCCTAAAACACTTACGACACGCTGGATAAAACCAACCATGGCTCTCTTGCACGATTTTGATTGTAGCAACTACAACACAAGACATTTCCTATAAAAAACAAAAGCTCATTACGATTACTTTGAGGTAGACATTTCATGTAAGCAAAAACTATATAAAAAAACAATACCGTTTCAGTCTCTATAATCTCATCAACATGTTTCTTTGGGGTTGCTATTACAAACTCTTGGTGCAATGGGTAAACAATCTGAGATGAAAGCATTGTTTGAGAAGTAGAACCAGATGCTTGTCCTTGTTTCAGTATAAGACTAAAGAACAGTATAAAGAATTAATATTTAATATGCAAATGTTAAAGTAAAACAAAGGAATTAGTTAGAAACAAAAAGATAAATAAATTCATATTAGATCGATAGTTTACCTCCTACGCAGCTGATTAGTTTCATCGATTTCTTCGTTCAAAAACAGGCGAGTTCTAAACTTGTCACTTTGAACTGTCAATTTCCCTATGTAGTATAATATACAAAGATATAATTAACAAAATTATATCATGAAGCATAGAACTGTTATAAGTGATGATGTATTATAATATAACAATTACCTTTCCATTCTCGAACCTTTGCATGCTGAATAACAACCAAGAGATGCTCGGTAGCAACGTTCTTATTAGAAAGAAAGTGGCTAAATTGTTCAGCATAAGCATTCCACATAGTACATGACAAAATGGTACCCCTGAACAAAAACAATACATGAATATATGTTAGGATTTAGAAATTACGGACTTCATTTATTACAATCAGATCTTATTCAGCATTATATAATAAAAATGTTTTTTATTCTCAAATACCATGAACATCATTTATGAGCTAAAGGCAACTCTCACTAATTAATCATCTTCAATAATTGTATCAGTTATTACATAAGTCAAGGAATACAAATTCTTCAAATGATTTATCATATAAGATCAATAATTATTATTCTCATTTATGGCATCCACTTCAGAAAACTGCAACATAAACAATAATTGTTATTTGCAGTTAAACCAACAACAGTTTACAAATCTAAAATCAGCAAACATTTACTATATTTAGTTTATAGACAGTAGTTTACTAAAACAATATAAAAGAAACTTCAAAGTTTAAAATTCATATTAAATTCTTACTCCAAGTCCTGAAGATCAAAGTTAAGCCGTTTAGATTGTTTAGGAGGGTGTCCATAAATGTCCAAGTCTCCACAGTCGACCACAGAACCAACAATATCTACAATAATGTAATAACAATTAGTAACAAAAAACAAAATGATGCACAGATAGACAATCGTAAACACCAAATATACACATCAATTGTCAAAAGATCATTTGCATCTCTGTTAAGAATATCCTTAAAATTGATAAACGTGAAACCGTATTCAAGACCTTGCCAAGAATCAACACGGGTAACAGTCGTACAACGATAAAAGTTGATTTTGTATTCATGAGTTACAACTTTGAACAGATCATTATTTTCGCCAACACCAAATTTGGAGAGCATAACGATAGCATCTTCTTGAAGTTGGTGATCAAAAACAGTGATCAGGTTGATCTTAATACCCGCCTGAATCTTTCCACCCTGAACTCTAGTATCAAAATATACATTTATCATTAACAGATCTAAAACCTAGAAACAGAATATACGACATGTATCAGGATCAGTTCAAGCTTTAGAAACAAAATAAAGAAGAAATACTAACCTTCTCATTTATCAAGATCAATTCAATCTTAAAACCTTGATTCCATTTTCGGATGATTCTCGCCTTCATGTTCCACATGTCTTTAGCAGGATTCAAATCGGAAATAAAACTGAGAGGCGAAGATGATCCACCGACATGACCATTCATGTTTGATGCCATTTTCGGAAGGTTGGAAGCTTGATTTCGGTGCTTGGACATGCTACTGATACAAATGCTCTGGAAATTGAATGAGATATGAGAGATAGAAGAGAAGAGAGATTGTATGTGGAGATATTAAAATAGTGAAGGAAATTCAAATTAGTAGAATCATAGTAATGATGTTAATCTTATCACATTAATTGCACAAACTCTTCCCCATTTTTTTTTTGAAATTAGGCGGCTGGAGAAGATCAATAATTCAAACAAATAAACAACTTGTCAGGCAGTTCATTGTTTAAAAACAATTTTATTTAAAAAGGTAATTTGATTTTAATAGTTAAATGTATTAGTGAATAATTAATTGATTTATGATTATGACATAAGCAATTGCTTATGTGGATAGCCTCTATGATTGACAAATAAGCAAATCTTATGTCATCCTCATTCTCCTTTAATAGAGAAGAGAGATAGTTAATGATCAGTGGTTTCGATGAGGAAATTTGTTCCCTGCGATATTGCTTATAGATATTTAATCAAATATTCTATTTTATATAATCTTAAAGAACAATATTTACATTTTTGTTTCCTCTTTGTGTTTTTTACATGCTGACCCTCTGGATTCCTTTTTAGTTTGCCTTGGTTCCTCAACATTGCATTGTTTATATGCCTTGTTTTCTTTATAGAATGTTTTGACATAAATGATATATAAGACTATCCTCATTACACAACCCAACCCAACTCAACTTTCAATAAAAATTAATTTCTCTCTCTTCCACCTACACAACCCAACCCAACCAACCTTTCACACACATTAACAACCCAACCTAACCATTATTTTATTAAATAAATATGACTTAGGTTATAATTTATTCTATAAAATTTATCATAAATAGTAAAAATGTTTATTTTTTAACCTTAATATTTTGAATATAAAAAAGTTATTAAAAATAAAAAAGAAATATTACATAACAATGAATGTAAAATTACAAGGACATAAAATAAAAATTACATAATCATTCCCTGTTGGAAAATTTTTGCCATATATGCTCAATCAAATTGTTTTTTAAAGCGATATGAGTTTCTCTGTTGCGAAGTTATGCCCTATTAGTCATATAACTAGATAGGTTTGCAATTCGTTTAGTGGAGTATTGAAAAGATTGTCCATCATCTTCAGTAGAGCTTGTTCGTTGCTGGTTTGTAGGTGTATCATTTAGAAATTCAGATGGATCATAATAGTGAAGGTATGTGTCTTGTTCATCCTCAACGATCATATTATGAATGATTATACATGCGATCATAATTTTCCCCATCATATCCTTGTCTCACACAAGACATGGGTGTCTAAGAAATGCAAACCGAGCTTGTAGAACTCCAAATGCTCGCTCAACATCTTTTCTAACAGCCTCTTGATGTAGAGCGAACAACTTATGTTTTCGAAGTTGTGGAGAGGTTATGGACTTGACAAAGGCAGCCCATGAAGGATATATGCCGTCAGTGAGATAATATGTCCTATTATATTCCCGACCATTCACTATGTAACTCACATTTGGTGCTCGACCTGACAATACATCATCAAAAACTGGAGATCGTTAGAGGACATTAATGTCATTGCATGTACCTGGTGTTCCGAAGAACGCATGCCATATCCATAGGTCATATGATGCAACAGCTTCTAAAATAATTGTTGGTTTACCGCTTCTACCTGCATATTGCCCAGCCCAAGCGGTGGGACAATTTTTCCATTCCCAATGCATACAGTCAATGCTGCCTACCATTCCTGGGAATCCACGTTCTGCTCCAACATGTAGTAGTCTTGCTAAATCATCATCATTTGGCCTTCTAAGGTACTCTTGACCGAAGCATGAAATAACACCTTCTACAAACCTTATAAGAGAGTCCCTCGTTATAGTTTCACTCATTCTCAAATATTCATCTTGTGCATCTGCTGATGTTCCATACGCTAGCACCCGCATCGCTCCAGTACACTTCTGCAATGGTGAAAGACCCTGTCTACCTGTGGCATCACATCTTTGTTGAAAATTTTTGTCAATGGTGAAAGACCCTGTCTATCTTCAGCCTCAACATCTTTCTCGCTCATTCCACTTTTTATGCGGCGATATGCTTCCCGGTATGCACCAACCCACTTATTCACATTTTTGTTAAGTCTTTTAAAACGACCTTTCATTTGTTCAACATTCCTCACACCAAGTTTTTCTGGATTTTCTGCTTGAGCTGCATCATACAACTTCTTTGCTTCTGCCCACAATGCTGTAGATGTATGGTTTTTGCCACGAATTTTATTTTCACTAGCAATACACCATGATGACACTAAATCAATATCTTCAACAACCCATTTAGTACTTCGTGAAGTTTTAGTTTCAGTATTTTGTGAGGTTTGAAAATTTTCAGGAACTTGACTCGGGTTTGAATAAAACGGAGTGTTTTCATAGGATTAACTATTCGGGTAATCTCCAGAATCTCCAAGATTCAAATTAAAGTTTGGAAACGAATAACTCATGGTAGGAAATACAAAAGAGATTAAAGATATGAAATTCAGAATGGATATGAAAGTTTGATATGTTTTGTACAATATTTATAATACATCTAAAAATCTCATATATTTTTTTATAAATCCCTTTTAAATTGGATAATGTTAGATTTTTAGATAATAAAATTTTATCAAAAAGTCTAACAAACCAATAGAATGTTAACATGTGGCAAATAAGATAATGTTAGATGAAAAAAAAACAATTAGAAAATATATCATTTTGTCATAAATTTATATCTGCATGTTCACAAAAAAAATAAACAAGACTGTGATTTTAGATTTTTAAAAACAGTTAAATTTTATAAGTTATTAGATATAATCTAATTATATTATGTTAAGAGAAAAAAAGGAAATTTAAATAAATATATCAACCAATTGTATGTGGACATATGCACAAGAACTTTGACTATGAGTGTCACAACCTTGGTCTCTCCAACGACTAGGTTGTTGCTTTTAATTCATTTTTATTTTTATTTTAATTATTTTGGCAACCAAGGTAGGAAAGTAATTGATGGGAGAGTCTAAGAAACTGATCTTTTATTATATCCACGTAATGGCCAAAAGTTTATGTAATGTGTTATAAACGATAAGATTAATTGAAATGTTTTTTTATATAATCTTAAATATAAAATAAATACTATACAAATGTTAATAAATAAGTATTTTAGCTGATATAATACGTTTCCATTCGACGTATAAATTCGAGTTACTATACAAATGTGTCGCCGGCTAAGTATTGATGCAAAGGTAAGTGTTGCGCAATGGTTAGGTGGAACCCCATAAACGAACCAACCAGGTTTGATTCCGTTTTTTGTACACTATAAATTCGATTTACTTTATTTTTTAATTTAATCGCAATGCTTATATAAGTTACATTGAGTTAGCGCAGATATGTGGAAACACTCGTTTTCATAGGGTTGACGCATTAGATTACGTTTGGACTATTCAATTCATCAATTCGATGTTTGCAACGAGCCCACAGGTCATATAATTAGTTTATTTTTAATTGCAAACTTAAATAAATAAAAGTGAAGTTTAAACAAAATAGAAACATTTTTGTTGTGGGTTAAAGATGCATATGATGAAGGATAGGGTACATAATAGAAAACACACAAAGCCAGACTGATCTAAACACTTGAAACAAACAGACTGATCTACAACACTTTGAATCCTTCATTTTTTTGTCAATGAAACAACACTCAAGTGTCTTATTTTCTTACTAGCTAGATGTTCCGCCACATTCTTCCCAAACTTCTTAAAGAGCACATCAATTATGGATTCCCCAAAATGCGAAGTGAATAACGGTTCTGTAATAGCCCTGATCAATTTAGCATTGTAGCCAGGATCACGTTGATCGCAATTGAAATCAATAATATTCATGTTATCAAGAGAGAATGATCCATCTACTTGAATAATGTTCCTAAGTTCATCCTCATGTGGAAAATAAAATGGAAGATTGAATGAGATTATATCTGATTCTTGAACTAACCCCTGTGTGTTTAATACAAAGTGTTAGCGGCTAATGAAGGTAACTAGATGTTCTAAATAACATATTCTCTTTGCTAAATTGAGTTGAAGTTTGAATACACGAAACGTTATACCTCTTTGAGCAGTTCGAGAAGTGATGTGCTGAGTAAATCCCAAAAACTGCTACAATCATCGCTAGTTGGATCTAGGCTACTCCGACTACGTAATGTTAATACCATGCGCCCGCCATGCACTATTTCTTTAGAGCGTAGTTGTAAAAACTTTGTAAAGTCAGTACGAAATTGCTTTCCATATGCTTGCAATACATTTAGAGGACTAGTTTTCGCCATGTATATGTTTGATTTATTATTTTCAAGGCCTTCAGGGGTACCTTCACATGTTTATGGGCAGAAGTTTATTATTAGTTTCAACCTAGTAATATTAACCTGCATGTTGTAGTGTATTTTTGTTAAAATTCATGGTCATAGAGTAAAAGGTTACACAAACCTGAGAAAGCCAATGGATACTATAACAGGAGTGAACAAGGTGTAAGCTTTCGTCCGGGAAGAGTTTACCATAGAAGGAACCTGGAACAGCTGAAACAAAACACGAACCAAAGTTTTCTCCCTTGTCCTTCTTAAGGACTTTATAAAAGTTGGTTAGCAATTTGAAAAGATTATTGAAATCATTTCCAAAGAGGTCATTTAAGCAGACTTGAAAGTGTGGTGTTTTACGATTATTTTCTTTGCACACCTCATGGACTGTATTAATAATGTCAGATGCAACCAACAATGTATTCGTGCTAGATGATCATCCTAAATCTGCAATCTTGAAACAATGGTCAAAAAACACACCATGATTTGTCATATCCTTGATCGTACGCTTTAAAACTGGTGTCGCCTTCTCTATCACAGTTTTCTGAAAAGGAGGTAAGAATAAAACACTTTGAGAAACCATTTATACATGGATAAGTTAGAACATTTTTAGTATACTTAAAACTTAGAGATTAAAAGAGACCTGGAAAAGGGAGTTGTTAGCGTAACTTGAATCTCCGTCGCCAATATTCATATGAAGAATGTCTCCTAATGCCATGGTTACTCTTCTTTGCTCTAGTGTTGTAGAATATGTATCCTTCATGTTAAGGCTTTATATACTGCTTCCACAATCAAAAAGTCATGAGAGCATCAATAGTGGATAGGGTTGTTTAATATATTTCTATGAATCAAAATCCGATAATTTTGGATATTTCATATGAGAATTACAAACTATTATTTTTTTTTCTTGGTTTTCGTTTATATAGTAAGAACCCAATAGCCGAAATTGAATGATAACTATTCTCTTTTTTTTTCATATACACATATCTAAAAAAATTTATATACTATAAATTTGTAACTTTTGTATGCATATTGTATTGTACCATGTGCTTTGGGAGATTTTCAAAAAAAAAATTGAAATTTTGCTTTTAACCCAAATGTTTGAGTTTCTAATAATTTCAACTTAACAAAATTGAATCTTTTTATTTGAAGCCAAAACTTTTTTTTAATTTTACAATTTAACCTCAACTTTTTTATATATAATTTCGGTGCCCTATTTTTGCAAATTTTCGTTTTACGTTTCGAACTAAATTTTGCGAGTTACCACGAGCAATGTGTGTGTGGTTCAACGTGTTTACGTTTCGTTCATAATTTTGCGAGGTAATACGGCGCACTGTTCGTGTGTAGTTCAAGATTTTACATCTATTGTTTTTCATTTCATAGGTTCGTCGCGACGCGTAAGTCGTTGATCAACTTTGTTATTTTTTTTATATGTTCTATCTTTCGGTTTCTTGCAATTATAACATCACAAAAATGATTTTTTAACTTTTAACCCAAAACCTTTTATCTTTTTTAATTTAACCTCATAACTCTTTTACTTTGACTTTGGTCCCACTGTACTTTTCTTCCTTTCCAAATTTTAGTTTACATTTCGTACTAAATTTTGTGAGTAAACATAGCGCAACGTGCGTGTATGATTTTTACGTTTCGTTTATAATTTTGCAAGTTAACACAACGCAACGTCCATGTGTTGTTCAATATTTTTACGTCTATTTTTTCTCATTTGAAAGGTTCGTCACAACGCATGAGTTCTAGATCGATTTAGTTATTTTTTTAATG
Organism: Scalesia atractyloides; assembly: GCA_947069175.1. NCBI lineage: Eukaryota > Viridiplantae > Streptophyta > Magnoliopsida > Asterales > Asteraceae > Scalesia > Scalesia atractyloides. The sequence continues at coordinate 5,477,668 of CAMTDV010000016.1, forward strand.
TTCTACATTTCAGTCTATTTTTTCGCTTTAACACGCCATAACTTCAACGTTGGTGGTTACTGACGGTTGTGTGGGATTGATGTTATTTAACATGCTTTTATGCCCCCGCCGCAACGCGGGGTTGCTTATTTCTAGTTAATATTGTTTTGTATTGGGTGAGAATCATTTCAGAACCCCTAAATATTTACGAAAATTTCAGAACTTTTAGTAAACAATTTTTTTATTTATAGATTTTTATTTTTAGTTTAATGTTATCATTTATTGTAAAGTAGTTTTATCATTTTTATATGTAATTTTATGATTACACATATGTAAAATTGTAAACTAGTTTTTTTACATATATGTAATTGTAATTAGTTATTACACATATATATAATTTTAGCTATTACACATATGTAAACTACTCTTAATAAGTATGTAATCATAAAGATACATATAATAAATATAATAAATGATAATATAATAAATATAATGGTACCTAAATACAAATATATATATATATATATATATATATAGAGAGAGAGAGAGAGAGAGAGGGGGGGGAAGGTTCAATGAGGAACACTAAAAAAGTGGAGAACTAGGGAATACTCTTAAAGTTAAAAATTATTGTTTTCCAATTTTTTTTCGCGCTTTTTCTTATAAATACATGTAGAAATATTTTTAATAAAAATAATAAAAAATAAAAAATGTTTAAAAAACAGTTAAAAATGTTTAACATGTTAAAAATTAATTTTTTTAATTTTTTAGCGTTTCCTAATAAAAATGGGTAGAAAATATTCTAAATTTAAAAAAAAAATTGTAACAAGAAAATTAGCCCTTTTTTAACTGTTTTTTATATTTTTTAATTTTTTATTTTTTATTAAAAATGCTTCTACAAGTATTCATAAGGAGAAGCGCCGAATTTTTTTTTAAATATATTTTTAACATGTTAAGTTAAATATTTAAAAGTGTTCCCCACTTTTTATTGTTCCCCAATAAACCTCACAATATATATATATATATATATAGGAGAAGGACCCGTTAGGAACCACCTTTTATTGCGAGAACCAATGTGAACACAACCAAAAATACCTAAAAAAATCTAAAAACCACCCAAATTTTTTTAAACATTTTTTACAAAAAAATCGCTACTTTTCGTCACCAATTTTTTTTGTTGACGAAAAGTAACAAATTTTTTGTTAAAATAAAAAAGTTTGAGTGGTTTTTAGATTTTTTTTTGTTTTTTGGGGTGTAGTTATTAGCATTTAGCTTGGGTGTGGGGTGGGGGGGTTTTGAGGGGGGGGGGGGGGGGGGGGGGGGGTTAGGTTTTTTTTTGGGGGATGGGGATGGGGATGGGGGGTTAAGTTTTTTTAGGTTTTGGGTGGTGATGTAGTGGTTTACTTTAGTGGTTCTCGCATGAACCTTACATAATATATATATATATATATAAGAGAGAGAGAGAGAGTAAAAGTATGTGGAGAAATGTAACACCCCACGAAAACGCTCAACCGCACTAGCTTTTTCAACAACCATTTGCAATTTTCAGGACGAAATTTCTTTCAACTTGGGGATGATGTGACAACCCAAATTCTCGAGTGTGCAAACGAATATTCGAAACCATATCCATATCGAGTTGAACCGATCCGAACCATTTGAACCAAGCACATGTCTCGCTTGTCGATCCAACAACCCACTCACGTAACTCAAAACTCATAAGGTCTGAACCGTGGTATAAATTTTATACATTTATATTAGTTAATTAAATATACTATTAGTTGTTTATATGTAATATATATATATATATGTATATGTATATATAAAATATATAATATTAATCTAGGCAACAAATTGCTACCATCCGCACCCTCCATTCCTTTACGTTTCCTCCTCACAAATGCTAATTTATTTAGTGTGAATTTGGTTACTTGGTTAGCCAAGAATGAAAATAGATAAATATGGATGGCAATTATAAAAGGAATTAAATCGTACGGCAACTTGAATTAAAAGATCGATGGAATCTAGGGGAATCAAACAATCACTAAAGTTCCACCTATTTACATAATGTACCACCGTCCATGTTTGTTGATGATTTGGGTTGTTCGAGGCTCAAGAGGCTTGCCTAACATCCATTAGTTTCTGCCCATATCTTGTTCCAAATTAACCGTCCCAAGTAGGAAACCCTATGATTTACGTAATATGTATGTCATTATCTTAACTCCCCTTTAAAACAAACCTAACCTACAAAGAAAAAGAAACTGCGGTTTTGCTCCTTCCCTCTCCTCTCCTCTGTCGTCAGCCAAGGACTCCAAGTTAACGCTTTCAAGTCTTTCGGCCCTCCACATCTAGCGACTTTTGGCATCTTATTAACTCGGTAAACCATTTACATGTCGTATTATCATGCTAAATATTCGTTATTATGGCTGTGTTTATTTGATATACATGGTGGTTTGATGTTATGTGAAGTGCTAGGTGTTAGAAATCATGGGTTATGATGATTAGGTTGTTTGCATGATTGGTTAAGCCGCTAGGGTTCCGTTACGGATTGAATCTTGTGTTCTAGGCTGAGCTTATGTTCAATGGATGATTTCCAATATATGTTTAGTTTTGTTCTTGGTTCTATTAGTATATGCATGATCTCGATTGTTAATGTTCGTATCCTGGCTGCGTTTACGTCTTCCTTTAAATGATCTCTGATGATATAATGATAACTTGTGGTATAGGATTCGCTATAGTCAAGTGTGATGTTTAGGGTGTTATTGAGTATGCGTGTATAGACATTAGATATGTATTCGGGTTTGATATTCGTAATGATCTTGAAGTGTTGCATGATAAATCTGATATAAAACAACCTATGACCTGCTATGAATAATGTAGAGATGTATATATGTAGGTAAAACACGATAGAGAAACCAGGAAACTCGTTTTAGTAATGTATATGCGAAAAATATCAAGCTATAACTTAACGGAAACTGTATTTTCTTGAGTCTAAAACCAAGTACCCGGAAGTAGCTTTCAAACCATGGTGATTTCATAATTTTTGGACAGGTCTAAGTATTTTTAACGGATTAAATCGCAAAACTGCTCTAAGCTATCATTTTCTGCAGAAAATGCAGCTCACGTTTTGCCTCATAACTTGATATGTGTTTACTGTTAGGATGTGAAAATTTTACTGTAGATGCCCTTGCTCGATTAAGTGATTTTCTCATTGGTTTCGCATCAATTGGATAAACGCAGATTTTTAGATAAATGTTTCGGCAAACAGGTTCAGATTACGACGAATCTGATCACTGTTTGGCGCAAGATTTTTCACGAAAAATCCATAAGGAATTCGGCCACCAAATTTTAATACAATGGTCTCTGGTTCGATTGACACGTTCTACAATTCTTTGGGAACTATCCGGTGCCCGAACGGTCCTGATTAACGCACCGTAAATTGTCCGAAAATGCACTTAAAAGCTGAATTTCTGTGACAAGATTTATTATGTGATTTGTGACGAAAAGGTTGTCACTATTTGGAATAGTGACACTTTGCATGCATGTGTGTATATATATATATTATAATATTTTACATGCTATGTGTTAGATACGTGTAGAACTTATGTGTTTGCATTTATACACACTAACGAACCTATGGTAACAATAATAGGACGTGGTTGACCACTTCAGCTCATAAAACACATAAACCTTATCGAGCAAAACAAAGGTGAGTTCACTGCTCTTTTACAAGCATGCGTTCCGAGGGAACAAACAAACTATTATTCCTTGGAGGAATACATTTACGAAACAACTATCCTTGGAGGAATACTTTTGTCAAACGTTATAGTTTAAATTCGATGTTGGATAATCTACTCACCTCTATCACTTAAGTCCCATCTTACTACCGAACTAGTTGCTTGGAGGGCAACGGGGTAAAGTTGATAGCGCTATTAGGCTTGACAACCTCACACCGTACCTGGATTGGACGGGCGTGAACTAAAGACCTTAACCACATGATCTCAATGTTGATAGGCATTGGGGAAGGGCAAACAAACTGACGTCACTGCGGTATCGAGTTATTATCAAATGTCTTTAAACTAAACACAAACCGGTTTTTGTTAAACAAAACTGTGAACTCGCCGGCTTAATCGCTGATACACTTTTTCTGCATGCTTGCAGGTTGTTAGATATATCTTGCATCTGAGGAGCGGGAGCTGTCGTGGGTCGTATTGTTTGATGAAACGCTTAATATTATGTTTACTTTTTGAACAAAAATGTTTTTTATTATTTAAACAATTGTACATTTGCTTCCGTTGAACACGTACTATTTTTAAATGTTTAATTTGAAGTTCACTTTTCATGTTGGACATGATGACTTACTATAGTTCGACATGATGAGTGGCTGGATCCTGGACAGTCACACGCCTCTCGGTAGAACTCCGCAAGTGGTAGTTTGAGGGTGTGACAAGAAAACCCCTCTAAGTGAGAAAACCTAAGGAAACTCAAAGCTCCTGACTTTTAAAAAAAATATATACATGTAATATATATGTTTTTAAGGGTTTTGAGCAAAAAAAATCAAAAAAAGCGCCGAGTGGATATTTTTTTAAAAAATAAACAAGTTTTCAGTAATATATGCAACACATGAATGTAACATATGTTACACAAAAACTTGTTTATTTTTTTTTAAATCTGGCCGGCGCTTTTTTGATTTTTTTTTTGCTTAAAACCGTTAAAACATATATATAACATGTGTAATTTTTAAAAAAAAGTCGGGAGCTTTGAGTTCATAGGTTTTCACACAAGTGGGTTTTCTATATATCCTTTCTCTCTCTCACTCTCTATATTATATATATATGTATATAATGATTTTTTTTATTAAAAGTTCTAGAGTTCTGAAATGAACCCAACACATTTTGTATTATAGGTACAACCCAAATATTAATTATATAAATATAAATCCTAGTTCTTTTTCATTACTTATTCCACTTATTTGTCGACTTAGTATTCGATTTAGCATGTAATTTGTTAAACCTTCTAAACGTGTGTTATACATTTAGTAATATAATTTGTTTTAATATGAAAAGGTTGATCTTGCTTATTTTGTAGAGAGAGTAGTATATTATCCATTAAAGTTCTAGTTCTTCTTATGTTATTGTAGAATTTCTCATCACAAAGAATCAACTGGTGGAACCTAAACTCCATGTAAGGTTCATCATGTTAAGAATGTTCAAATAGCTCGAATCTCGTTCAAAAATAACTCCTTCGAATAAAACTCAAAATCGCTCACTTTTGTTCCACCCAGTTGTAAATGAATTGAGTCAATTTACTAGGCTCGATATGTAAACAATTCAAGTTCAATCTTGACCGTGGTCGGATTCGGCTCGGCTCGGGGAAAATATTGCCTAAACTTATGTTTTTATATAAATTTATGTATCAACTTTTGATATTAAATATGGAAACATATATCTAGATAAGACACAAATAAATATAGGGATATTATGGAAACATATATCTAGATAAGACACAAATAAATATAGGGATATCTCTAACTCGTGGTCGATAAAATGACAACGCTAAGTGTCATGTTTAGTTAGTAGTCCACATACTTCCCAAAAGTCTTAAATAGCGCGCCAGTTATGGTATTCCCGATACGAGGAAACAATTGTGGTACGTGTTGGTAATTATACTTCATATGCATGAACATATAGTGGAAATCAAGTTCATTACTTAGAGCGGAAGCATATATATATACATATATATATATAGGGGAGGGTTATCTTGAGAACGCTAAATATTGCGAGAACTGTGAGAAAGAATGAAAAAACCAATCAAAACCATTTTTTTAATACAAACATCAATGTAATTAAAATACAACATCAAAATAAGAATTTACAACATCAAATAATTCATTTCTACCCCCAAAATCACTCTTATTATATTTTTTATACATGTGTAAATATAACAAATGTACACATGTGTAAATGACAAATTTACACATGTGTAAAAAATTTATTTACGAATTCACGTAAATTTAAACGTATAAATTAAATTTCTAACATTGTATTCGACTAATAATGATAAATGTAAAAAGAAATTTTGAATTTGAATTGTTTTTAACCAAGTTTTCATGGTTTTTTCATTCGTTCTCACGGTTCTCGCGATATTTAACGTTCTCATTTAAACCCTCCCATATATATATATATGGGGTAGGGATCCTAAGAGAAGTCCACCCTATTTCAGAAACTTGAGAAGCATTCTGGACCACACATTTTTCTAAGCTTTTCGTAATATACACATACGTATAGTTTAAAGTTCACTATATAAATATATGTATATTGGATTATACACATATGTATATAGTCAATTTTAAACTATACATATGTGTATATGACGAAAAGCTTAAAAGAAATGTGTGGTCCAGAATGCTTCTTAAGTTTCTCAATTAGCCTAGTGCTTCTCACGTGATCCTAACCTTATCGTTAGGATAACCACCCTTTATTGTGAGAACCACGAGAACCAGTGTGAACACAAACAGTAATAGCTAAAAGATCCAAAAAAATACCAAAAAAATTTTTTGTTTTTTTTTTAATATTTTTTTTTTTTGAAAAAGTCGCTATATTTATTCAACAATAAAAAAAATTTCAAAAAAAAATTGAGTACCAACTATCCATGCACATGTGCATTTTCGTCGTTTCTTTGACAAATTCTATAATACATTACAAACATTAGACAATTGTACTTTTATTTACATTACCATGTGTAACACACTACTTTTTACGTTACCAATATTAGCAATGTACATGTATATCTATATATATCAACATGAAATAAGGTGTTTTGGTACACTAATTTGAATACATTTTCTCGTTCATCTATCATACCATCCATAATACACTACCATGCACATGTGCATTTTCATCATTTCTTTGAAAATTCCGTAACACATTACAAACATTAGACAATTGTACTTTCATTTACACTACCATGTGTAATACACTACTTTTTACGTTACCAATATAAGAAATGCACGTGTGCATCTATATGTATCAACATAAATAAGGTGTTTTGGTACACTACTTTGAATAACTTTCTCTTTCATCTATCATACCATCCATAATACACTTCCATTACCTCCTACCATCCATAATACAATACCATTACCTCCTACCATTTATAATACAATACCAATACCAATATTTTCACTTTATTACATGTATATCAACACCGTTTATACCATCCAATCAACATATTACATCATAAAGTGACAACTATAATGAACCATCAACCACTAGATATAACTAACCAGAAAACATATATATGAGCCTACTTCATCATTCAAAATCACAAACTTTTTGTATAAAACACGGTATGTAATTTTTATACATAATGATCCACATGCGCATTTAATGTAAAATTGAGTGTATTATGGATGGTATTGTAAAACAAAGTGCAATTGTCTACTAGTGATAATGAATTTGTCGAAGTTATGATACATATGCACATGTGCATGGATAACTGTTACTCGAAAAAACGGGTGATTCATTGTGTTCTGCGTGTACTCCCAATACTTAGTGTTCTGCATAGAACTTTCCCCTATATATATATATATATATATATAGTGGAAGGTTCAAATGAGAAAAAAATTATAAGAATAAAAAGAATAACTTTTAAACCAATAGAAATTCTCCATTTAGTTTATTTAATATGTGTATTTAATGTTATGGAAAAGAGCATATAAGTAAAGTTGTAATTGTCATTAATTTGCTAATTACTTAAACTTGTAACTCATTTTTTAAATATACTCTTTCAAGATAAAATAATTTATGGTGAAGAACAATTTTCGACATGTATAGGATAAAATTTTGTATGTGTAGGATAATTTTTGAAATGTGTAGGGTAAATTTGCATGTGTGTAAGGTAAATTCCGATAAGTGTAAGACATATGCAAAATAAATTTTGAAATGTGTACGATAAAATGTTTTTGCTTTATTAATGAGAAATAGCATAACTAATAAGAGGAGTTATAAACTATTTAATGTTTTTCCATTATGTCATTTCTTCTTTTTTTCTCACATTAAATTTCTTCTCAAATGAACCTTCTCATATATATATATATATATATATATATATATTATATATATATATATATATTAGATTGTTAGGGTCATTGTAAAAAGGTGTGTTTTGTGAGAAGTGTAGAAAAAAATCTACACCATTTGATCTATAATCTAATAATTGAAATTATAATGGAAAAATTGTAAATAATGTTTACCATTAAAATAATTAACTTTCTAGATTAAAGGTATAAAGGTAAATTTAACATTTTTTTAAATTAAGAAACTCACACGTATGCACATGCAAGTTCCCCCTTCTTTTTTAAATGTCAATAACTTTTTATGCGTAACTCTTTTTTTAAAAGAATTACACCATAATAACGAGTGTTTTTTCATCTTTAATTTAGCTACCATATTGTTATACTTATATAGAGAAAAAAATTACGTTTTGATCAGATGTTTTAATCCATGGTGTTTTGTCTATGTTCATACAATGGTGTTTTAACTGTATTGTGATTAAGGCGTTGTGTTTTACAGTAAAACACCATGAACGTATATAAGACACCATAGCATTGCAAATAATGAATTATATTCAAGTCATGTGTAAAGCCCTTCTAGCTAAATTAAAATTTTATAAAAATTTCGCATATAAAAGTGTTTATACAAATACAAGTCCGTTAAAAACTTCGAGTTTCATAATGCTTCTTAAAATATATATATATATATATATATATATATATATATATATATAATGTGTGTTGTGTTGATATACATATTTCATCATATTAATGATGAATGATTTCATAAATGACTATACATAATGCGGAAGCTTGAACTTGATTGTGTTCGGTTCTTCGTTGAGCTTGGTCTTCATCCGTGAGGTCCTAGCTATCACCTATACATCAATAACAACTCATAAGTTAGTTATATGGTGCTTAGACTTGCATTTATAACCCATAAATAACAAATGAACAATCAAAATTCATTTTGGAGGGCTCGTTGTAGGCTACGGTTGGTGTATCGTAGCTTACGGCACACAAAAATAACTTGGACAATAGCTCTGTACCGTAGGTCATAGTTTGGACCGTAGGTCACGCTGTAGACAGCAGCTCTGTAACGTAGGTCATGGTCTAGACCGTAGGTCACGCTACAGCCTAGCTGCAGATTTTTCAAGTTTGGTCCTTTTTACGAAAACGACCGTAACTTTCAAACCGTTTATCCGTTTAACCTCATGTTTCTTCCTACATGATCGTAATTTGTTTCTCTATTATTTGGACTCAAAATCCACCATTTCTATTAACAAAATTTTCATCTTATAGACCTTTGGCTTAATATATATTTACGAAATTATTTGACACGTTTCAAGATTTGAGCACTAAGTTCAAATCTCGCTTATTCTTTCCACACCACATATTCCCGCACTAGAATTTTCATTTATCTTCCACCACAACTATATTCATGGTGGATCTCATATGATAAAATCTTATTTTCCGATTTGTACTATTCGGTTAGTCATTTTACGGAAAGTCCCATTTTTAGGCGTTTGACCCAAAAGGCTTATGCCTATAACTTTTATGCTATATCAAAGGCTTATATGGTCATAATACATGTTCCTCAACAACCCTTAAGGGTCGTTTGATCGATTTATCGGTCAAGGGTGTTTTGGTCAACTTTAGTCCCTCATTTTACGACGAAGGACTTTCGCTAAGATATTTGACCAAAATCGCATGTTTAACTATAATCTTATTTACGCATACCTGGCTTGGTTTATAGCATTGAACCATTTACATACCTTATGCTTTAAAATTTCTAGTTAAAGCAACGCAAACATATGTTATTTCCTGTGATCACAAAACTCAACAAACATCAGTTATTATTATCAAATGGTATTAACACACCATTTGACCCTTTAGTCGACATGATCATTTATCAACATATGATGATATATTAATACCATTATGCCCTTTGAACCTATTCCGGTTCACGCCGTGAGTTCTTATTACTTAAAAGACATTTTCTTAAATTGTTCGACCCGTTATAACTTTCACCAAATGGTGTCTTTTCAAATCTTTTAGCCATCCGTCAACTCGTGTACGGATTATTATTATTTAACCACTTTTACCCGTTATTGTTCACCCCACAACGTGATATTCAAAAATCCTCGTTTGTTAGTCTTCACCCGACTAGTTTACCATTTTACCCTTATTACCATAATTTATGGTTTCTTACCATTTTTATTTATTCTGACTTGCATTGTATCATGCCGGAACGTCATATTTCCAATACTTAACATTTTCATAACTAATACTCACGAGTAAGTGTATTGTAATTACAAAGGGGGTGTAAGCTTAACTTACCTCGCATCCAAATTACGCTTTTCTTTTCCTTCTTGATTCGTTTGACCCGCTTCCTCCTCCAAGCTTCCACCTAGCTTCTTAAGCGTCAAACTATCATCATCTTTTACAAGGTGGTTAGTTTAATCATAATTTAATACGATTATTCCACCTTACGCATTTTATATCCAAAATTATCATTCATCGTATTCTAGGTCAGTTTGACTTTTTAAAAGTCAAACGTCCATTAGTATATAAAATGCACATTCAAGATCATCGACTAGTTTAGGCATTCTCAAACTACCCGGTAGGCGTTCTTTTAAGCCACCGTTTTAACTATTTTTCTATCCATATTTATGCTATTATTAACACCAATTTAACTTAGCTCCCGTTTATCAAGGATAGTTTCTCCTTTCGTTATGCAAAGTCTACTGATTTTCATTTATAAGTAAAACCCATTTCATCACTTTATTAGGCATTCATCCGAATACCTAATCTAATCATGTTCTACTTACAACTAGTAGCTAACATTCTTTTAAGCATCAATATCCTGATTTTAACATCGATTCTTTTATATCATACAAAACCCATTTCGTGAGGAGTATGATCATGTACCCAAATTTATAGTTTAATCAAACACCTTCTTATCATTATCATGTATGATGATTCGAAGCATAGTTATATCATCAGTTTCATCAAAACATTATAAGTGTGGTAATTCATTCAAACACTTAAAACATAGCAATATATGTATAATTTCACTTAGGGTTTTATTCCTAAGCAAGTAACATCTCTAATCTAGCCATAACTTCTACGATTCATACCTAAATCGCATCTTGTAAAGTTAATCAAAATTTTACAACTTCATGAATTTCAAAAATTCGACATACCTTACGATCCCCTTGACTTGGTGATCGCTAATATATATTCAAACTCGAAGTTGGTCTTTGATTTCCCTTTCAATTTGAAGATTAGTTGAACTAGGGTTCTTGGCTCCTTGGAACTTCTTCTGCTCGATTCAGAACACACACGTAGTGTCTGTGTTTTATTTTCTTTTTAATTTTATTAATAGAACCTTGTTTCCTTTTTAACGATTTTGGTCCCTCAAGTTTAACTTTAATTATTATTAGGGACTAGAACTCCATGTTTTATTGCTTATTTACCCCCACTAACTAGGTTAATTATTCCTAGTTAACTTACTGGATCCGGGAAGTTATAACCCATTATATTTTAAGTCCCATTACCTCGGGCCTTTTATAAGCTTTATTTTGAAAGCTTTTATTTACTTTTTATTTAATATTAGGTTTATTTATTTAAATCCTAATATTCACCGGGTTTACTTTTACCTCTTACGGTATTTTACCCGTTTATTTTCGGTTACTTTAATATAATTAATAAACCCGTTTTTGGGGTGTTACATCATGGTGTTTTAACATCTAGAGTCTATAACATTGTATTGTGATTACAGTCATAGGGTTTTAACATCTGGAATAGCAATAAAATGATTTTAGATGTTAAAACACCACGACTTTATTATGATTCAATTCAGGGTGTTTTTGGATTTGTATGGTGTTTTATAACTATAAAAATAACAAAAATCATTCCAAATGTTAGAACACCATGGCTGTATTACGATTGAAGTTGTGTTGTTTTCTGGAATTCGTATTGTGTTTTATACTAACTGATGATTCAAAAAAAAATACTAACTGTAATTTCATTCGATCTCTATGAATCAGACGATAAGATTTATAAGATCTCTAAGTTGGTATATAAAACTGAATTCTTAAATCGTTGTAAAAAATAAAATTATATCACTACCTAAAATAACTCACTCGAGGTTACAAATATTAATTTATCAATTAATTGAACTTGGAAGTAAATTACATTTTGTAACACCCCCAAAATATTAAGTAATATATATATATATATATATATATATATATGGTTATAACTTTGATGAATAATAACTAGGAGTATTGAATCTAGATAATGATATGTTGTTATAAGTTCAAATCATGATGATTATGGCCTCATTTAAAAGAAAACTAAACATGAGGGACTAAAATAGACAATTGGAAAAGTTATTTTTAATAAAAGGAAAACAAAAACACAGCACACACTTATATGTGTACGTGTGTGCGACCAGAGACAAAGAAAAACACCCCAAACCCTTCTTTCATCAAATTGAAGGGTGAATTGGGATTGTTATCAGTGCATGAATCAAGAATATTGATCACCCACACTTGTCTAACACAAGGTAAGTAACAATTTCAGTTTTGGTGATGCTTGATTTTGGGTGAAACTTGATTAATTGAAGTTCTTGAATAATTGGGTAATGTTGTGACTTAAGGAAGTGTGATTTAAGTGCAGGATCATAACCCTAACTGAAAATATGTGAATTAATTTATAAAACTATGTGTGAAGATTGTTATGTTTCATATAAAGAAGTGGGTTTTGATCTAGTATGAAAAGCCCCCTAGATATTGTATGAATAATGTGTGTAATGACCTAGGTTTGTTGAAATAGCATGATATATGGACTATGATGAGTCATTGAGTTTGTAAAGTTAAGATTCTTGGATTTACCAAGGTCTAATTGAACTAAAATGGCAAGCTAAAAAGTATGCACATAAGGTGTTTGACAAAACGCCTAAAAGAATTGCCAACTTTAATTAACAAACGAAAGATGTTGATAGACACACAAGCTTTAGTTATGAGCTGAGAGGTTCTAATGACATTTGGCATGTATACTTTAGGTAACGCAAGTGAGGCATCGGGAAGTAAAGTCGGTGCGAACACACGCTTGAAAGGAAAGCTTTAAGGTACGTAGCTTGTGCTTCGTAGTTATGGTAATTTAGAACTTCATAATTAATTTAAGAGTTGCCCGGATGGTCCCTGTGGTTTCACGTTTTTTCACGTTTAGTCCCACCTTTTAGAAATAGCAGGTATGCTCCCTATGGTTTGTTATTTTGTTACTCGAATAGTCCCCTGAGTAAATGTTAGTTAGTTTGGAAATAGCAGGTATGATCCCTGTGGTTTGTTATTTTGTTACTCAGATAGTCCCCTGAGTAAATGTCAGGGGACTATCTTAGTAACAAAATAACAAACCATAGGGAGCATACCTGTTATTTTCAAAAGTTAAGGACTAAACGTGAAAAAACGTGAAACCACAGGGACCATCCGTGCAATTAACTCTTAATTTAATTTTTTATTGATCTTTGGTGTTTAAGTTAAACGAGGCGTGACGTTTAGGTTGTGGAGTGATGGATTTCACATATACAACCCAAACGGGTCATGTTGGAAATCAAATCACGCAAACCGGTAATGGAGGCGTGGAACGTAAGTTAGTGAGCCCGGGAATTGGGACATAATTATGGCGGGGTAATCCATGTTTAAAATGTAACTTGAGCCCGGGCATTGGGACATGGTTATAAGAATGAAATTCGAGCCCGGTTAATGGGACACCAATATAAAGAACTAAATCCGTGGAAAGAACATGGAAGTTTCACGTCACTATGTTCGAACCTCATAAATGGATAAAGGAAACTATACGTAAACCGAGTAACGGTAGCGTGACCTAGTTGTAAAGCAAGCCCGAAGAATGGGGCAAGGTACGGGAAGCAACCTATGTGAGGAGGAAGCAAATGGTCTGGGTTTATTCACCTAAATATTATTAACAGGTCAAAATAAACTTTACGAAAGCCGATGACGGAAGCGTAAGTGAGAAAAGTTAGAAATTTAAATTAATATTCTAACACTATATTGTAGATAATCAAATGACGGTCAAGCAGTTCTGTTTTTGAGCTGGGCGAACTGTAGAGGTATTGTATGCAAATCTAAATATAAAAGCATGTATATGCAAATATTGAGCTGCAATATGCAAAACTGAATATAAAATTATATATATGCAAATAATGAGCTGTTGTATGCAAATTTGAATATAAAAGTATGTATATGCAAATATTGAGCTGCAATATGCAAAACTGAATATAAAATATGTATATGCAAATAATGAGCTGATGTATGCAAATCTAAATATAAAAGTATGTATATGCAAATATTGAGCTGCTATATGCAAATCTGAATATAAAAGTATGTATATGCAAATATTGAGTTGTTGTATGCAAATCTAAACATGAGTTGTAATCTATCGAATGTAAATCAATGGTATGTGTTTATACAAGGATGTGGGTTTTTCAATACAATTGAGATTATGGCTTGCTAACCGTAGCCTACGGCGGGTTTTCAAGCAAAGATTTTAATTTCGTTGTTTGATTGTTTTGAGTTTTCGGGTCCGTTTAGACGGGTTCTAAGGTCTCAATTACTAACGTTTGTGATAAATTTATAATGTAGGTGTGATTAAACTTAGGATGGGTGAAGATCAAGCTCTAAAGTGAACCGAACACAAAGAAATTCAAGCTTCCGCAATGGTCTAAGATGTTTTTGTCAAACTAAAACTACCATAATTTACCTTTAGGTGTTTTGAATAAGAATTTAAAGTTTGTAAACTAATCTACCTAGGATAAGTATCCATAACCCATGAAGCTTTTTGTGCATTTTGTTAAATTACTAGAATGGGTCTTACAAGTTGGTAATCAAAGCTTAAGGTTAAAGGTTATATGTGTTCGGTTCGAGCTTGATCAAGACATCCGGTAAGTAAGGTTATGAAATAAATCTTCATAAAATATTTTAGTAAAGAAATGGATTAAAAGTACATGGGAGGAGTGTGTTATACACTCGAATCCGGAAAATGCACTAAGCGTGAACGGTTAAGGCAAGTAGTATACTTGACCAAACCAAAGAAGCAAGATACACCGAGTGTAGAAACAAAAGTAGAAAATAAATTCTCATATAGTAATGTGAGAATAATGAAATGAAATGTTTACCAATCTATCGTAAACATTTCAGATAAACGATGTCGGGTGGAAATGGTGATGACATGGTGCCTCTAATTACGGGGCAAATAAAAGAAAAGATTTCCGAGGAAGTCGGAAAGGCCCTCGAAGCTAGTATACCGGGATTCATGGAAAGGCTACAAACCACATTCCTCTTAACTATTGAGGAAAGAATAAGCGAACTAAAAGAGGATCTTACCAATGAAAGAGATAAGATCAAGGAAAAGAAGGGTTGTTCATACAACAAATTCATAGCATGTAAACCCCCCAATTTATAACAGGGAGGTAGATCCGATCGCTTGTCAAAGGTGGATAGGCGACACTGAAGGTGTTTTTAAAGAACACATTGTGATGTGAGTGACTTCGTGGCCTATGGAACCGGCCAACTAAGATGTCAAGTCAAAGATTGGTGGGATAATCTCAAGAATGAAAAAGGGGTTGAAGCTACACGGGCTATGACTTGGGAGGATTTCAAAACACCATTCCTCAAACATCATAGTCCCAAGGCAGTGATCAACAAGATTAAAGAAGAGTTCATGCAGTTAAGACAAAAGGAAGAGACGGTAGATAAGATTACGGGAACTTTTCTCGATAAACTGAAATTCTATGACGAATTGGTCAAGACTGAAGAGCAAAAGATATATTATTATTATAACATGCTCAGAGCTGAATTTAGGGAGTTCATGACTCCCTCAAAATATGAGAACCTCACGGATATCATTAATGTTGCGTGGGAGCGCGAAATAGAGTTAAAGAAATAGATTGAAAGAGGGGAAAGGAGAGCATTTGATGCTAACTTGAGCCCTAAAAAGAAACAAAAGGTGGCAGAGCCTTCAAAGAAAGCAAATGTGAAAGGGGGTTCACCGAGTTATAAAACTTGTGGTCGTGCCCATCGGGGCGAGTGCTATTTCAGGAACAAGCCGTGTGTTATATGTGGGAAAACGGGGCATGTGGCTTCAATTTGACCCGGCAAGGTGTCGGTGTGCTATAAGTGTTACCAACCAGGTCACAAGAAGTCGGAATGCCCTGAGTTGGTAGGAAGGAAAGAGGTAGCCGACAAAAAGCCGGAAGCTCCAAAGTCAAAGGCAAGATCCTTTCACATAACTGCGGCCGAAGCAAAGATCGAACCCGACGTGGTTTCAGGTACATGTTCGAACCTCATAAATGGATAAAGGAAACTATGCGCAAACTGAGTAACGGTAGCGTGACCTAGTTGTAAAGCAAGCCCAAAGAATGGGGCAAGGTATGGGAAGTAACCTATGTGATGAGGAAGTCAATGGTTTGGGTTTATTCACCTAAATATTATTAACGGGTCAAAATAAACTTTACGCAAGCCGGTGACGGAAGCGTAAGTGAGAAAAGTTAGAAATTTAAATTAATATTCTAACACTATATTGTAAATAATCAAATTACGGTCAAGCAGTTCTGTTTTTGAGTTGGACGAACTGTAGAGGTACTGTATGCAAATCTAAATATAAAAGCATGTATATGCAAATATTGAGCTGCAATATGCAAAACTGAATATAAAAGTATGTACATGCAAATAACGAGCTGATGTATGCAAATTTGGAAACAAAAGTATGTATATGCAAATATTGAGCTGCAATATGCAAAACTGAATATAGAATATGTATATGCAAATAATGAGCTGATGTATGCAAATCTGAATATAAAAGTATGTATATGCAAATAAGTTGCTATATGCAAATCTGAATATAAAAGTAAGTATATGCAAATATTGAGCTGCTGTATGCAAATCTAAACATGAGTTGTAATCTATCGAATGTAAATCAATGGTATGTGTTTATACAAGGATGTGGGTTTTTCAATACAATTGAGATTATGGCTTGCTAACCGTAGCCTACGGCGGGTTTTCAAGCAAAGATTTTAATTTCGTTGTTTGATTGTTTTGAGTTTTCGGGTCCGTTTAGACGGGTTCTAAGGTCTCAATTACTAACGTTTGTGATAAATTTATAATGTAGGTGTGATTAAACTTAGGATGGGTGAAGATCAAGCTCTAAAGTGAACCGAACACAAAGAAATTCAAGCTTCCGCAATGGTCTAAGATGTTTTTGTCAAACTAAAACTACCATAATTTACCTTTAGGTGTTTTGAATAAGAATTTAAAGTTTGTAAACTAATCTACCTAGGATAAGTATCCATAACCCATGAAGCTTTTTGTGCATTTTGTTAAATTACTAGAATGGGTCTTACAAGTTGGTAATCAAAGCTTAAGGTTAAAGGTTATATGTGTTCGGTTCGAGCTTGATCAAGACATCCGGTAAGTAAGGTTATGAAATAAATCTTCATAAAATATTTAGTAAAGAAATGGATTAAAAGTACATGGGAGGAGTGTGTTATACACTCGAATCCGGAAAATGCACTAAGCGTGAACGGTTAAGGCAAGTAGTATACTTGACCAAACCAAAGAAGCAAGATACACCGAGTGTAGAAACAAAAGTAGAAAATAAATTCTCATATAGTAATGTGAGAATAATGAAATGAAATGTTTACCAATCTATCGTAAACATTTCAGATAAACGATGTCGGGTGGAAATGGTGATGACATGGTGCCTCTAATTACGGGGCAAATAAAAGAAAAGATTTCCGAGGAAGTCGGAAAGGCCCTCGAAGCTAGTATACCGGGATTCATGGAAAGGCTACAAACCACATTCCTCTTAACTATTGAGGAAAGAATAAGCGAACTAAAAGAGGATCTTACCAATGAAAGAGATAAGATCAAGGAAAAGAAGGGTTGTTCATACAACAAATTCATAGCATGTAAACCCCCCAATTTATAACAGGGAGGTAGATCCGATCGCTTGTCAAAGGTGGATAGGCGACACTGAAGGTGTTTTTAAAGAACACATTGTGATGTGAGTGACTTCGTGGCCTATGGAACCGGCCAACTAAGATGTCAAGTCAAAGATTGGTGGGATAATCTCAAGAATGAAAAAGGGGTTGAAGCTACACGGGCTATGACTTGGGAGGATTTCAAAACACCATTCCTCAAACATCATAGTCCCAAGGCAGTGATCAACAAGATTAAAGAAGAGTTCATGCAGTTAAGACAAAAGGAAGAGACGGTAGATAAGATTACGGGAACTTTTCTCGATAAACTGAAATTCTATGACGAATTGGTCAAGACTGAAGAGCAAAAGATATATTATTATTTTTACAATATATATATATATATATATATATGTATATCTATATATAGGAGAACCACCCTTTATCGTGATAACCACGAGAACCAATTTGAACACAACCAAAACAATTAGATCGCAACTTTTTACAATATATTTATATATATATATATATATAGGATTAGGTTCAAGAGTGAACACCAGTGTATTTGTGAACTATGCGAACTAATCCTGGCCATACACGTGTGTTGATCAATGGCCAGGATTTGATGATGAAATACATTAGTGTATTTTATTATTTGATGATGAAATCCTAGCCATACACGTATGTAGATCATTGGTCAAGATTTGTTCACTCAGTTCGCAAATACACTAATGTTCACTCTAAAATATATATATATATATAAATAAATGTTACGAATTTTAACGGAATTTACAAAAAATATATATGTGTGTTTTAAGCTTTTTAAGTAATTTGCAAAAAATGGACATCATGAAACCACTTCATTTCTTATTCACCCTCACTATCATCTTCAATAAAATCTTATTCTTTTCTTGCAAATCAACAAGCACATTTCTGTTTATGCAAATTAATTTTACCAGAAGAAAAATGGTTTAAAGTAAGCAACAAATAGAACAAGTACTCACAAGATCAGCCAAGAAAAAGAACACGTCTATTTATCTATATCTATATATATATATATATATTATTTATATATATATATATATATATATATATATATATATATATATATATATATATAATACATCTTAGATGGGTACAATTTTAATTTCATTATACATGTTAAGACAATTTAATAAGGTTAAATTAACGAAGTTGAGATAAGATAATGAAGTTGGGTGACCGGTGTCGATGAACCGATCAAAGATAGAGATAATTGAGCTACTAAATACCTTAACCTAGTTATGGCAAGTAGGGTGTCGAACCACGAAAAGTTTTTGGTTAGCGTTTGGACTTAATTGATTCATGAACATTATGTAAACATGATTTGTTGATTGAGTTGTTTAGATTAAGTAATTTGCAAAAATAAAACCTAAATTGATTGATTTTATCACAAGTAATTAAAAGATTGTCACACTAAGGATCGGGTTGCACATCCAACAAACAATCTAATTCAATAGCGCATTAATCACTACATAGACATAGTGAAGTTTACCTAGGGCTGTCCAAAAAGCTCGTGGCTCGGAGCTTGCTTGGATTTAACTCAGAAAACGCTCACTCGATGTGGCTCGGTTTGAAAGTGAGCTGAGCCGACTCGGCTCGGTTAGAAAGTGAGTCTAGCTTGGCTCGACTTGTAAAGAGCCGGATTGGCTCGGTTTGGCTCACATACCAGCTTGGCTCGGCTTAGCTCCATTATTTTACTTTTAGTATATTTTATTTTTATATACATTATAATATATCATAAAAACTTATCATTATTTACATGTGATTGGAATTGTAATTTGATGTATATACCACATTTAAAGGTTGATTACCATGTTAATGAACTTATATTGTATTTCGTTGAAATTAAGAACGTATTTTATGTTGTTAAACTATTTGTCTGATGTTGGTGCATAATGTATATAGAATAGTCTTGTATCGAGTCTGTATAGTATAGGTGAAACGAGGCGTATTTAAGAGTGTTAGATAGCAAGTTCGCTTGAGAGTGGATTGAAAGTCAAGTTCGGCCGAACTTGACTAGGTCAAGTTCGGGCGAACTTACCTTTAACTGTCTTCTCACCAGCGAACTTGTAACATTATATATAGGTGCCTTGGGATTTCATTTGTAAGTAGTTGGAGATTTTGGCACAGAGACGGCGAAACTCTGTCGGATCTGGATCTTGAATGTATTGAACTTTAGATCAATGAAAACAACTATTAAACGAGTAATTCTTGTTATTTGGTTAACATTAGTTTCCGCCTAATCGGACAATAGATAACAAATTTAGGTTCCCGAGCTGTTCGTGGACGTTCCTACATCTGAGCTTATTTTAGATATGTTCTTTTAAATTATTGAATAATATTTAGATTACTGAATTTTAAGAGCTATATATTAATTTTTCTTTTCAAAATCGAGCCAAACGAAGCCAAGCCGAGCCAGCTCGGTTTATAATAGAGTCGAGCCCGAGTTTTGCCCTAGCTCTAGGGTTGTAAAGGAAACGAACGTTCAGCGAACAGTTCGTGAACCGTTCGACGGGAAGTTCGTTTATGTTCGTTTGATTGGCTTAACGAACGAACACGAACAAAAAAAATTTGTTCGGTTAGCTTAGCGAACAAACACAAACAAAAGTCTCGTTCGTTCGACTACGTTCGTGAACGTTCAGTAATTTGTTCAGTTATGTTCGTTCGTGTTCGTTTAATAATATAAAAATAATAAATAATAAACCTTTTATCTAAACATATTAAAAACTTGAAACCCTGTTTTTTTTTCTAAGTTAGTTAAAATTTGGACACTCAAACACTTGAAACCTATTTTTTTCTAAGTTAGTAAAAATTTGGACACTCAAGACATTTTTTGGGATAATTATGTCTTAGTTAGTTAAACTTGGTTCATCGTTGTAGTTGTAGTAGACTTCATGTGTTTTGATATATCATTTGATGGTTGTATTTAAACTACTTATGTCCAATAAGGCTAATCATGTTTTTATTTTTTATTTTCAAGTTAAATGTTCTTTACCTTCGTTTATGTTCGAGACCAGAGTTCACGAACTGTTCATGAACAACTTAATTTCCTTAACGAACGAACACGAACATAAACTTATGTTCGGTATACGTTCGTGAACAGTTAGCGAACATGTTGATTCCCTTAACGAACGAACACGAACATGGCCTTGTTCGTGTCCGTTCGGTTCGATTACAGCCCTACCTAGCTGGGCTCAATTCGCCTCGTGAACAACCCTAAGTTTACCACATTCACACGTTGGATAATCAATAGACACTTCAATCAAACAACAACTCTTTACCGATTCTAGACCGAATAATTTATGTCGTGGGATGATATTTTTATCAGTTATCAAAACACTATCTGACTCTATCAATCAAAACACCTTGTTCTCTAATGATAAATACCAAATTGAAGAAACAATGTTATGTAGTGTTCAAAATAGTAAATTGTTGAACACTGAAACATAATAAACTCATGAAATCACAAAGAAAATGTCAAGCACTAAACAAATCAAAGCAAATCCATGTCAAATGTACTTACAATTCAGATTGAATACCAAATGAAATCAAACCCTAGACCTTGATGCAACCATGAATGATTTAGCTACTCATGATAGTGTGAAATGATGATGAGTGTGAAATTCAGAAGTGAAAGACATGATTAGGATAACCGGAAGGCTTTGTCACTCAAGATTCTTCTTCCTTGGTCGTCCCTTGGTACCTCCTTGTGTTGAATAATGTATTTTTCACATTTTTGGCATTAAACTCGTCCTGGAACCACCTAAAACCGTCGGTAACTGCAGGTTGGGTGTATTGGTACTCTGGTGGGCATATTGATACTCTAGTTGTATTCAGAAACTATGTTTTCAGCTGGAATACCCTCGACTACGCCCAGAAATTAATATGGAGTGAGAGTAGGGATACGTCCATGCTCTTTCTTGTCTTGTTTCTATCCTCATGCAAACGTAAAGCTTCCGCCACTCGTGATATCTTCCTTGCAAACCTGCACAATCATAAAATAGACAAAGTAACCATATTCCAAGCGCTATTCCTAGTAAACACATACAAAACCATGACAAGTTAGACTATCCAACTATAAATCACAATTGGGCTAATTAATTATGTGAGATATACATTAATTAATTATCTATATTTGTTCTTTTGTTATTATTATTATTATTATTATTATTATTATTATTATTTATTAAGCCTCGAGATTAAGACGATACGATACATTGACTTATAAAGTAAAAGCTTGAAACTTAATATGCGATATACTAAGATGATACGATATGTTGTTAATAAGTGAAAGTTTGAAATTTATTCATCCATCATTGTAACCTAAAAACCAATCACCTCCTTACATTTAGTGTAGCGATTGTTTAACCTCCTAATGACTCACACTTTCATCTTATTTTTCATTTTATTTTTTCATTTTTTGAACCTTATTTAAATTTTATTATTATACTGAAATTAACCAATCCATCATATCGTGACGGGTTGTAACCAATAAATCATGTTGTTTATAGGTTATTTTACCAATTGCAGGCCATCAATACAAATCCACTTTGATGACCTAAATTCTCACTTGCTATAGACTAATGAATTATGAGAAATATACATTAATTAATTATCTATATCTATTATTATTATTATAGATATAGATAACTAATTAATGTATATCTCACATAATTAATTAGCCCAACTTGAGATTATATAGCAAGTGAAAACTTAGGTCATCAAAGCAGAAAGAAAGGAGTGGGGTATGAAGAAGATGAGATGGTGAAAACAAACTATTGGGTTTCTCTTTGTAACGAAGAAAAGAGAGTTCCGGTGGATGCAACTTGGCAATTGGTTTGTGGTGTGCAGATTGCTTTTTAGAGAATGTCTCATAACTACTTATCAAATATTATTATAATATAACGTGTGGATATGTATCTCAATATGATTGGTTGATAATGTTTCACATGCAATTATCCTCATCGAAATTTGATTCTTATTCGGATAATATGTATATCTAGACCTATGTATACGTTTATACTAAACATATACATAGCAAAAACAAGCACACAAAACGTATTGCAAGCATATGAAATGCAATTTCATACCGACTTCACAAAGTTTTTACAACTACGCTCTAAGGAAATATTACATGGTGGACGCATGGTTCTAACTTCTAACATGACGTTGTCGGTGTAGCCTTGATCCAACTAGTGATTATTGTAGCAATTTCTTAGAGCCACTCCACCATATCACTTTTAGAAATGCTCAAAGAGGTATAAGTTTTAATGTATCCAAATATTAACTCAAAACCAACAAAGAGTATGCTTCTAATTAGCTTCGTTGGTTAACCGTTTATGCTTTAACTCACAGGAGCTTGTTCGTGAATCAGATATTAACTCATTCAATCTCCCATCATACGATCCACACGAGGATTAACTTAGGAACATCATTCAAGCGGATGGGTTATTTTCTCTTGATAACATGAATATTCTTGAAGCTAACTGGGATCAACGGATACTAAAGACAACAACCGCACGAAAAAACATAGCTAAACCGATCAGGGCTATAAATGTTCCGTTGCTTACTTCACATTTCGAGAACTCCATAATTGACGTGCTATTACAGAAAGCGCGTGAGAAGCATGCAGCGGAACATCTAGCTACTAAAAGTTAATTATGTATTATGTCATGTCAAATATATAGAGATTTCATTCTCCAATAATGAAATCTTCAAAGGGTACACAATAGTTATGACCACCACAAACCAGATGTTCTCATTCATCTGCTGCACCCTAACTTAAAATCATATACGATACACACGTCTCTCTTTGTTCTTCATTCTTTAATCTTTTTTTGTTTCTTTTCTTCTCTTTCTCATTCTTATTTTGATTTTACAGCAACATAAGACGACGATGATGATCATCATCATCGCGCCGACTTTATGCTCACATGTAATCCCGGTTTGTAAAAGTTCCAACGGATTCAATTCTGTCAGCAATTCAGCATACGGTTCGACCATAACACATCGATGCAATATAAAGATTTTTTGACCATTTCTCCTGCAAAATGAACGCTCAACTCCTTCAAATAAATTTTCGAATAAAAACGATTTAGGCTATTAGCAGTTTGTTAGAACATTTAGCTAGATTTTTTTATGTGACCCATTTACCGATGGTTTCATGCTAGATTTTTCATATGAATGGGTCAATATTCTCACCTCTAGATGGATTTAGTCCCAAGTTTCAAAAGTACATGAATGGTCCCTGTGGTTTGCATTTTGAAACGTATTTAGTCCCCAACTTTTTCCAAAAGTACACGGATGGTCCCTGTGGTTTGCACTTTGTAACGCATTTAGTCCTTAACATTTAGTGACTAAATGCGTTACAAAGTGCATACCACAGCGACCCTACATGTACTTTTGGCAAAAGTTGGGGACTAAATACGCTACAAAGTGCAAACTACAAGGACCATTCGTGTACTTTAAAAACGCTGGGGAGTAAATCCAAATTTTTGATTAACCACAGGGATCATCCGTGTACTTTACTCTAAAGAAAGATATGGTTTTTACCTTCACATGGGTACTTGGAAAGGAAGATGTTCTCAAAGTCTCTTGGGTTTCATCCATTATTTTACGTCTCGGGATACTCAATATAAAAGCAGCTTGATCAGCTGTAGCAGCCATAGACGTTATCCGGTATCCACTTTCCCATCTACGGTGTATTCCTTCACTTGGGTAAAGAAAATCGAGTTCTACAACCTAGAGTAACAGTACGATTTTCAAAGGTAAATGATTAAAGGTTAATTAACAAGAAAGATACAGGTGTGCTTTCATCATTCGCTAATTTAACTTCTAATATAACTCTAATTGATTTGATAAATACCAAGTAATCATAACTAGTGAGATTTCCACGGGCTTTCGGTCATTATCGGTCCGGTTCATTACAGTACCGGTACCGGTACTCAGCATAGCAACCGACACGTATATTACATTGATTGAAAACCATAAATAAGAATAACCATACCGGTACCAGTGTTCTTCGGTCGGTATCGGTTCGGTTCATTATGGTACAGTACCAGTTTGCGAATATAACTCGGTGTTCAACGAATTTTAAACCGTCCCGTTGAGAAAACAATAAAAACAGATACAATACATGTACCGGTACCGATGTTTGGTCGGTATATATTTGGTTTGTGATGATAAAAAATCAACTATATATGACCCGTTTGATAGAACTTTCATCGAGTCGTACATAATAACAAGTACATGACAACTGTATTTTCGAAATTTCATAAAATTATATATTATATAAATAAAGAACGAAAACAGTAATCGACGTCATTTTGTAAAAAATAAAAATAAAATAAAAATAAAAACTAAACCGATACCTGTTCAGAGAATCCAGAATTTCTTGACATCACAACACCCCAACGACTGCCGGCTGTAGCCATTGAAGTCACATGAAATCCCTCTTTCCATTTTTTGCTGATCCATTTAAATGGAAATGATTCACTCACTTTATAAGATTGTTGAGTATAAGGTGTTCCTGAAAAGTGAGAAGTAAGTCAGTAACCATTATAGATGTTGAATATAAATAATATAATGACAGTTGGTTAATGGCTAAATATGGCAAAATATATTTGGATTTCCATATTGGAACTTATTAACTAACTATTGCGACTTGAAGCCTGCACTAATGTGGTTTTTTTTATATTTGGATGAACAGAATCTGCTTTTAATTTCATAATCAGTTTCCCATTTCACAGACAGTCTCAAACTCTATTTTTTTGTTAACAAAATGTCCTTTTAGTCATTTTATCTATTAATTTCTCAAATAACTGAATTTTCCAACAATTAATTATCTCACTATTACACAAATTCAAACAACATGCACACAACAAAACACAAATTTCTACGGTCCATTTTGCTACAGCATATAATCTTATTCTGAATATTCAACATCACATAATCGTTTTCAAAACACACATCCAAACACCCCCGTAAGAAAAATTGTTTGGAAAACTACTTTTATAAAATTTGCCCATTTTTTTAATTAAGTGGATTAAATCACTTTAAAACT
Source organism: Scalesia atractyloides (assembly GCA_947069175.1). Taxonomy (NCBI): domain Eukaryota; kingdom Viridiplantae; phylum Streptophyta; class Magnoliopsida; order Asterales; family Asteraceae; genus Scalesia; species Scalesia atractyloides. The sequence continues at coordinate 5,503,798 of CAMTDV010000016.1, forward strand.
GTTTGACCCGTTTCAATTCAAACCATTTTTTAAAAAATTACCTGTAGGAGCAGTTGCATAAAATATAACCTAAATTGACCGATTTGACATATGGGTTGAAATTGCACGCTTTAACATAAGACAAACCACAATAGAAGCAAATCTAACCTTTAGACATAACAACCAAAGAGCTTTCATTGGCTGCACCGGCAATTGAACTGATGTAATAATTTTTCTCCCACTGTTCCATAATCCAGTCCTGAAGAACATTTTATAAATTTGTGTTACGAGTAAAGTACATGGATGGTCCCTGTGGTTTACCAAAATTTTGGATTTGGTCCCTAACTTTCTAAAAGTACACGGATGGTTCCTGTGGTTTGCACTTTGCAACGCATTTAGTCCCCAGCTTTTTTTCAATAGTACATGGATGGTCCCTATGGTTTTCATTATGTAACGCATTTAATCCCTAACTTTAACTTGGACCTACTAAAACCTTTAGATTTGTTGGTTGGGGACTAAATGCATTACAAAGAGCAAACCACAGGAACCATCCATGTACTTTTAAAAAGTTAGACCAAATCCAAAATTTTGGTATACCGCAGGGACCATTCGTGTACTTTACTTTCTGTGTTAATTAATACTCTGTGTTAAGTAATAAATTGAAAACGTGAAATTTATATAGCTAGAATAATATTCAAAATTACAATAACCTTGTGAAGAAAAACGGGTGAGATGTCATAAACTTGGGAACAAAATCCAGTTCCTGCATCCATAATTAAGGCCCAAAGATTCGAGGCCGATGCCACACAGCTTATGTATAAACCGTCTTCGTTACCCTTTTCAACATGCTGGCGAAGCCTTGCATCTGCAACGTTATAGTGATATCTGCAAAAAAGGATTATTATGTTAAATAAAAATGCCAAATGTTAACATTGTTTTTTAAACCAACTTGGACAATATCTCCGTTGTTTGTAGACACACTGTTCAATTAATAAGCAAATATAGATACACAAGTTGAATAAACGAACACTAATACTCTTGTTTTAACCAATGAATAATACAGGAAAGCATATTAAAATGTGAACATATACCCCCTTTTTGGGAGGGATAAGAAACCTTGGTTTAACAAAACGTGAAGCGCGCAAAAGCGGCGGGCTATTCGTACCCGAGGCGCAAGACCATAATATTTTCTTTTAAATATTCCATAGGTTTTTAGCTTCCCCTACTCAAAATATAGCTATTAATAAAGTATTTATATGATTTTACCTACATGTACAAGCCAAAAAACCCAAGGTACAACAGTTTGCTGCATAAAAACACCCTAGGTACAAGAGGCATACGCCTCGTGCCAGAAAGGAAAACCACAAAATATGTGTTTTTTTGGCGCTTCTTGTAAAAAAAACGTGCCTCGGCCTACAAAAGACGCAAGCACCTGCCGCCTTGCGCTTAGGCACGCTTTTTAAAACCAAGGAACAAATGTATAACATATTAATCAAAATAATACAACATATCAAAAATTATGTAACACCGTAAGCTATTAATAACATGTGAACATATGATATGCGCAAGACAATTATATGTATCAATTTATAAGGGAGGGATATGGTAAAAAGGCTTAAAACCATAGGAAGGCCAGAGGGCATGACACGTGTCAAGGACCATGTAGACTCACATGCGACTCATATGCCAAGGACCCAGCACATGTCTATGTTGTCAAAGACGCAAGGCGCAGGCGAGGCGCATAGGCCTCGCCCGGAGCCTAGGCTCAAGGCGCAAAAAAAACGTGGGCTTTTTTAAGAAAAGCGCACATAGAAAAAAAAAGATAAAAAATATGTTATGCTTTAAAAATAAATAAGATTCCACATATAAAATAAAAAAAACTATTATATATGCCATTTAAGATCATGTAGCTAATAGTTAGTACCAAAAGTTTAAAAACTTTAAAAATAACACTAAAAAATATGGTTTACAGCTGTAAAAAACCTCTGATAGAATTAAGCCCGCGCTTTTTACTCGTTGCGCCTTAGTGCGCCTTAGTCCGGGGCACGCGCCTGAGCACCGCTTTTACAAGAAAAAGCCCATATTTGCGCCTAAGCTACCACCAGGCGCTATAGCTGCGCCTGAGCACCTAGGCGCGCACCCGGCGCGCTTTTGACAACATAGGCACATGTACAGACTTAAAACAACTTATACAGTCTAAAAACACCATGGACAGAACCAATAACATGTATAGATTCAACCACTTAAAAACGTATTTTTTAAATTTTATATAGCAATACGATACTCATATTGAAGATATGAACGTTAAAAAGGATGGGGGGAATATACATGTGACTTGCATATGCTGTTAGCCAACAACGACTGCAATTCCCATTATACCCTTCCAGCCTTTTTCATCCTTTTAAATTCCTATCCTTTGACTTGGCACCCCTACAACCATCCAATTTCAAGATCAATGACCAAGATTGTTTCCTACCCTTCCTATGATTTTTAGCCTTTTATAGAGAGAGGGGGAGAGAGAAAGAAGCATACACATATATAATATAATATTATCTATCTTTATATATCAACAAAGTATAATCACACAACCTACCTTTGTTTCATGGGGCGACGCGCATTATATACAGAAATCCATTGTGTAGCAGGACTACCTAATCGTACTTTCTTTTTGGGTTGTTCATCTTCTTCCAAATTGAGAAGCAATCGACCCCGTTTCTGCCCAACCTAAAGTGGTATAATCACATCAAAATGAGGTTTATATCGAATAACCCCTAAATAAATAGGACAAAACGATAATAAGGTACTTAAGTTTATGCAATTTTCCATTTGACTCGTCAATTAAAACGTGTTAAACTTTATTTATGCATAGAAAAAGGATTTTTGCATGTTCCAAGTCACAAAAAGTCAAAAACTTAGTCAACAGCTCATGCACATTGTGGCATACCACATGTACTGCCACATAGGCAAACGAAGTGATGTGTCATGTCATGTCATGTGAACTGCCACATAGGTAACGGATGTGACGTGGCATGCCACGTGTACCGCCATGTCTGCAACTTGGGCCACGTCTGCGGAACGGTAACCGGTAACCTTAACCTGCTTAACAGATCAAACAGTTCTTCTTGTATGCATTAAAAAAGTCGGAGACCTTTAGTTGACAAAAAAAACAGGGCTGGCATATCGGGTCAAACCAATCTGTTAAGACAAGAACAAGATAAGACACGAACACGAAACAGGTAAACACAACATGAAATCTAATCGTGTCGGATTTTTCAAACACGAACCTGATAAAAAAACAGGTTACACAAAACGACCTGTTAAGACATGAACACAGCCTGCTATTACACATTTGATATTTAGCCATTCAGGAACCTGTCCCCACATTTTTTAAATTTACCGGCGAGTCAAGCATGTGTGTATGTCACTTCAGGTCCCCCCCATGTCCCCACATATTTTTTAATTTAAAATTATAAACATGTCATTAACAGGTTAACGCGTGTTTAACCTATTTAGACACAAATATAAACAGGTCTTATCGTGTTGACCTGTTTTAGACACGAAACTTGTTAAGGTCAAACATGAAACCTATTAACTTCGTGTAGGTTCGTGTCGTGTTATCGTGTTCGTGTCAAAAATGCCAGCCCTACAAAAAAACAATGTTGAGTACCTTCAAATGGACAATTGCACAAAATTCTGTTTCTTCTTATGCAACTTCCCCAAAGAATTAAATGAAAATTAGTAAAACACATGAACCTTAAGTGCCCCGTCAATTCTGATTGGTCTTAATGACGTAACGGGTTCAATAAGGCTCTCAAATAAAGAAATAAGCTTTGAATAATTAGGCTCCTCGTCAAACTTCAAATTCGTAACCGCTTCAAGAAAATGTTTAAACGGTGCAGGACAAAAGCAACACATCAACTCAGGAGATGTAGCCATTTTCTTTTTACACACAAGAAAACTCTTGTTGTCTCCCTGTAACATTGAACTAAAAAAAGTTTAAAAAGTAAGAAAATAAAATAAAAAGAAATGTAATAAAGTGAAAGACGAAACTGACCTGGTAGCCTTGCCATGGTAACCTTCCTTTGATAAGAAATATTAAGGTGTACGCAAGTGATTCAAGATCGTCCCTTCGGCTTCCTGTTCGACCCAAATGGGCATGCACACTTGCATATCTAATTGTACCTCTGCAAATAGAAACAAATTGTATCGGGAAATCTACACCGGAGGCGGTAAACTTGACCGTTAAATATAATAATATACCGAAAACACACAAACCTGAATATATCCGGCCGTTGATCATACTCAACATGCTGACTAGATGTTGATTCTTTCCATTTCGAAGCTGAAACAGCGATAAAGAACATGTTAATGACACTATCAAATGTTAAATGACAAAGTAATGATATAGAATATAGAGAGCCTTAAATTATAATAGAGTTAATTACACAGATAGTCCTTGTGGTTTATTGAAAGTATCACCTTTGAGTACTAAATTTTTTGTAACGGGTTGAGGTTCTATGGTTTCGATTTTGTAACACCTTTTGAGTATTAAGACTAACTGTTGTTAATTTTTCTGTTAATTCAGTGTAAAATGACTAAAACATCCTTATATAATCTTCTGTTAGCACTCAAAGGTGTTACCTTCAATAAACCACAAGGACTATCAGTGTAATTAACTCTAAAAAATATTTTAAAAAAATATATAAAATATTTATACACGAATACACGTAGTTAAGGTGTGAAGGTGTGAATCCACTGCTTCCATGTAGTCACAACTCACAAGCCAAACCCAACTCATTCATGCGCACACACTTACTTTCCCTTGTAATAGACGTTTAGTAATTGTATTTGTATGTATATTAATTTTAGGAATATAACTATTGTATATTTTATGTAGCGTATTTATAATATATTTTTACAAATATATGAATTTTTATAATTTTTTGGAGTTAATTACACAAATAGTCCTTGCGGTTTATTGAGAGTAACACCTTTGAGTAGTAACAGAAAATTATACAAGGGTATTTTAGTCACTTTACACTCATTATAATGTAATCTTACAACGACAGGCAAAAACCAGATAGAGCATACCTAAACCAAGATCAATAAGATATAGTTTCTTTTCATCAACGGATCCTGGTTGACCAAGTAAGAAATTTTCCGGCTTCACATCTCCATGTACAAATCTAAAATCAAAAGACGAAGAGGTCAATGAATGGTCAACAAGTGTCTTTAAATTTGCAGCTATTTTGTTCAGAAATGCCTTACCCCTTTAAGTGAAGCTTTTCAAGAATTGATATTGACTCAACGGCAATGCAAGCCACCATACTTGGCGACATCCTATAAAAGAAATAAAATAAACAATTAGTGAAAAAAATATGCATGTGGGAAGAAATTGGATAAAATATAAAAGAGTAAAATCCCATTTTCGTCCCTGAGGTTGGCCAGTTTTGCAACATTTTGTTTTTTCGCATATGGATCCAAAACGTTTGAAATCTTGTCATTTTCATCCGGCTCATAAACTCCGTCCATTTTTCTCTATTAAGTCAGGGGTATTTTCATCTTTTCTATTAACTTAGAGGGCAATTCGGTCTTTTTCACTTTATGTACTTTATGCTAAATGCTTGTACATGAAGTGAAAAGGACCAAATTGCCCTTTAAGTTAACAGAAAACACGGAAATACCCCTGACTTAACGGAGAAAAATGGATGGGGTTAACAAGCCAGATGAAAATGGCAAGATTTTTGGATCCAGACGCAAAAAAAAACCTTTACACGAATGTCACAAAACTGGCCAAACCTGAGGGACGAAAATGGCATTTTACTCGATATAAAATTATAAAACTGAATAAACTATCAGCTTACGATTGGCCAAAAGAATTCCAAACATCCCAAAGACTAGGTCCAAGCATGTCCATGACCTGCAAAAGAAACATTGTAATTTGTAAATAAAAAATATATATATATTCTACTACATAAAGAGTGTTTCGTGTGGTCGAAGTAAAAACTCACCAGAATGTAAAAATCGCCTTGCCGACCCTTGTAGTGAACCCATGGAATCCCATAACATCCGTTCAATGTGCTTTTATAACAGAAATTAGATTATTAGATTATAAGGTTATAGCTTGAGGTTCACATATGAGATTAAATTCTCCAGATAGTTTTAAAAATCGATAAGCAATTAAATACCTATAAACCTGCCACTCAAAAGGAGGACCGTAGTTGCAACCTTTACTATTACGGTGTTCAAACTTTAATGCTACCTATACAAATAGAAGTATAGAACCACAAAAGGAATCAAATTTTGGTGGCATCAATAAGCGGTTGTTATTAAAAATATTATATATTATTATATTTTTTTAACATACCTCAACCGCATCAGGCCCCGTTCTTTCTGTTCCACCGCTTACCCTCCTACCAACATAAACTTGACCAAAACCACCCTTTCCCAACTTTCGGTCCGTCTTATATATAGGAGAATTACCAACTTGTACCTGCATCAAACCGACGACAACACATGTTAATTTACAAATTTTATGCAAAAATTACACAAGTTGATTATCTGATTATTGTGACTTAATGGCTTTTAATGTTTAGATCAACAGAGTATCTTCTGAAGACTTGATATTTAGGGTAAAAATAATCAGTTCTTGGTAATAATTGCAACAAAACTGATTATCTACAGGATGACAAAATTATGCAGTTAATGCGGTAAAAAATCAGATACCGGTCAAGGACCAATATTTGAGATATAGGTTATCAAGGTGGGATATCAGTAATTTTAATATCATGCAGAATTTATATACATAGCAATTAAACACTTATCAATTCAATATACTCTTAACTCTCCTACCATTAATAAATTAACCTTTTGCAACTTGCAAAACATTGTAGCAAGTAGGAACTGATTAAGACTTAAAACACTAACATTTAACAGTTAAGACTTAAAGCACTAATAGCAGCAATAAGAAGAAAGACGAATGGTAGAACTAAGAAGAAAGGTATTGATATCGGCGAAATCGGTGATATATTGGTCAAATATCGGTCAATATCGCCGATAATACCGGTACGATATTATGACTGATATTTGACACCGATATTTTACATAGGGACCGATATTAACTGCATAGAACAAAATTACTTATTTACCCTTTCAGGCACAGCAGGCGTGTTTCCGTCTTCTTCAACTCCCATTATTTTATCAGCACTTCCACCGTCCATGGCAATATCTTTATCCGCAACTGCGTCTATTCTATTTAAACCAGACTCACGAACTCCAAGAACCGCAGGGTCCGGAACAATATCACACGGCGGTTCCTGGTCCAAATCAATCAATCTACCACCTCTTCCTCTACCGCCAGCTGTCGGTCTACCTGGTGTAACAATCCCTTTTGTTACACCTGCAGCATTACCTCTTCCCCTTCCACCACCTGTCTTTCTTCTGCCTCTGGTTGTTGCGATGATGTTTTCGGTTTGAACAATCGGTTGAGTGGCGGGTTGGAGATCACCGAGCCGTTTTGATCTCCTTGCTCCACTTCGGAGTTGTGGCATCGTCACCCATGCAATTTATATCAACCCCATTACCCCCACGGCCCGTTCACGCCTTCAAATTATCTACACAAATCAAACAAACAGGTGTAAAACAAAAAACGATATAAAAGCAGCTAACAATAAAACACTTCAGTAAAACAATGTTGCTAGTAAAAGCAGTTTCGTCAATCTAGTGATCTACAACCTCCGCCGAACCAACACGCGAATTCCAAAAACGAGACTGAAAAAGTTGCTTAATCAGAAAGCATTTAGATATTTATAAAGACAGTAACAATTTAACAAAAAGCACTTGTAGATATTTATAAAGATTCTAAAATCTGCGTCATATTTGATTCTGTTGGGACCAAAAACCTAGCAATCCAACAGCATACAACATATATATCCGAAAGCAAACCTCTTCTTTTAGAATCAACTCAGTTTACTAGACGAACGCATATAATCAATATAATAAATGAAATCTTTAAGGACACGTGTCATTGTCACTCTCTTGTCCCTCCTCACCCTTATTTTCCCGTCTCTCTCTCCTATTAAATAAAAATGATTTCTTTCTTTTTATAAGACGTTTATTTTTATTTTTATTTTTAAAGTCAAGTTTGTTGTTCATAAAACATCTTAATAAATTGAACATTTCTGTAATGTGTACTATATCGTTTTCACAGGAAACATTTACGGATTTATGAATCGTATCGTTTTTATCATCCAGCACGTGTAATACACATCGAATTCGTATAAACGAAGAAACACATAACAAAATCCAACTGCATACAACATAAATATCTTAAAGCAAACCACTGCTTTCAGAATCAAATCAGTTTGCTAGATGAATGCATATAAATAAAAAATAAAAAAATAAAAACTATATCGGTGCTATCGAATTCGTATAAACGACGACGAAACATGTAACAAAATCCAACAGTTTAAGATGCATAACTACTCAATCCGATCATCTACTAACTCAATAATCCATACGTCAAATTAACTAAACAAAAAGTATTTCAAAACGCAAATAAATAAATAAAAATCACACAAATCGATTATAAATTTAAACAATACCTCTGGAACTGTAAAGTTAAGATGATCGGAGCTAAATGCTTGATGAATTAGCGAGTTTAAGAGATGAAAAACGTAAAAAACTTGAATTTGAAGACTCGATCGGCAGTAAACTGGATGAATTGTAGGTTATGGTTCGTGTGATAAGCTAAATTGATGAGAAATTTGTAAGTTTGAGCGAATTAGGGTTTGAGGAAACGAAATTTGGGGGAAATGAAATGAGATTTGAAATGAAAAAACGTACAAATCGGCATGTGTTTGTGTGATTGTGTTGTGTGTTTCTACTTTCTAGCCTTGGTGTCCGAGGGCTTTTTTATATTAAATAAATAATAAAAATATTAAAAGATATTTGTTATTATAATAATAATTATTATTATTATAATTATAACTAGTAAATTTCTTTCGAGCGTTGCGGCGGCGTTGAAACATAAAATAACTGAACTGATATTATCTAATAACAACGTATTATATTTAACTTGACTCTTTTCCAAACAAAACTTACGTCAAAATGTATATCAACTGAAAACACACATAAAAAAACACGAAAAACGTTTTATATTTGACCTGATTTAATTCCTAAAAAAAATATGTCGAAATGTAAGGAAATAGTGTTTTTTAAGTTAAAGGATGGTACCACGTTGCGATGGTGTCGAAATGTAAAGTGACTTGAATGTATATCGTCTAATGAAAACGTATTATATTTGACCTGACTTGTGTCCAAATAGCATTTACGTCAATACATAGTACCAGCTGAGAACGTATATAAAATATGTACGAAAATGTATTATATTTGATCCGACAAAACGTTGAAACGTAAACAAACTTAAATTTATACCGAAACGTACGTATATACAAATAAGCACTTAAATCTTGAGGGGGTTAAAATGACATTTTATAAAGTTTTTAGAAAGTTAAAGAGGATCTAAGCGTAAGACCTGAAAGTTAAGACGCTAAAGCAAAAAACAAAAAAGCAAAAAAAGGAAAAAAGAAAGATTAAAGAGTTGTTATAGCACAATGTGATAGACGCTACACTAACTCAACTTGTGTTTTAATAATATTCATAATTATAATTGTAATTATAGTTATTTATTAAAAATTATTTGTTGTTATTATTATTACTATTTATTTATTTCATTTTTTAGTTAGAGTTTAATTTTTTAAGGAAACGGAAGAAAAAAGGTGAAGGACATGAAGTGGTGAAGCATGCAAATGGTGGTCTTCAATATGACCAAATTATTATTCTTGCAATTTTGATGTTTTTAGTAGGGTATAATTGCATGTAATGAACAAAAAGTTACGTTAGTGGGTACTTATAGTGTTTTTTACAGGGATTAATAGGGTTAAAGATTGTTTAAATGTATTTTAAGGGAAGGAAATAATTATAATTAGCACGTGAGAATATAGTTAATCTTGTGACAATGTTAGATCTCATTGACCAAACTTAAGGGCAAACCTAATGGCGCAGCTTTGAAAGGGCCGCGAGGGGGCGACCCCCGAACTTTTCGCTCAGTAGTGTTATGTATGTACATTTCGTATAGAATTTTTAAGTATATACGTTTCGACCCCCGGTTTTATAGTTTGTAAGGTATAATTTTATGTTCGGTGACTTCCGACCCATCGGTCGGAGATCTCAAGCTTCGCCAGTGGGCAAGCCTGATGTGTTTAAAAGAGGAAGGAATTAAGGAGAGTTGAGAGTTGTAAATGAGTGTATTTGATGTTTATCTGGCACATTTATTTAAGTTCATAGCTTCTCTAATTTGGAAACAAAAAAAGTAAGAAAAAGGTTGTGCAAGCGATTATCTTTATTGCAGTATGGTGTATTTGGAAAGCGAGAAACGTATGGTATTCGAAGAAAACAAGTATCTATAAGAAGTTAAATAAAGACATTAAAGCGATGAGTTATCTTTAAATCAAGAATAGGTCGTCGTTTAAAAGAATATGATGGAAAGATTAATTCTTTGTGTTGTTTGAGGGTTCTAGCGATTAGCTAGTAGTCAGTTTTTAATAAAAGTAAAAAAATGTCAAGTTGATATTGATTTAGTGATTTTTACATAGGATACATATTGTTTAATGATGGTAAGCTATGCTAGATGGTCAAAAACATTTTTTGGCTATTTGCTTTTGTGCAGGACTTGGCATATACATGGAGCATATTGTATATTATGACATGGTTTAGTGGAGTGGTGGTTCATGGGTTGTTTTCATGGTTGTACTGATCTCTTATCCTGGCTACTATATTGTTATAAGGTTTAGACTAGCATATAGGATATTGTCTGGTGTAGAATGTCTTGAGCTCTTGATTTAGAATAAGGTATATCAATAATACAAACGTTAAGCAAAGCCATCATTTATCAACAATATTGTGAAGTCTTAGGGGCTGTTTGGAAACTTCTGAATGGTTAAGTGCTGAATCAGTAGGAGGTCTGAACCATTAAGAGTCATTATAATGCTTAACCGTTTAGAGGCAAATGTCTGACCAATTCAAATTAGAGGTCTTAACCATTCAGACTCAGTATAATGCTTAACCATTCAGAGGCAATTCTGAACTATTCAGACATCTGCTCGCGAAACAAACAGTCTGAACCATTAAGTACTGAACCTGTAAGAGGTCTGAACCATTAAGAGCTAAACATACAAGCCCTTAGACTCCACTCCATCAAGAGCAAAAGTTATATAAAAAAGCATAACAATTTATGTGTTATCAACAATATCGTATAGTCTTATTAATTTTTTTCCTTTTTTTCTGGTTTTGAATTGTGTTTGTTTTTCATGAAAATGCAAGAGAAAAAGTGAAGGACATGAAGCATGGGAATGGTGGCTTCAATATGATTGTTCTTGTAGTTTAATGTTTTTGGTTGAGTATAATTGCGTATAATGAACAAAAAGTTTTATTAACCGATGATACAATTTAAAATTATGGTTAATCTTGTAACAATGTATGGTTCTCTTGACCCAACCCAAGCTTAATAGTAAGTCAAATATGTTTGAAAGAGAAAAGATAGTTGATAGTTTGTCATGGTGAGTGGGTAATATTTACTACTATTTTTTTTGTTAATGATGATGAATCTTCTTAGATTGTGTTTTAGGTATTTGCTTGTTTTGTGTAAGACGGTGTGAAGGGCATGAAAATGAGGCGTTATGCGATATGTGGACGACACGTCTGCACTCGTCAGAAAAGTGGCGTGGAGCAAAAACGGGGGTGTGGGACGGGGAGTGGAAAGTGGCAATTTCAGAAAAATAAATAAATAAACATTAATCAATCAAAATCGACCCAAAAACCACCCACCAATGAAATGTCGCCACCTCACCCACACATTTGCCCCCATGCGGTGGATATCCTCAAGCCCCAACCACAACGCCATGCTCCACGCCAGACACGGGATAGTTAGCTTGGCGTGGACTGGCTTCCACGCCGGATTTCCACGATCACACCGTATGGTCTAAGACATAGCATAGACATGTAGGCTAGCGTTTATCGTTCATGATTTACCCGGTGTAGATTCGGATACTTCGGGTGTAGAATGTGACGAGCTCCTGATTTAAAATGAGATGTAGTGAAGCCCTAGACTCAACTCCAACAAGAGCAAAATCCATATCAACAAACATATGAATTCTATGTTAATAATGATAACTCGGTAACATTTCATGTGTTAGTGGTGTTACTCATGATTAGACGTTTTTTTCAAGACATGGCCACACCTCCAAGTTTGTTTCCTGGCCACACTTTCTGTGTTTAAATTCTTGTAAGTTTTGGTTGTTGGAAAAATCTAAATGTAAGATAATTCTAGATTTATCACAAATTCACAAGATACATTATAACACATGAATTATTATATATATGTTTTTCTAAAGACGGTGTTAGCGAAGTGTAAACCATTGATTTCTTACCTTTTTTTTAACGGCCAATTAAATAATTGGATAAGCATCCTGGGATGCTCTCAATCGAGCAAATGCATCCCCTCCTCCATAACAGTCAGGGTTGGATGCATCCCCGAGCCACCAAGCCACTAGTTCCGGAGAAAACTCGCCCACCCCGAAAGCCCACTGCGGTAAAACCCGGTTCGGCTCAGTTCTTACTTTTTAACTCCAACTAGGTATTTTCCCGTCACGGCGTTGCAAAATAAAAAATCTTGGTGCATCTCAAATAATTAATTACTAGACGTATAATTTTAACACGAACAAAATATGCGTGTTAATAACTTAATATCAATAAATATAGTAATAATTTAATTTATATGGTTGTAATCAATAAAAATGGTTTGCCGATTTGAGTTTCTTGTTGTTAAATTGCATATTTAATCTAGACTTTATTATAATCTAAGTTCATATTTTATCATGATAGTTATGTTAGTTATGGGGTCGAAACTCAAAACAGTTAATAAACATCGAGTTGCCCTTTATGCGAGTCCAGTGACAAAACTGTGGATCACTTGTTCACGTCTTGTATGGTCGCTTCCATTGTGTGGCAACACATTAGTAATTGCTGTAGAGTGGCTCCGTTCTTCACTCTCGTTCAGAAATCTCTTGGAACTCCACAATTTTGTCCGATTGAAATGGTTGACTAGAGAGGTGTTCCATGGGATAGTGATTATTGGGTGTTGGAGTATTTGGCGTGCTATAATGGGCTCAAGTTTGAAAATAATCAAGTGTCGGTCGAAAACATTATTAGAGAGGGGAAAGCGATTAGATATCTTTGGATTAGTAGTAGGTTAAAAGCTAGGCCCGTTTCTAGTTTTGTAATTATGTATGTTTGTTTTGTGATTTGGCCACCCTCTTTTGTGGGTTGGCGGGTTTTCTATTGAAGTTTTGATTTAAAAAATAAATTAAAAAAAAAACATCGAACCGCCATCTCAAAGGTTTTAATGGTTGGATGGTACTCTAATGTAATTGATACTAGGATGGTTGCAATTAATAAAAAACAAAAATTATTCTGTTATTTTTAAATTGGTTACATCACATTATTTTGTAAAACATTTTTGTAAAGTATAAAAATAGATGTCAAAGTCTAGTGTCCGACACCTATTACACACTATGGCTGTTAAAAAAATCCACGACTCGCAGCTCGCTCGAAAATAGCTTAAAAGAATTAGCTAAAAAAACTCGCTTTGAAACGACCTGAGCCGAGCCGAATCATTTTGTAACCAAGCCAAGCACAGCTCGTTGGCTCATTTAACTTCAAACTTGAGCTCAAGTCGAGCCGAGCTGCCTCGTTTAATTTCGAGCTCAAGCTCGAATCCACCCTCGCTCGACTCGTGTACAACACTATTACAGACCATAAATCGTAAGGTGCGTTTTGCCATCAAGCCGCATATCTTCATCATTCATCCGAACCGAAACTGAAACCAAATACCATAACAACTTGGCATTACATCCATAGTTCAAGGTAGTAACATGTCAATACCCAATAGTACAAGGGCAAAAACAAAACTTCACAACAAACAATCCAACAAAAACATATGAAAACATTAGACTTCACTTTATCATATCATATCATCTTCAATCTCATGGCTGCAACTTCTCTTCTATCTCTCTCTCACCCTAAACCAACCATACTCATTCCAAAAGCAACAACTTCCATCACAAACTCTCCGGTTACCGTTACCGAGACGCTTGATCAGAAATTCGGTCGAAAGGGTATCCGGTTCACAGATAATGATCAGGTTGCTGAACTTACGGTCCGAAATGGCAGTTCTGTGAAAGTTGGATTGAACAATGCTCATGTCACTTCGTATAAACCGAAAGTTTACTGGAAAGACGACGGGTTTGAAGAGATTTTGTACACAACTTCGAGTGCGAAAGGAGGGATTGGTTTGGTGATTGATAGTGTTTCGGATGATTCGAAATCGAAAGGTGTTGATTTGTCGAAATGGGTTGTTAAGGATGCTGATTCTGATTCCATTGATGCTGTTCAGGTGATGTTCTTGTTTAGTATTTTTTGTAAGATTTTAGGTTGTTGTTTTTGAGGTTATTTTGATGATATGGATTGTGTGTTTTTTTGGTATACAAATATGTTTTTTTTTTAATTAAGAAAATATAAAATATGAGTCGTTATTTTCTGTTATCATGTAGGATAACATTACTAAAATGTATGGTTCAAGTTATATATATGGTGTAAGTTGAGTATGGGTGGGATAATTACATGGGTTATCATAAATTCATAATTACGTGTTTGGTTTAACTAGTTTATCTGTTTAATTAAACATGTCAGCTCGTCAACCTGTTTGTTTTTTATGACAGGTTGATACGCTAAATTGTTTATGACATGTTTAACCTGTTTTTACGGCCTACCAAGTGGATTAACACGTTTATGACTTGATTACCACCGCCAATTTGCTTGACACATTTAAGTAATTGGTTTTAATGATTCATGCTTGAGTTACAAGATGTTAAGATTTCAAGTGTGTTGGGGGTTGGGGATGATGTTTTAACACGGACACGTTCGATTTGAACAATTCAAACTGCCAACCCAAACCGCCATCCCAACAACTCAACACGATTAACACCCCTGTCGTTTATATGTATGTATGTCTCACTTGGAGGTGCAAACGAGCCGAACCGAGCTCGAGCTCATTTAACTTATGAAGGCTCCGGCTGGGGCTCGGCTCGAGCTCGACTTGTAGATAGTTTTTCAGACTCGAGCTCGTTTAATATTTATTATTTAATTTATATTAATTATTATCATTATTTTATATATAATTAAGTTATTTTTTCATAATATTATATAGATTATTTATTATTATTATTTAAATGTATTTTTAATATAATAATTAAAAATTATATAAATAGTGCGCTTGTTTAGGCTCGCAATCCTAAACGAGCTTGTTTTTAAACCCGGGCTCGAGCTCGTTTAAGCTGAACTTTTTTTTCCGAACCAAGCTCATAGCTCGCCTCATTTTACTCACTTTTGATGTTAGATATCTGTCATACCTGTATTTATGGTTATATTATACCACATTTAAAGAGGGAACTCATTTGTACAGGTAGAATTGAGTTGCACCACTAGTGGAACCCTTGACATAACCTATGTGATCTCACTTTATGCTTTAAGCATGGCAACCGCGGTTATAGTTAAAAACAATGGCCGAAAACCTGTGAATCTAAAAACCTCGATACTTAGCCATCTAAAGTTCAAGAACAGAGGAGGAACCGCCGTTGATGGGCTCAAAGGTTGCTCATATTGCACCCATCCTCCACTATCTTCTCCTTTTGAGATTCTATCCCCATCCGAAGCGTTAAAACCAGAAGATCCAGGCTTGCTCTCCTTTGGATGGGAACCCGAGAAGAAAGGAGGAGCTTGGAGTGTACAAGATGTACCCATCACCATTTTGAAGCACAAACTTAGCCGAGTTTATGGTACCCCTCTTGAGGAAAGATTAAAAGAGTTTTATAACACTATTCCATCAAAGTATGAGACCCTTGATCAGGTACATTTGATGATTATTTATTTTCTTGATCAATAGAAGTTACAAATTATATATATGGTTAAGTTATTGTACAATAGGTCTTAACATACAAAATACCTTTAACATAATAAATGAAAGATGATTTTTTTAATTTCTCCCCTACTTATTAAGCACGTATTTTAGTCTCAAAATCAAAAAAAAAATTATGATTTTATGCTGATAGAGTAATTATGTAAGTAATTATGTAATTTTGCAGAGTAATTAATTATAATTACCCTACAAGAGTAATATAATTACTCTACAATAATTATTATACTGCTGTAAAATCACGAATTTCTTTTTACATTGTGTAACTAAACGTCATTCTTAGGTAGCAAGGAAGAAATTTCAAAAAAGAAAAAAATCTCCTTTACTTTGTACGTTAAGGTATTTTGAATGTTAAGACTCGTTTGTGTTTGATCTTTACACAATATATATAACTAGCGGACTTGATCAATCTATTCATCGATTTGCAGGGACGAGAATTGTTTTTTCGAGTAATAAGAATGGGGTTTGAAGATATATACTTGTCGAGTCCTGGATCGTTGTCGGAAAAACATGGACAGGGCTACTTTATATGTACAGGTCCAGCGTCGATATTGGCTCCGATCACGATTGAACCCGGTGAAGAGTGGAGAGGGGCACAAGTTATAGAGCATGATAATTTGTAAATAACTGACTATATTTATCTTATAAATGTCACAAACTTGTCATAATTCATTCCGTTTATGTACATGCGCCATATTTAGTAAATCCCATACAAAATTGTGAAAAAAAATATATGTCTGATACATTTTTGAAAACAAAGGCCTATGTGTCTTCACTAGCTGTCATAAAAACAAATATAATGGGTGACTTCATTCTGATACGTTTTTTTAACTAAAATGATCTGCAACCAATGTTTAAAAGCTGATTTTTAAATCGTACTGTATTAGGCTCATAATAGTTCAACCGATTGAACCGCACTATACCGAGGGGTTCAAGTGAGTTGATTAATTAACCCTATAAATCCATAATATACAATTTCAACTCAAAAATTAATACAAAACTATATCATTTCATAATAAAAATATTCCAAAAATTAATCCATAATAAAAAAATAATCAAAAAATTCACTATTTGTACCTTTTCGGACGTTAGGTTTTACTAAGAAGTTAAATCGTCACATTTTTTGGCGCATAAAAGACTAAAAGTCCAATTTTTATATTCGGTCCGATACCGGGATAAGGTTTAAACTGGTATAACCCAATTTACCGCGGTACAATTTCTTTGTCGTTCTCTCAGTTTACCGGTATAATTTGTGCAGGCTAAGTTTCCGACATCCAGTTTAACCGGTTCAACCGACCAAGTTTAAACCCGTTTTTAAAACATGCAACTAACCCATTTTGATCAAAACTCATTTTGAACTAAACAAAATTAGTAACTCTTCTAAAGGCCAGTTTTGACTCAATTCATTTTAATAAGAATCTAATCTACAAATGTTTTCAACCTTTAATTTTAACTCCAAAAAAAATGTGCGTTAAGATTTTCGAACAATTAACCAATTATTTCGCCAATTATCTCGCACGCTACGACCCCTAACATTCTCATTCAACACACAGCTACCAATTAATTCACAATCTAAAAAAAACAGAAAGATTTTCGAACTATACGGCAAAAACCAAAATAAAACCCAATAAAACTAGATGGTTATAAGGGAATGGCAAGTTCCCAACCATCTAAAAAACCGTCCAAAACCACCGCAGCAGGCGGTGGGACGTCGTCCTCCGGGCAACCCGTAAAGTTTGCCCGGAGGACTTCAAGCGGGCGTTACGTCAACTTATCAAAAGATGACGTTGACACGCCAGGTGACTCATCCGGGGAATACATGAATTACACCGTGCACATCCCCAACGAGCTTCCGGAGGCATCCGTGGCTACAAAAGCTGAAGAACAATACGTTTCTAACTCGCTTTTTAGCGGAGGTTTCAATAGTGTGACTCGCGCCCATCTCATGGATAAGGTAATCGACTCCAAGGTGACCCACCCACAAATGGCCGGGTCGAAGGGCTCGTCGTGCGCAATGCCGGCTTGTGACGGCAAGGTTGTGAAGGATGAGAGGGGTGTCGATATTATTCCGTGCGAATGCCGGTTTAAAATATGTCGAGATTGTTTTTTAGATGCGCAAAAAGACACGGGGTTGTGTCCCGGGTGCAAAGAACAGTATAAAACGGATGCGGATGATGACGCGCCTAGTGGAGCGTTATCACTACCCGGACCGGATGGTAATCGTACGTCGTTGGTGAAAAGAAACCAAAATGGGGAGCTTGATCATAACAAATCTTTGTTTAACGATTCGTCGGGTACGTATGGCGTTGGTAACGCGTATTGGCCGACGGACGGTAGTGGTGGTGGTGGGAAGGGGGGTGGTGGTGGTTTTGAAGATCCTGCGGATAAACCTTGGCGGCCGCTCACAAGGCGGCTACCGATGCCCGCGGGTATTATTAATCCTTATAGGCTATTGATAGTGGTTCGGTTTATAGTTTTGTGTTTCTTTTTGACATGGCGGGTTACGCACCCGAATGATGATGCAATGTGGTTGTGGTTCATGTCGATTATATGTGAGATATGGTTCGCGTTTTCGTGGATACTCGATCAGGTTCCGAAGCTTTGTCCGGTGAATCGGTCTACAAATCTCCAACTTCTTCGTGATAAGTTCGAAACGAGCGACAAGAAAATAAATCCGTCAGGTCGTTCGGATCTCCCCGGTGTTGATTTCTTTGTATCGACCGCAGATCCGGAGAAAGAGCCACCGTTGGTCACCGCTAACACCATCCTCTCGATCCTGGCTGTCGAGTATCCAGTTGAGAAGCTCGCTTGTTACATATCGGATGATGGTGGTGCACTTTTGAATTTCGAGGCATTGGCGGAGGCTTGTAGTTTTGCTAATCTATGGGTCCCGTTTTGTCGAAAACACGACATTGAGCCGCGAAATCCCGATTCTTATTTCTCGTTGAAAGGTGATCCGACCAAGAACAAGAAACGAGCGGATTTCATCAAAGACCGGAGGAGAATGAAACGAGAGTATGACGAGTTCAAGGTGAAGATCAATAATTTGCCAGATTCTATAAGGAGAAGATCGGATGCGTTTAACGCGAGGGAGGAGATGAGGACACTAAAGACCATTCGGGAGCGTGGTATTGACCCGACCGAGCCAATAAAGATTAAACGGGCCACATGGATGGCCGATGAAACTCACTGGCCCGGTACATGGACTAATCCGAGTCGTGATCATGCCAAAGGCGATCATGCTGGTATTGTACAAGTAATGCTAAAGCCTCCATCGCCTGACCCATTATATGGGTCAGGGGAAGAAGGCCTTATTGACTACTCAGACGTCGATATAAGATTACCAATGCTTGTATATATGTCACGAGAGAAACGTTCCGGCTATGACCACAACAAGAAAGCCGGGGCAATGAATGCACTTGTGCGTTCATCCGCGGTTCTCTCTAACGGACCGTTTATCTTGAACTTAGACTGCGACCACTACATATACAACTGCATGGCGGTTCGAGAAGGAATTTGCTTCATGATGGATCGTGGCGGTGAGGACATTTGCTACATCCAATTCCCGCAACGGTTTGAAGGAATCGACCCTTCCGACCGTTACGCCAACCACAACACCGTCTTCTTCGATGGAAACATGCGTGCACTAGACGGTGTACAAGGCCCGTTTTACGTGGGGACCGGATGCATGTTCAGACGTTTCGCACTATACGGTTTCGATCCACCAAAACCCAACTTGTTAACATCCAAAAAGAAGGACGACGATGCCGCTCAATCCCCCACCGAGACACAAGCATTAAACGCGACCGACTTCGACCCCGACCTCGACGTCAACGAGTTACCAAGACGGTTCGGAAACTCAACACTTTTATCCAACTCAATCCCATAGCCGAGTTTCAAGGCCGCCCTATCGCCGACCACCCGGCCGTAAAATACGGCCGGCCACCAGGCGTCCTCAGAAACGCCCGTGAACCGCTCGACGCCACTTCAGTCGCCGAAGCCGTTTCCGTAATTTCTTGTTGGTAATTATTTATTATTACCAAAAACACTATCACAATTCACAACACATAGCTACAGTTTGTTGGTCTTAAATAATATTTATTCTATAAAATAGAGACGTTTATAGACTAATGGCAGTTTGTTTAACCTTTAACCCCAGGTACGAGGACAAAACCGAGTGGGGCGACCGGGTGGGTTGGATATACGGATCCGTAACCGAAGACGTGGTCACCGGATACCGAATGCACAACCGCGGGTGGCGATCAATCTACTGCCTAACAAAACGAGACGCTTTTCGCGGGTCGGCTCCGATCAACCTCACCGATAGACTCCACCAAGTTCTCCGGTGGGCGACCGGCTCAGTGGAAATATTTTTCTCTAGGAACAATGCGTTTTTAGCATCAAAACGGCTCAAAGGGTTGCAACGATTAGCGTACATTAACGTTGGTGTTTACCCGTTTACGTCACTTTTTTTGATAGTTTATTGTTTTTTACCGGCGCTATCGTTGTTATCGGGTCAGTTTATTGTTAAGAATGTGAATGCGACATTTTTGATCTACTTGTTGCTGATGACATTGTGTTTGATCGGACTTGCGGTGTTGGAAATCCGGTGGTCGGAAGTTGCGTTAGAAGATTGGTGGCGGAATGAGCAGTTTTGGTTGATTTCTGGGACAAGTGCACATTTTGCGGCTGTTATTCAGGGGCTTTTAAAGGTGATGTTATTGCTAACTAATTAGAGTCGAGGGACTCGTGAGCTGCTCGATATCGGTTTGAGGAAAGACTTAAAATGAATCGAGCTCTATCGAGCCCGAGCCTGACACGTGAAGCTCATCAGGCTCGTCGAGCCTTAGTGTAAACGAGCCGAGCCGGGCTTATTTAAACTTGTTTACGAGCCTAAAAAGTCTATTATTTATATTATTTTTAAGAGTTAAGTATTTTTTGAGTCCTTGTGATTTGGTCGTTTTAACTATTTGAGTCAAAAACTCAAACTTCTCTTGATTTGAGTCCATGTGGTTTGGCCGTTTTAACTACTTGAGTCCAAAACTCAAACTTGTCTTCATTTGAGTCCCTGTGGTTTGGTCATTTTAACTACTTGAGGCCAAAACTCAAATCAAGACAACTTTGAGTTTTGGACTTAAATGAAGACAAGTTTGAGTTTTGAGCTCAAGTAGTTAAAACGACCAAACCAAAGGGACTCAAATCAAGACAAGTTTAAGGTTTGGACTCAAATAGTTAAAACGACCAAACCACAGGGACTCAAAAAATACTTAACTGTATTTTTAATTAATGTATTAATTAATAGATAATAAACGAGCCGAGCTCGAGCTTTGAAAACAAAGTTCGAATCGAGCCAAGCTCGAGCTCTCATAAGTTAATCGAGTTTGGGCTCGGCTCGTTTACACCCCTAAGTAAAGTTGTTAATAGACCATAGAAACCAATTGAACCATTGCGATGGAAGAAATTCGGTTGGTTTGGCCGGTTCGAAATATGTAAGGTTTGGTTCTTGGTTCGGTTTTCACGATCTGACAGTTAAGGACTTGGTTTACGGTTTGAAACTTGAAACCGAGTGTTTTACATTTTTTATATTAGTTTAATATTATAATTTTTTAATTATATAGTTATGTGATTAATATTATAATTTTTTAAATATATAGTTATATGGATAATATAAATATATAAGAAGAACCCTTACTATTTTTTTAAAACCAACACAAAATTTATGCTTTAACAAAAATAACTTTTTTTTTGTCTAAAACCATTTGACTTAAAACAGTGAAATCGGTCGGTTCGGCCGACCCAACCAACCTAGGCAGTCCAGTTTGTGTTTTCCCAAAACCGTAGTTACGGTTCCCCCCAAACTTTTTGTCAAAATTGGCTGAACCGAACTGTGAACACACCTAACTAGACTTAGTTTGATTTTTTTTAGGTTTTTGTTTATCATGCATTGATTTTCATCTTTCTAACAGGTATTGGCCGGAATCGAGATCTCGTTTACTTTGACCGCAAAAGCGGTTGAAGATAGCGATGATATTTACGCCGAGTTATATCTTGTGAAATGGACGTCACTCATGATTCCTCCGATTGTTATCGCAATGATTAACGTTCTCGCGATGGTGGTGGCGTTCTCAAGGACAATCTACAGCATAACGCCACTATGGGGGAAGTTCGTCGGGGGTGCATTTTTCAGTTTTTGGGTGTTGGCTCATTTGTACCCGTTTTTCAAAGGGCTTATGGGGAGGAAAAAAAAGACGCCAACGATTGTGTTTGTGTGGTCCGGGCTCATCGCTATCACACTCTCGTTGTTGTGGGTTGCTATAAATCCTAACTCCGGCCCGACCAATGCAAATACTGGAGGATCTAGTTTTAAATTTCCATAAAAAATAAGTTGTTTTTTTTTTCTTTTTTTTTTTTTTGCATTGCAGTAGTCAGTTTTGGTTTTTTTTTTTTAACTAGAAGTTTGATGTACAAGTAGAATATTTCAATGCATAACAGCATGGATCCATGTGTCGGTCATCGTATGTGTATCCGATGAAGAACAAATGGGCTTAGCAAACAATCCCGAAATCTGAAGTCATGTGAGTCCTAACTCTAGAGTCGGTAATCCATGTGTCCGTGAGCGTATGTGTATCCGATGAACAGATGAAGAAGAAATGGGCTTAGTGACTAATAAGGAGGAGGGATGAGGGGACCCGACTGGGGTACCGTTTTCCCGGGGGGCACAATTTTTTTTTCTAAATTCCCGGTTATATATAGATCTGAATGATCGTCTAGTAAAAGTTAGACGATTTTCTTGTTTAATTTGTTTACTTTAATGGTTGTTTAAAAAAATAGTTTACGTTATTTAATTTCTTAAGGCCTAAGGGTAAGGGACGTATTTTTTCTGGCTCGGCTGGGGCACCTGAATACTCAGGACCGTCTCTGGTTCAACTGTTAACATATTTGGACCTGATCTGGGCTTGACACTTTGAATAAGCAGTTGGGCTTTTTGGGCTATTACTTGAATTATCTTATAAATAAGGGTCTATTAAGCCGGATTGGGTTGTAACACGATGAAGACATGAAGCAATAGAGGGTGTGGGTCTAAGGGAATCTATGGCAGCCCATGTGCAACCCAACATGGTCACAAAAACTAGATCTAGCAATAGATGGGTGCGGGTCAAAGACGTCGGTACTTCTGAAATTTGGGCAAGCTCAAAAGGTGCCGATGGTGTAGAATCTGCATAAGCACCGTTGTGACCAACGCCATCAAGACCTCAGTTGGGTTCGTTATATTGATGATTGCCTGGTTTTTCATTCCCTGACACCCACTTGCATCATCGGTTATGGTTGATTAACATAAGAACTCTAATGAAACAATCAAAAAAATAAATCTAGGTTAGTCACATGTTCACATAAGGGCTATAACTCTATATATCTATATTATAGATTCTTATCAGAATAAGGTCCTATGGTTGTCCATTGTGGGTTAACGCCTCACACTAACTCAGTCGTTAACACAATGCTACATCGCCCCATGGGCGTCAACCGTTGGTGATAAGCAAGGGGGTGTGATGCCCTTAATAGGCGGGAGAGTGTAAAGTGGTGGGGCCCCACTCCCGGTCAACCAATTACACTTTTTTTTTATTTACTTTTAGTTATACCAAAATGGGATAATTAAAGAGTATGTTAGTTAAAACCTATTGTCTACGTAACAGTGATGTGGTATGGTGTTATACATCATCCGACGTCACTGCAAATGACAGTTACATATTAAAGTACCCTCCTACTAGCAAGGTGATTTTTCAAACAATAATTAAAAACTACACTTTTTAAAAGGATCGTTTTATTTCTACATTCTGAAATCTTATTTACACACCACACCACAAAATCTTATTTACACACCCTTTTCACTCTATCTCTCTCTATATATCTATGTATATATATATATATATATATGTATATATAATAGAGAGAGATATGTGAAAATATGTGTTAATATTTTTGAAATAATGTATTTGAAACCACATGATCTGTCGTACTTTGATTCAAGGTACTCTGCACCTATAAATAAAGTCACTTGTTAGCTACTCGGTGTGGCCTCGGCATGCACCCAGCATGGACCGGCGCCGGGCGGCATACCGTTTCTCCCCCCTCCATGCCCGGCATGATCGGCATGCCTACGCCGTTGATGCTGGCCACAAAAAGACAAATTTCCCTCACACACACAACATATACATACATATACATATATATTTTAGGCTCATCCTCCATTTCCATACCTTCATCCTCTTTGCCCCATCCTCATGCCCATCCTACGTGGCGGGCCATCCTCCAAGAGAGGACCATCACCACACCGAGCAGCCTTACTATCATGCTTACTATCGTACTTGAATACAACTTGAAACCACATGTTCTGTCTTACTTTGATTCAAGGTACTTTTTACGTGTAAGGGTGGAAGAGGTGCTCCCCACATGAGTGGTAAACTCTCTATCTAGCCAATTATCTCATGTCATGTCAACTCTCATTTTCACTCTCCATTTTACACCAAAACACTAGGGGTGGGGTACTCCACTAAAACATTTTTTTTCTAAAAAGGATAAACATGTGATTGGTTGGAATAGAGTGAGCCCACCATTAACCCTCTCTCTCATCTCACTCCACTCGGTGACTTCTCACCGATAAATGCATTTCACCACACACCGATGGGGGCCGGCAGCGTTGTGCCCGTGCGGTAAACCCATCCCCACATCATGTCACCGAACCCATCCCCTCCACCCTAAATACAATTAAATAATTTATTCCAAAGTAGTGTACATATCCGATTCAAGCACTTGTTACTATCATGCTTACTAACCCGAATATATAAACATAACTAGTACTTGTGTAGTAGATGGGATAAACAATTTCAAATATATAATTTATAAGTTTGTAATGATATTTAAAATGAAAGAAATGTTGCAATGAATCTGTAAAAAATCAATTTACATTTAATTCACAAACGAATAAGCAAATCATAACTCTCTAAAGATTTCCTTGTATATCATGTTTGTTTGTTCATTTCTAAGTTTTGCAACTTCTCTAATATTAGATATTTGACTCCGTCTCTGCTTTTTACACTTGATAGTGCCATATACAGCGTCCATGCGTGAAAATCGGGTTTTTCAAGTACAAGCAAACCCTCGATAGTGATTGTCCTTGGTTTCTGTTAATTGTCACTGCAACACATATAGATGGTATTACGGGTGTGCAAAAAAGCCCAATTAACAGACCCATAACTGATAAAACCAAACCAAATAAAAAAAACACAATGAGTTTATTAATTGTTTTTCTGAAAAAACGAAAAAAACGGGTAGGTTATGATTATCAATGTTTCCATACACGCAACAACCGAACCAAACCAACATGCAGTAAAAATATGTCAGATATTGAACCAAACAAAATTTATGTTGAAACGTAGAGCAACTCAAAACATACATAAAATAAACATATGTGTTGGCGTCGTGCGCGACGTGATAAAGAATATACTACAATCGACCCGACTCGTTTCCGAACTAAATCTACGGCGAAACGTATGGTAACTTAAATTTATACCGTCGAATGAAAACGCATTATATTTGACCCGATTTGTTTCCAAACAATATTTATGTCAAAATGTAATCCAACTTAAAACATACATTAAAATAAAACATTATATAATTGACCCGACTTGTTTCCAAGCAAAAATTACGTTAAAGAGTAGACGAATTCGAATTTATAAGGACACGTACATAAAAAAAAACGTAAGAAATTAGTTTTAGGGTAAACTTGAAATTTAAGGAACTTGAGGGGGTCAAAGTGACATTTACAACATTAGAGGGTTATGAAATAAATTTACTTCGAAACGTATAGTAACTTAAATTTATACCGTCGAATAACAACGTATTATAATTGACCCGATTTGTTTCCAAACAAGATTTACATCAAAACACGATCCAACTCAAAGCGTACATAAAAAGAAAAACATTATATAATTGACCTGACACATTTCAAACAAAAATTAAGTTAAAGCATAAACGAACTCAAAAATATACCGATGTACATAAAAATAAAAACGCAATAAATTAATTTTAGGTAAACTCGAAACTTTAGAAATTCGAGGGGGTCAAAGTGACATTTACAAAGTTAGAGGGTGTTTGGTGGCCTTGCCGACGAACTTTTGTTTTAAGGTATTATAAATATCATAAATTTAATTGTTTTAACATTTAGTTAGTTGAAGATTCAAAATTTCCAAGACATGTTAACTAAGTTTATTTCAAAACCTAAACATGTTGAGATAAGTTAATTTGGTTTGTTTTGGGTTAAAGCTGAATTATTGTCGATGTTTCAATTTTCTATAACCTTTTTTTTTATAGATTTTTATAATCAAGTGCTTCAGTTACAAATTATTCTATTGATTTGGTTAATTGTCGGCTTTAAACATAGGTGGGCGAGTGCTATTAGACCAGAAATATTATTGTAATAGAATAGAGGGTGATCAAGTATAATATTTCTCTATATGTATAAAGCTCTCTTGTAACCCTAACTAAACAACAATCAATACAATACATTATTCCTTATCCAATTCATGTTAATTTGAATTAATATGCTTAATTACATCTTGGGTCAAATAAAAGTAGATATGTAAAAATACTCAAACATGATGGCAAAAACTATAACATTCTGGGCGGTAAATGGTTGGTATTCATGTATGAGACTAGTTAGGAAAACGCGTTGCAAGTTTGGGACCTGAGTGCTATTAGATGATTACCTGATTTGGGTTATATAAATCCGTTTACTTGCATCCAGACCGAATATATTAATATATTAAATAATTTTTAAAAATATAACTAATATAATTTTGAAATTGTTTGAAAACTCGAAATTATTAACATTATTGAATTATGGGTGAGTAGTTGATATTTCAATTCAACTTTTGAGTTGAATTTAAGATTGATTTTTAGTAAAAGCATCGTAATAAATAACTTTTAACTACACAAAACCACAATTTGTTATGTCTGTGAACCCCAAGCTAATGAGTAACGAGTACACATGAATGAGACATGATTTTTTCACAATTTGTTATACCTGTGAACCCCAAGCTAATGAGTAACGGATACACATGAATGAGACATGATTTTTTAATCGGTTATGAAAGTGAGATTTGTTCGGTTAACACAACATAGTCTGGTTAGAGTGAGGTTAGGACCCTCTGTTTGGTAAGCTGTGAGATATCTCTCTCTCTCGCAACTGTTAACTATTTTCACCGTTAAAAAAAACTCATAACAGAACCATCACTTCCTTAATTAGTTTAGAGTTAAATATCATTTTACTCCCTGTGGTTTGGACCACTTTACAAGTTTAGTCTAAAGGTTTAATTTTTCGTCTGTGAGTCCAAAAAGGTTTCACTGTTGTCATTTTAGTCCACTGGGTTAACTTCATCTATTTTTTTATTAACGAGAAGGGCAATTCAGTCATTTAATATGAACAAAATTACATATAAAATGACCCACTTGCCTTCTCGTTAACATAAAAAATAAATGAAATTAACCCAGTAAATTAAAATGGCAATAATACGCATAGACGAAAAATAAAACCTTTAAACTAAAATGAATCAAATCATAAAGACTAGAATCACATTTAACTCATTAGTTTATTTACATTTATAAAGTCTTTTTTTTTTCCTTTTAGGCTATCTCCAATGCTATATCCGTAGATATGCCCGAGATGACATGGAATTCATCCAAATTTTGAGTTGCATTGGAGCACAACTGATGTGGAGAAATCTGAAGACTTTATCCGTCTGCAAGGGCTTGAAAACATAGGTTATTGTGCCATTTTCATTATATTATGATTTTACTTTCATCATTTATTTATTGGAGACATTTTTATTAAAGAATTATAAATTAACTTATTAAAATCATGCATTTATCAACTTCATCAAATTTCAGTTTCAAAAACAAATAGATTCTTTCAACGGTAATACTTCAATTTCATATAAAACTTCAATATATATTTTTATTTACTTTTTATTTTTAGTATTACTTATATTAACTGTTTAAGAACAATTTTAATAATTTAAGTAATTAAATTTAAAGAAAAAAATAAGTGATGAAGTGAAAAATATAAGAATATATAAAAATGTTTGTATGGTTGAAAATGAAATAAAGGATTTTTTAGGATATGATGTGTCAGTTGATTAGATAGGACGTCTAAATACATATTAGAGATAGTCTTGTAATGACTAGGCTATTCGTTTTATTCTATCGAGACCTGAAACCAATTACGAATCATCTTATCTGCTAGATGACCTAAGCAGTGACGAGTGTTCCCACACTCCACAATTCCTTCTACTTATTTAAACAAAAACACCCATAAAATTATTCTATCATTAACCACAACTATCCATCCATGGCTGCTGAACCCACCCTCCACGACCGTGTAGCCATCGTCACCGGCGGATCCCGCGGCATCGGCAAAGCCATCTCCCTGCACCTCGCATCTCTGGGCGCAAAACTCATAATCAACTACAACTCCAACTCCACACAGGCAGATCTTACAGTCTCGGAAATTCATACCAAATTCCCATCACAATCTCCACGGGCAGTTTCAGTCAAAGCTGACGTGTCTGACCCAATTCAAGTGAAAAGTCTGTTTGATGCAGCGGAATCTGCTTTTGTTTCCCCTTTGTACATCTTTGTTAATGCTGCTGGAATCTTGGATTCCTCTTACTCGTCGATACCGAATTCCTCGCTTGAGGAATTCGATCGGACGTTTGCGGTGAATACCAAGAGGGCTTACTTGTGCTGCAAGGAAGCTGCGAACCGGTTGAAACAAGGAGGTAGTGGTGGCTGTTGTTGATCGGGTTTATTATTTGGGAATCGGGTTGTTTGGTTAATTGGTTTTTGTTATTCGGGTTTTTGATGTTTAAAGGTTTAACTTATAGTTCCACCATGTGTTACGTCAGAGAGTTCTGCTCTTGTGGTGGCACAACGACTGTTAAGTGACAGCGGGTGGTATGGTTTCCCGGGCGAACGCCCAAGTCAAACTCTGAAACCAGCATTGGCCCGGTTAAGACAACATAGTCTAGCCGGAGTGGAGAGGCTCCTCAATTTGAGGAGTGCGGTGGCTAAAAACACAAGAAAATCGTCGTTCAAAAAAACAAAAAAACCGATACCCGACTCTAATAACAATCGGGTTTTAGAGTCGATTCAGCTTAATCGGGTACAAGTGAAGTTGGTTGGGTGGGTTTAACGGGACGCGTTATCGGTTCTAGTTTTTTGGTTAATCGGGTCTAGCTATTGAGGTTTTTGATGTTTTATGGGTCGTTTGGTTCATGGATTTCAAAGGAATTGAAATTGCAATGGAAAACATTCAATCAAAGTAATTTAGCAATCCTTCCTATTTGAGAAGGAATTCTAAACTTTCCATTATAATGTTTTTATTACCAAAATATCCTCATATTTTCATTTTTCATTGTTTCAAATAAAAAAATCGAGGGCAAATGTGTCTTTTTAGTTTTAATCAATTTCGGATAACGGGTTTGTTCGGGTTGGATTAATCGTATAGGAGTGAAGTCGGTTGGTTCGGTTTAATCCGGTACTGGTAAAATTAATTTTCTAGTACAAGTTAGAAGTTTATTATAACATTGTTACGTAATTATTTGATATGATTTGATTAGGTTTCTTTTAACGCGAACTAACTTTTATATTCTATCTAATAGGTGGAGGGAGGATTATATGTCTGACGTCATCAATGGCGGTGGCTTTGAGACCTGGATACGGGGCGTATGCAGCGTCTAAAGCGGCAGTTGAAGCTATGGTCAAGATTCTCGCAAAGGAGCTCAAGGGAACGAGAATCACCGCGAACTGTGTGGCTCCGGGGCCGATTGCGACAGAAATGTTTTTCGAAGGGAAAAGTGAGGAGATGGTGAATAGGGTAGTGGAGGAAAATCCCTTGAGTAGGTTGGGTGTGCCGGAGGATGTTGCTCCATTGGTCGGGTTCTTGGTTAGCGATGCTGGAGAGTGGGTTAACGGTCAGATTGTTCGGGTCAATGGTGGTTATATATAAACTGTGAAGAACCGAAGGGTTGTGTTTTTTATTTTTTTTTTTGAATTTTGGATTGGGTCGGGTTAGTGGGTTATTTTTTGTAAGAATGGTATATTGTTGAAGTATGTCATTGGAAGTATTAGACCATGTTATATTATATCAACCTTTTTAAAAACATAGTAATGATGGTTGGTGAATCATGAATGGTAACACTAACATATATATATATATATATATATATATATATATATATATGGATTGCTGTTGTGATCATTGCCAATTAGATGTATATTTGCTAGCATTAGGTAATTAATTTATTAGTTACTTAAAATTAAAATGATTAGCTTCTTAATTACTCATAGTAATGGAATTCCGTGGATCTGATTGTGATTATTGTGCTAGGCCTATGAATATCGTCGGTTGGGAACGCGCCATTTGTTTGGAAGTCATGAAATAAGTTAGAAATGTGGATTGAAAGCTTCATTGATCTCTATGATTAACGCAGTTCATGGATTTTAGTAGTGTTTCAAGTCTTTGGGGTGGGGTGGGGGTGGGGTGTGGTTTAGGTTTTTTGGTTTTTGCATGTGCATATTCTTTTTCTCTTGTAGACAAAATTACTATTCCCACTTGATTCTTCCATGGACCTTTGTCACTTTATGATAACTTCTTACACTTCTTATTTTAAAACCCATTTGTATTATAACTCAATCCCAACTTTAATATATCAGCTTATTATGCTTTTAAATTTATCATGCGCTAACCCGCTAGCGCAATGGAGCCCACAATACACTGGGCTAGGGACGTGTAAAGATAACCCCTAACTGGGTCTGACCCATAGAATTTAGACTGTGGGGTATGGTGGGGCGGGGGTTTGGGGCATGGGTTGACACGTGGGCTGGGTGAGCTCCACTGACAAAACCCAAAAAATTGAGGGTATTGTGGGGCTTGGGTTTGGGGCATGGCTTGGCCAAATTCCTTTTATTTTTTAAATTTTTTTTAAATTAATGGTTAATATAGGGTAGGGTGCACCTAATATCCACTCGTCAGCTTAGATGGGTAGCCCTGTCCAACGCCCGGGCTGAAACCCCCGCCAAAGCCAAGCCTATCCGGGGTAGTCACATGGGCATTTCCCGTCAACCCACGCCTAAACTCTCGCCCCATGCCCCATATTCTTAGGGTCCAACATGACGGCCCATGTACCCTAATATAAGAGGTCTCCACCTCTTTTCTAAGGCAACATGTGTGATGTGATTCTCATTATCTTGTAGAAAACGGTTCAAATAATCCCGATGATGTCGTGCTTCTTCAACAATGCATCTAGAGAATAGAAAAGATATAAAAATATACAATGTAGTCAACAAATAAAAAAATAAATAGTATTACACAGTTTGAAGAAAAGACTATTGGATAAATATATTTAAAAAAGAAAACGTTATTGGATAAATATTTTTTTAACGGCTAACAGAGTCAATCCCAATACTCTCGAGTCACCGACCAAATGGAATACTCTGATTTTGAGGGAAACCCGGTAACCCACCCGCCTATAGATATAACGGTGAAATTATCGTTTAAACCGGTTTGGCTTAAGGAACAAAGTCAGATTTTTCTGGGTCTCCTATCATTGCCCAATAAATATATTTTCCAAGGAACAGTTTTTGATATTATCTTTTGGTTTGACTAACCAAGCCCACAATTTTCTTTGCAGCCACTATTCTTGAAACTTCAATTAACAAATGCAAAGTTTGACTCACCCATCCTTTTTTTTATCTTATTATTATTATATTTTATTATATTTTTTTTGAATTTTTTTTATTTTAAGTAGAAATTATATTTCATCATAAGGAGTTGCCAAATTACATCAAAACAAAAGGTAGATGGACAACAAACTACGCCGCTATCCATTTCTGAATTGCAAACCCTAACCTTCCAAAAACAAACCCCAGCCCCTCTTGGGGATGAACAGTAAGGGTATTTTGGTCATTTCACACCCACTTAACTAAGAAAACTAACCGAGAACAGTAAGAGACTATCCGAGAACGAATTTGCCAAATTTGGGTACTATAACTGTAATTTTGAAAACGTTAGGACTAAAGGTGAAATCTGGGCAAACTACAGAGACTATCCAAACACTTTTCTCCTTATTTTAAGTAAAGAATAGTCTTATTTTAGCATTGATGACTAACGAAATATCTCCTGGTGTTGAATTCAAGAGTCCACAATTGCTTCTATAGTTCTATTTATACATCAACACCCCTGCCCCTAAACTAAAAAACATACACTAAACTTTTATTATTAAACATTACATACCTATGGCTGCCCAAATCACCCAATCTCACCCCCTCCAACTCCTGGACCGGGTTGCAATCGTTACGGGCGGATCAGGCGGCATTGGCAAAGCCATCTCACTCCACCTTGCATCCCTCGGCGCAAAGCTCGTCATCAATGACATTTCCAGTTCCAACCAATCGGATTTAGTAGTCTCGGGTCGTCTACAGCAATTGTTCAACCCCAAGAGGGCAAGGTTTGTATTTGGAAGGTTAGGGTTTGCAATTCAGAAAGGATTGGCGGCGCAGCTTGTTGCCCGGCTACCTTCTGTTTTGATGTAACTTGACAATTTTTCTGAATTTAAAATAATTGATTTTTCAAAAAAAAAAAATCGCAATCTCCACGGGCTGTTTTTGTCAAAGCTGATATTTCGGATCCAATTCAAGTGAAAAATCTCTTCGACGAAGCAGAATCCGCCTTCAATTCTCCATTACACATTTTGTCAATGTTGCGGGAATCCTAGACACCTCTCAGTCGTCAATCGTGGATTCCTCCCTTGATAATTTTGATCGGACGTTTGCGGTGAACACGAGAGGTGCTTACTTGTGTTGTAAGGAAGCGGCGAACCGGCTGAAACAAGGAGGTGATATTGTATAATAATATATATATATATATATATATATATATATATAAAGCATTATATCTCGTTCCTTATACTCATTCCATGCTTGAAATTTAAGATAATAACTAACTGAACACACCGCATTACTTTATCACATTCTTTATCCTTATACCTTATCCATATATTTTTATAGAAAACCAAAGTAAATTCTTATTTTTAATTTTATGGAAAACTAAAGTAAATTCTTATATTTAAGTAAAACTAAACTAAATCCTTATATTTTTATGAATAAGAGGGTTATAAAAGTAAGAGATTAATATATGGAATAACAATTTTTAGTTAAATGATAAAGATGAAGATAAGGAATATAATGTGAAAGTTTATTGAAATATCCTTACCATAATTAGTTGATATAATTTTATTAGGTTTATTTTATTTTAACAAACATTAACTTACATAACCTATTTATTTTTTAGGATTATTTGTGTGACTTCATCATTGGTGGTGGCTTTGAGACCGGGTACCGGGCCGTATGCAGCGTCTAAAGCGGCAGTTGAAGCTATGGTAAGATTCTAGCTAAGGAGCTCAAGGGAACGAGGATCATGGCAAATTGTGTAGCTCCGGGGGCTATGCCACAAATTTGCTTTTCGAAGGGATAAGTGAGGCGGAGCTAAATATAGCTGTGGATCAGAGTCCATTTGGTAGGCTTGGGGAGCAGGAGGATGTTGCTCCAGTGGTTGGGTTCTTGGCTAGCGATGCTGCAGAGTGGGTTAACGGTCAGATTGTTCGTGTTACCGGTGGTGATATTTGAATTGTGAAGAACTAAAAGTTGGGTTGAGTTTTTTACTTTTTCAAATTTTAGATTAGGTTATATTATAAGATAATTAAACCACGTATTCTCGACACGTTTGTTTCATCTATTACTGCACGCATGACACTATATTTCTAAAATAAAATAAAATAATAAGGGTCAATTGATACAATTTACACGACAGGTTTCAAGTTCGAAACTATATAACTGGTTTCAATTCGAACTATATATAATCTGGTTTCAAGTTCGAAACTATATATATTTTTTTGAACGGCTAACTGCTTTCCACGTGTAAACCCACCCTTTCGGAGCTATGTCCAAAGGCCGACTACTCGACCACCGCTAGAAAGCGTAGCACACCCCTGATGCGCAGAAACCCCGTGGAATATGTAAAATTGCGCCCCCCCCCCGGACTCGAACCTGGGTAAAACCCCAGGCCAAGCCTTCACCGAGATGGGAACAACCACTATGCTATAGTGGAGGACCCAATTCGAAACTATATATAACCTGAACTTTATATGCATATTAAACCTATACTTGCTTCGGTTTAATTTGTTGGTTTCAACTGTTTATTAAAACACTTGTTCAGTAAAATCATTTTTATTTCCTGAAACCGTTTTGTGTAAAGGCATGCCATAGTGTAGTAGTGTACTAAAGAAGTTCATAATAACAAGCTCCTAAAAATTTGATTTGGGTATGAGCATAATAGCGTACTTACGAACATGTAACAAAGTAGAGGTTTTCAAATCCAAGTTAGAGAGCCATCCTAGTCGAGAAATAAGATCGGTGATCATTGGATACACATCTAAGTTAGAGGTTTTCAGATCTTTAGGGGTTTGATTTTACTTTGTAAATTGCAGTTCAGAGAAAAAATCCAACAAAATGAATGGCACACCTGAATGAACATCGTATGCAAAAAAAAGTTTGGAAAATCTTTTGAACTTCATAAGACTACCACTAGTCGGATAACACTCAGGCCATGTCATCAACTTAACGCCCCACATGCCATTAAGGGCAGGCATTATTGTGGGGGTGAGCCCCTTTTCCGTTAGCCGAATAAAGGGCCTGGGATGTAAGCATGGGGTCCATAAACTTTTCACCAATCATGCACAAACGCTTCTTTTTTATAATGTAAAACCATTACACACTTCTGAAGAAAAAGTTAGCAAGAGCCCCCAGCCTACATGGCAGTGACTTTGCAGTCAACTTTTCAATTTTTAACCACTAAACATGGTCTAACATCGTCAAAAGAATTACCACATTACACAAAAAAAACATTTTCATAAGCGTGTCGTCCACCCTCATGTCAAGCATTCCTGACACGTTTCTTTTTCTTACAAAAGCACAAATGTTTATAGATATGGGCAAAAAACCTAGGTATAAAATACCCAGAATCGGGTTTTATCGTAACCGGGTATTTTATACTCGAAACCAAACCCGACCTTACTTGTAGGGTGTAGATAGAGTACACATATAGAGCTCAATACCCGCAACCAAAACCTTTTTTTATACCTGAACCCGGCTATACCCTATACCAGATACCAGGGTTTTTTAATACCCGATAGAAGACCTGAGTTTTTAAAGTACATTTTATTTTTATGTTTACTTTACAACTTTTATATTCAAATTTTTAAAACTTTAAGTGAATTTATGCTATTATTTGAATTCTTTTTTACAAATTACAAGAGAGATTTGATTTTAAACGAATAGTAAAAAAACCTTTTAAGGTATCGATTCCACGAGGCTCATGTGGTTATTATTACACTTTTCATTTGATTATTTAAACTAAATATAACTAACTTATTTTATAACTGAACTTTGGATCGGTTCGGAAAAACGTTTGGAGTTAACAAACACTAATGATCTAATTCTGCTAGCATGAAATCATATAGACATGAGTGTGTTGGTTTATTCGATTTACGTGATAGTTATAGGACGGATTATAAATGAATCTAATCACAAATTATCAATTTAACTTTGCTAAACAAACTTAACCCCAAATTGTTCCTCAAGTAAAGAAACTAATAACCGACGAGTATTGAATCAAGTTACATTACATTACACTCTAATACAAAAAGCAACTATCACCTTTTCACATACACACAAACATCAACTCGCGTCCGTTAAAAAAAATCATCGGTGAACTCGCGTCGGTCAAAAAAAGAGACGCTGCTTCGGTTCATGTGGTCAAACATAAAAAATGTATACATACAAAAGAACAACCAAATAACCGACGCAATCACTCACAACCGTCGTTCCCGTTGATAACATCACCGATCTGTATTATTTCTTGGTTGCGGTAAACAAGGCGTGTTGATGTAGAAAGACAACAGAGAGGCGGTGATCACTGATCACAGAGGAAGTATGACGACGGTAGCGGTTGTTCTCCGGCGACGCATATGCAAGCGCATGCATTCTTTGCCTCAAACACCAACGTTTCCGGTGCCCGGTTTCGGCAACGATCTTCAAATTCTTCACCATCACGGTTCAAATAGATGAGAAGGATGCTGATGGGCGTAGCATGGTTCAAACAGATGATATCATATGCTTTTTATCAGTTTCAAACCAGTGTTTGAGACATCAACCATGGTTTTGTTTTTTTTACTGTGGGCAATAAACATGGTTTCATTTAAATATAACACGGACCTATGAAAGGGAGATCTACTCTGCGACCAACGGATCTGCTCGTCTTTGGTTGGGCTGAGGGGAAACATGCTTGTGTAGACCTCACGGGGGTTTCCCCTTTGGTTGGTTTAAGGGAAAACGGGTTTGTAGCTGGACAAGCGGCAAGAAAGGCAGAATCAAAGAAAGTAGATAAGCACGCTAAAGCTTGCGCAAAGAACCAGCATGTCTTTGTCCCTTTTACCTTTGATACTTTTGGCTCCCTAGCGCCAGAAGCTATCCACTTCTTGACGAGGGTTCAACGGGTCGTCTACAACAATTGTTCAACCCCAAGGAGCAAGGGTTTGTATTTGGAAGGTTAGGGTTTGCAATCCAGAAAGGATTGGCGGCGCAGCTTGTTGCCCGGCTACCTTCTGTTTTGATGTAACTCGGCAAGTTTTCTGAATTTAAAATAATATTATTTAAAAAAATTGTACATCTATTGATAAGCATTGCCTTTAATCTACAATGGTTTCAGTTAAATATAATTTTACTTTATATTTGTATAAAGCATTGCCGTAAATTTACAATCTACAAAATCATTTGTATTCTTTTATCTTTTAAATGGTTGCTACAAGGTCACTTTGGACTAGAATATTTTATTTGTATGCATTAAAGTTATGGGGTATTTTTTTTAATAACTATTCAGTGTAATTTAATTTAAAAACGTAACTCATTTTGCTACTATTATTTTTTTAAAATACTTTACTGATGTGTAATATTTATCCCATACAACTAATTCAATTTGGTTTTAATTTTTAATTGTTTGTATTTTACTACTTCTCTACTATTTTTTAATGAAAATTTAGAAGATTAAAAAAACACGATTAAACTTTATGCTTTTGCATAATCCTAATTCGATAAACTGTGTATACTAATATTTAAGTAGTCGCAATACTTGATGAATTAACTCATGTTGTATGTATTGGCATATGCTTTAAACAAAACATTACTGTCATGTAATTCTTAATTGAATATGTATCTGGTTGGATATGTAAGTTTTTATGGTTATGTCTAATAATGTCTTTGCATGAAACCATGGATGAATATCTTTTTTTCTTTTTCGAAAAACTTAACCTACTCCTCGCTTGCGCATATAATGTATATATGTGTGGACGCTTATGGGGCAAAAGTAAAAGTGCATTAATTTTAACGTTGTTTTACTAATTTCGTAAAAATAACGATAAAAGATGGGGATGGTTAATCATGTGATGGCGTTGATAGCTTAAAAAAAGAGGGTACATGTATTAATCGGCCTTTGTCTTGATTGTTGAGTGTTATGTGCCTTATGTCCTAGGCTTGATGCAAAACTACTATAGAACGAGGGTCCCACTGAAGCAGCTTCTCAATTTCTACGAGGTAGATGTAAGGCCGTCTACATCTTACCGTCTTCAGACCCCACCTTAGCTTTGTTATTGGTGGGAAAAATTGATTATGATGATGATGATTTTAAAACCTAACGTGTATCTTTGTTTTTTTAATTAATTTATTAAACACTTTCATAATCAACATTTCGCCGCAACGCGCGATAACGCAAACTTGTTTATAACAAAACCAAACCGTTTAAATAAACCAAATAACAATTGAACCCAATAGCTTAAGGTGCTAACAGAATTCAAATATTCACTTCCAGCTAAAAAACTCTCCGCATTTTCGAAAATATTCGGGTTTGTGTCTCGTGCGTGTAGCCAGTGGCGAAGCTTCAGATTTCCGATGGGGGGTCGAAAATGTATATACCCAAAAAATTATATAGAACTGGGGGGTCGAATACGTATATACCCAAAAATTTCGATACGAAAACTAAATATATATAACACTACTGAGCGAAAAGTTCTCGGGCGCCTCCACCCCCCCCCCCCCCCCCCCCCCCCCCCCCGCGCCCGGGCCCCTTCTAAGCTATGCCCATGCGTTTAGCCAACGAACCGAGCAGCAAGGCTGCCGCCGACTCCTTGTCGCACGTCCCCAAACAATTTTCATCAACCCTCACTTTTGTGTTTCTTCTTTTTTTTCCTGCCGAATTCCCATAAGTGCACAAAAAACCGGTTCAGGAATCCAAACCGCGGTACAAGCTAAACTGGTTTGGTTTATAATCCAAACCGGCGGTACAAGCTAAACTGGTTTGGTTTATAATCCAAACCGTAGGTTCCACGCCGGTTCCCCTTACTCACGTCAAAAACTGAACCGAACCGGTTTCTACACATACACATTAATAGAGATTGATGAAAGTTTAATTTTATTCAAAAAAAGTCTTAAAAGAAGTTTTAAAATGTTTGTGCAGGAACCGGTTTACAACCGAAAGCGAGACTAAACCGAACCGAAATCAGGATTTCAAACTGGTAACCGACCAAATCGGGACGGATCCGAATCGGTTCCAAACTGGTTTGGGTTCAGGAAAAAATGAATTTGTGCAATGTGCATCTTTATCCTCTTGTGGGCTTTTAATCATTTTGCAGCCCAATCGAATTATACAAGCCCAATCTCAATTTGCTTATTGTGTCGTGCAAGTTAGACCAATTCTCTTAAGGACCTTAACCTTTCTTTTCCTTTTGCTTCCGGCATTTCGACTAGAGGTTCACAAATCCGTGAAACGCTTTTTCTCAAACCGATTATTAACCGAATCGGTTATTGGATGATTTGGTAAAAAATGGTTACGCCAGTTAGTGGTTGGGGGGGGGGGGGGGGGAGGATCGAAACCATAACCTATGTCACCAGCTAGGTTATTTTAACACCGGTTAACCTATAATTGGTTGTTAATAACCTGTTTTATTATAAAATTGCGTGAAACATGGTAAAAAAAAAGTTTTGATGGCAAAATAGCTTTAAAAAATTAAGGTTTTATTATAAAATTGCATGAAACATGGTAAAAAAAAGTTTATGATGGCAAAATAGCTTTAAAAATTAAGGTTATAAAAACTTGTTATTAATGGATTCATGTTCTAAATCTCTAAAGCGGTTCCTGAACTACGTTATAACTAATAACCTAAACCGGTTTCTATGTTACCGGTTATGGTTTTAGTAACCGTTTTTTGTACACCTCTACTTAACTACAATAGTTATCTTTGTACACCTCCCAAAGTAGCTGAGGGTTTTACTCCCACGATGGAACATGCAAATCGTGATAGCGTTCAGTTTTTTCTCTTAAATTATAACCATAACCGCTAGTTTTGGTTATGGGATTTCCTTAACCATATCCGAACTTCGGTTAAAATTATTCAATTTTTACTCTTAAACATAACCATAACCGCTAGTTTTGGTTATGGGTTTCCTTAAACATAACCATATCCAAACTTCGGTTATAATTAATCAGTTATAAAGCTTAGTTGTGGTTCGTTTTGGTAATTACAGTTAACTAAACCGAGCCAAGTTTGATCTAAAATTTTAACTAGTTGAAAGCGGAATAAGAATCGGTGGCATAATAACGGGAATTGCATGTTATGATCTAAATTCGGTTGAATCATATCCAGTGTGCCCCGGTTCATGAAACACTTCAAAATTGTAACAAATTTGAAGTTACTCACTCAAAACGTATTCTAAATTCTCAAGGTTCTTCGTTATAACATTGACACATATACCCAATCTGCACAATCATATATACATACATATATATATATACACACACACACATGTTAAACTCGACGTAAGCATCTCCTAATTATTTTCACTCTAGTTTAGTTCAGTTAACGTTAGGTTATGGGGCAATCTTAACCATAATCATAACCGGTTAATCAAATAACATTACCATAAGCATTGGTTAACCTCGATTATCAGTAAATTCAGTTCAATGGCAATTCGGTTACCGGTTAATTTTGGTTAACCATTAAGGTTTGCTTTAGGTGTGATACATAAGGCAATTTTTTTCGCAATTGCATAATCCAGACTCCCTCTCTCAGATTATATTCGGCAAGTGCATGGTCATCTACTTAAAACTATGTACAAGTGCATATGCAGTTCTTATGTTCTCTACTTAAATTGGTTCTATATTGAAGGTGCATGTATGCCTAATAATATGTGTAGGCTTCTTTATTATGATACCTTTTCTATTAAATTTACATAAGCTGGAGCACTTGATGAATGCAAAAATATATAAGTTGTTGCCTGTCGGTACCATTAAACGCAGGGGCGAAGGCAGTGTATAAGGAAGGGTAGCCCGGGTAACCTCAACTCTGTCTCCATAGTGTAAAAATACCCTTCAACTCTGTCTAAGAGTGTAAAATTTTTATTTTTTTATATAAAGGATACTCCTAACCCCCCCCCCCCCCCCCCCCTAAAAAGGGATACCCCTGAATTTTGTGCTAGATCCGCCACTGATTAAACGAGTTTAGTCATTTCATATCAACATGCCATATGCGGGTATGTTTCATACTTTTTAATACATAGCGTACACGCCATTATAGCATGTTGTGCTTTATGGTGCTACAAACAAGATAGGCCTACACAATATATAGTATTTGATATCTAGAAGAAGAATTTAAATGTGAAGGGGAGGGTTAGATAGAAAATCCTAAAAATTTGAGAAAACCCTAAAAAACCCAACCTCCCGACATTTTTTTTGAAAAAAATAACACATGTAATATACATGTTTAAAGAGTTTGAGCAAAAAAAACAAAAAAGCGCCGAGTGGATATTTAAAAAAATATACAAAATTCAGCAACTTTTGTCTAACACATGTTAGTGATGAAAGTGCTGAAATTTGTTTATTTTTTTTAAATATCACTCGGCGCTTTTTTGATTTTTTTTGGCTCAAAACTCTTAAAAACATGTATATTACATGTGTTATTTTTTTCAAAAAAAATGTCGGGAAGTTGGGTTTTTTTAAATTTTTAGGTTTTCTATCTAACCTTATACTAAATGTGAATTCAATGTGAATGTGGTTTCTTCTTTTCTCCATCAATAGCTATATTATTGCTGTAACAGTTGAAGGTGTCCCATTGCCTTTATTTTTGGAGGTACACTCACTTATTATGGTCTCATCTTCTTAGCATTTACACTTTTACATCATGCTTTTTTAGTTGTTTGCCATAGGTACATATAAAGGTAAAACATTTTTACATCATAAAGTAGAAATATATCATTTAAGCATGATGGAAAATCTTATGGGGCGTAGCGGCGTATTTTAACCTGATTTCTGATTATCGGATTATTTAAGGTCGTATTAATGATTTACTGATAGTTATCACTTTAATATTAGTTTTTGGTTATTTAGGGTTGTTTGTTTCAGTTCTTAATGAGCTTGTTAATGGTTCAGATCTTTTATTCGTTCAGACTGTTTGATTTGCGAGCAAATGTCTGAAGATTCAGACATTTGCCTCTGATGGTTAAGCATTATACTTAGTCTGAATGGTTAAGACCTCTTATTTGAAATGGTTAGATATTTGTCTCTGAATGGTTAAGCATTATATTGGCTTTTAATGGTTTAAACCTTTTACTGGTTTAGCACTTACCCATTTAGAAGTTTAACCATTCAAATATCTACTTGCGAAACAAACAGTCTGAACCATTAAGTACTAAACCAATAAGATGTCTAAACCATTAAGAGTCTCATTAAAAGTTAAACAAACACCCCTAGTCTTTTTGTTACTAAACAATTAAGGGCATCTACAACGTTTTCCATGTGGAAGCATTTGAATTTAAGGACAACACCTTAACCCAAGTTCATCTGTTCAAGCGATGTGGCCCTCGTCAGATCCCTCAAGTCCGGTCCAAAACTGCGAACTCTCGTGGGTGGGTTTCACACATACATACAAACAATATTATTTGTATTATTTCATACTAAAACTGGGTTATGATAAGGTCTGTGGAGGTTCGATGTTGTGAAAGAAATGGAGGATTTTTTAGGGAAGTTTTAAATCTGATATGACATTCTGAGATGGAGGTTCGTCAAGATTTGTACCAACCTGGATTCTCTAATTCTAGCCTTAATATCCACAAAATTCTACAAAATATTGTTTAATATTAGAAACTCAAATCTATCTAGTCAACAACTTTCATATTTATTCTTAAAATTCTACAAAATATTGTTTAATATTGTTTAAAATTCTCGATGTCACTTAAAATTCTACAAAATATTGTTTAATATTGTTTGAAATTCTACAATGTCATTGAAGTTATATTGTGTTGTACAAAGTGTGGCCTATGGAGAAACTTAAGTGTTCTTGTCAAAGTCACAGACCAATGGCTCACAAAAACTCATGTGGTGAAAAGTCTCATTTATCCGGATATTAGGAATACAACACATGTTTTTTTATAAGAATTTTTTATGTAATCATGGATGCTTTAAAGATATTTGTTGACATTGTGTCAGTAAGAAGTCATGTGCTCAGTAAGATTTTTGTTGAAATTTTTGTGCAATCAAGTATAGGAGATGCTCTAAGAAGAGGATGCATTCCCAACCCTTATGCAAAGTATCTATCATGCATGCATATTACCAAAGGGTTTTTAGCCTAGTAGTATTACAGACTCACAAAGTATAGTAACGTGTTGCCCCGTTAAATGGTGTGAAACTAGAAATTGAATGTTAATGTAAAGATTAAGAGTAGATTAGTATGTGTATGAGTTTATCATACTAAAAAGAAGAAAAAAATTTAGTCATGCATATTTGTAGAAACATCGTTTGCCTTTAGCATAACCAAATCCATCAAAACTATATTATCGTAGATGCACTTTAGGGGTTGTTTGGCTAAGCTTATTTTAGCCAACTTATGATTATTACTTTTGAAAAGTAAATAAGTAATAATGGTGTTTGGGTTTGGAGTGTATGTGAGGGAAAAAGTAAATAAGTCATTCCATTATGACTTATTTATTTTTTCAAAAAAGTCAATAAGTTATAAGTTGCTTCAAAATAAGCTTAACCAAACAGCCCCTTAATATCTATCCGGTTTAACACTATATTTCTCTATCCAGTTTAATATTAATTTAGGGTAAATTACACTTTCCGTCCTTTGTTTTTGTATCAGATTACAATGGATAACCTTTAACTTCAATAATACAGTCACAATCCTTTATTTGTAAAATCCATTACACCGTAGGTCCTTTAGTATTAACCAGGTTAAAATTATAAGTGAAGTTTATTCATGTAAGGGCAATTAGTCTTTTTATTTAATTATGTATAGTATTAAAAAATAAATAAAAGCAAATATGACATTTTAAAACTTTGCTCTGCCAGTCGAATTTCAATGAGAGAACAATACCCTGCAAAGACCAAAATATTAAATGATTTCACAGATTTTTCAAGATATTGCATTCAAAGGGCTAATTGATGGATCAGTTATAAAAGAATCCCATCATTTATAACTAAAATCAGAAAGCATTTGCACCACCAGAACCCAACTACCACCATAAACGTCAAACTTAAACCCCAACGACCATCATAACCATCAAAATCGAAACTACTACCACTGCCATAACCCTCGCCTCTTACCCCTTTTTCAGATCTGAGCAAGCTAGTACCCATTCTAGGTCCGATTTGGAGGATGCATAATTGTTACATGATTTTTTTTACTGTACCAATTCATTTAATATTCATTCTCATGTAAATCAAATTTATACCATAAACACAATCAACTAACATGCCAAGTTACATCAAAACAGAAGGTAGACGGGCAACAAGCTATGCCGCGAACCCTTTCTGAATTGCAAACCCTAACCTTCCAAACACAAACCCCTGCCCCTTTGGGGTTGAACAATTGTTGTGTACGACCGTTGAACCCTCGTCAAAAAGTGGATAGCTTCTGGCGCTAGAGAGCCAAAAGTATCAAAGGCAAAAGGGAC
Source organism: Scalesia atractyloides (assembly GCA_947069175.1). NCBI lineage: Eukaryota > Viridiplantae > Streptophyta > Magnoliopsida > Asterales > Asteraceae > Scalesia > Scalesia atractyloides. The sequence continues at coordinate 5,548,037 of CAMTDV010000016.1, forward strand.
AAAGACATGCTGGTTCTCTGCGCAAGCTTTAGCGTGCTTATCCACTTTCTTTGATTCTGCCTTTCTTGCTACTTGTCCAGCTACAAACCCGTTTTCCCTTAAACCAACCAAAGGGGAAACCCCGTGAGGTCTACACAAGCGTGTTTCCCCTAGCCCAGCCAAAGACGAGCAGATCCGTTGGTCGCAAAGTAGATCTCCCTTCCATAGGGTCCGTGAGGAAATTCACAGGGGCCTCCTTCTTAGCAGAAATCCAGCTCTTCTTAAGATGTCCCACAAAACATCCCGCACCCAGTCGTGCCGATATTTGAACCCAGGGGGCTCTTTACAATGAACTGCGTGCTCCCCGTATTTATCCATGCAAGCTTTACGACATATCGGGCATGTTTCATCTTCGGGGTACATAGGGATCATCAACCGATATTTGAGAATGGCTTTGTATTCTACTGCAGACATGCATTGTCCCAACCCCTCAATCGGGATAACGGTCAAAAATTCCGAGCATGGGGACCCTTCAGGCACTTGAACACCGCCTTCTGGCGGGATGACAAATCAAAAGCTTCTCCCAGGCTTTGAGCGATTTTGCTAAACAGAGCATTCGCCAAAGTCTTTTGTGGCTTCGAGGGGGCGGTGTCCTTATTAGAGAAACGCCAATATCCAAGTCTGGGAGAGAGACATTTAAGCGTTCGAGCGCCTGCTGATAGTCCGGGTCAAGCCCGACGACCTCACCGTTTCAAAGGATATGATCCTACAGTTCCCAAGACTGAGCTCTAGAAACCACAAAGGCGTAAGCCCCAACATCTCGAGCAGAGAAGAGGCCCAAATCACCTAGACGCATTGGCAATGTGCCAGACGCCATTGGAGGTCACCAAAGAAGGGGCCGCCACCCATTACTCTGTCTTCTATATCCTCTCTAAGGCCATCATCGAACCGAGATACTGCATCCTCCATCAAATTGGGTTGACAAGTCCGCAACCCAAAGAGTAACTTAGCAACCCCCATGCATGACCTTAGCAGAAGGAGTTCACACTGAGGATCCCTCAGGGAGGGTAAGAGTTTCATTAGGTCAACCGCCCCTGAGGCCCGCCGCCATGCCAACTCCTCAATAAAGCTGGATCCGACTAACGCTCCCCAAGGCCATCATCGAACCGAGATACTGCATCCTCCATCAAATTGGGTTGACAAGTCCGCAACCCAAAGAGTAACTTAGCAACCCCATGCATGACCTTAGCAGAAGGAGTTCACACTGGGGATCCTCAGGGAGGGTAAGAGTTTCATTAGGTCAACCGCCCCTGAGGCCCGCCGCCTGCCAACTCCTCAATAAAGCTAGGATCCCGACTAACACTCCCCAAGGAGCTTAACCCCCTTCTCTGGTCTACCGATCCCTCTCGGGAAAAGCCCATCCTGAACTTTCGCCCGTCGCATGTCGGCCAAAAAACCTCTGTTTTCTTAATGTTGAGATAAAGCCTAGAGATGGCCCCTCCTCGTTGATGATGTCTAAGGCCTTAGCAACCTCAGAGGCGTTGCCGATAATCGTCCCATCATCCAAATACCAAGCATGAAAGGGGAGTTCACAACGGTCTTGAACCCGGAGAATAAGGGGTGTAAGGCAAGGGCAAAGAGAAGGGGCCCCAAGGGATCTCCTTGTTGAACTCCGGTAGTAGCCTCAATACACTCGTTACGAACATACAACCTATCAGGTTGGGCGTAAAGAAATTGGACCCACCGATAGATTGACGGGCAACGCAGATGAACCTCTTGGAGAAAGGTTGTGCGGTCGAGCGTGTTGAAAGCATTGGAGAAATCCAGAGTAAGCAAGGCAAAGGAACCATCTGCACGAAACGAGTTGAGAAACCTGTTTGCACTGTGAAGCACCTCATCTGCCCCATTTGGCATCCCCACCCCAAATTGATAGTCACCAAGTACTGGTCATTCTTTCCCGATTTTCTTCATTGCCACCTTCGAAACCAACCTTCGTCAAATACCCCCACAGCAATAGGCCGAATTCCTTTATCGGGTTTCAATAAGGGGGTGAGGGGGGCCGAGGCAACAAACTCAGCAAGCACCTTAGGGCAGGATCCCTCAAGTAATAAATTAACAACTTCAGTAATGCTCGAGAGCAAACCTGAGGAAGTTACAGAGCCCTCGCCACTAATAGCATCTAACAGGTGTTGGGCCCAATCCCGTCTCTACCACATGACGTCCCTTTAGGAAAGGATCGAATACATTTGAGCACACACTGCCCATCAACAACAAGAGTGGGTTGGACCAAAGGGTTGGAAGGCAAGGACGAGGGCGTCACCACTGGGTGTTTATCAATAAGAGCTTTCAAGGTCGAATCACCTAAAGGGGCAACTCCACTAGAGCATAGGACCTTAACCGCCGCCGTGAAATGTCCATCCCTGACTTTCTGAAGACATTGCTTAATTTTAGGGTCCCTTTCTTTGTCCTCCTCTTTCCTACATTCTCCCCTTCGAGCCCCCTTCTCCCCACGCTATCCAATAGGGAATAGGCCAAATCATCAAATCCAGACCCATCTTTCCAAACTGTAAGCGCGCGCAAGATGTTACTACACTGCAGAGATTTCTTGTTCCCTGATCTCCGCTCTTGTCTAGAGGATGGTCGAACCACCCGCAAGGTGCAACGCGGTAGTAAAAACAATTTGACCTAATTGTCGACCGATCCTGGCGACGCTATCACTTTGCGCAAAGCTCCTGTTAGAACCTGAGCAAACAACAACCGGTAACTGGGGGGAATGCTTTTAACAGACTAAATAGGGAAGGAGAAAACACACTCGAGGAGATTAACATCACCCCCGAGCCCTGTTAGGTGACGTGGGTTTGTATCAACCACCACTTGACATGGTTTCCGGATCCCAACAATGAAATCTTCAACATCCCCGAGATCATGGCAAACCACACGACCTCATTATCATGCTTGCATCCCCTACTGAGTGCATGCATCACCATGCACTTTCCACATAACCATTTATCCCCTGCCCTAAGAACTTCCGCAACATCCAAAAAAAGGTCCAAGTCCTTGGAGATAGCCTCCTTCAAAGATAGCCTTCGGTTTTCTGTTTTGAGGTGGGTGCTTTGCATGTGTTCAAATAAGCGGAAAAAACCCACAGACCCCGGTTTTCCATCTTTACATTCGTGGAAAATTGAAAGGGCAGGTCCTTAAACCACTAGCAGAGCCCTGCACAGGACCCACTGACTTAACGTTCCGACCCCCCCCCTAAGGAGCCATGCATGTATGTTAACTGCCACCGAAGAAAAAAACACACTAACGGTATACCAAACTCGAGATGAGTTGTGGGGGGTAGAAAACCGGTAAAATTCTATACATGATTGTTAATCAAATTTCTAATCGAGTTGTTAATCGATCTGGAAAATGATGTCACAGCCAAATTGAATCGATAACAATCAATTTCGCCGGAATCTTTCTTCCACCGGTCGGATGAAACCACGATAAGTACTTCGATCACCGGAGAATGAAAGCGTGGAGGTAGATCTGAAACTCCGATGACGAATCAACAGCCACACAAAAACGCCCCAAAAGGTTGCAATCTTACTGAACTGGATTTTACGCTTAGGTTTTTTTTTATGGTTAGGATTACGTGAGACTGTGAGAGAGAGTGTGTTCCAACGCTGTGGTTGCAAAGATGACGGAAATTGGCTTGGGGGTGGTTGGCTAGTTGTGGGGAAAAAGTTGGGAGAGAGAAAGAAGAAGCAGAGTGAAAGACGGGAGAGAGAGGGGAGGGGGTTAACTTATATATATATTTATCTATTAAATATATTTTACATAAATGAGCAAAATTACCAAGTTACTCTCATGTGCAACGCACATGATCAAACTTAACTTAAAATTTTAACTTGGTTAGTGTTAAAGGACCTAGAGCGTAATGAGTTTTACAAATAAAGAATTGTGACTGTAATTATTGAAGTTAAAGGCTATCCGTTGCAATCCAATACAAACATAAAGGACCAAAAGTATACTTTACCCTTTAAACAATGATAATATGAGGAGTTAACTTTGTTTTTACTCTTTGTGGTTTGTCCATTTTAACGCTTTTGCCTCAATAGTATAAAAAGTGTCATTTTCCTCCTCCCTGATTTTCGATTTTGCCGCCAGTTTGCTCCCCGACTCTAACTTAGTTAAAACTTTCAGTTAAAAGTAAGGGTATTTCAGTAATTTTAAATATATGTATTTATTTATTTATTACTAATTCCTAAAATCATTTTTTTATTGATAATACAGATAAAAAATAAAGACATATATACACATATATTAACACCCCTCCTCTCTACCTTTCTCTCTACCACCACCACTATCATCAACCACCACCCTCCCCTTTACCCTTGCCACCACAGCCACCTCCTACAACACCACCACCCTCCCCTTTACCCGTGCCACCACACCCACTTTGCACGCCACCACACTCTGTTTCTTCTCCCTCTCATGATTCTTACAAACACCTTTATCACCACCCCTGAACACTCACAATCACCTCCATCATCGCCCCCTGAACCCCCACCGTCATCACCATCATCGCCCATTACTAAAATCGATCATCAACGACCCCTTCCGATCTCGCTGGTGAGTGAGTGTTTCAGATCTTACCACCACCATTTTCACACCATCACCGCCGCAGATATCGCCGTAGGGCTTTGATTCCGGCGTCGACCTAGGGTTATAGAGGATGACGGCACCATTAGGGCTTCTGATTTCATTTTGTGGGTTGTGGAGGACGACGACCATCAATCTAGGGTGGTTTAGGTTTAAGTTGTGTCGTCCTCCATCAAATATGTTTTCAGGAAGATTTGAGGGGTAAGATGAGGCCACCAGAGTTGGTGCAAGGTGGCGAGGGTGGTGTAAGGTGGTGGTGGTTGGGTGGAGTTCTTGCAAGGTGGTGGTGGTGGTCGTGTGGTGGTCATGCACGGTGGTGGTTGGGTGGCGAGTGGCGACAATGTCGAATCTAGTGGCGAGAAGGTGGTGGTGTAGTGGTGGTTGTTGATGATGGAGAAGTGATATATAGTGTAGAGAGTTTGTGTGTTTTGTTTTATATATTATATATAAAATATAATTTTTACTTGTAATTTTATCAAAACACCCTTAGTTTTAATACTTGAAGTTACCAAAATACCCTTATAGTTAGTAAACATTTTAGGTGGAGTTAGTGTTAAGATCTGATTGGGAAAAACATAGTAACATCAAGTAAGAAAACGACACTTTTTAATCTATTGGGACAAAAGTGTTAAAATAAACAAACCACATGAACTGAAATTAACTCTACTATCATATTTACTTCCCTTCATAGTAAATCAAATAAAATCACTTACCTATAATAATTATGATGTATTTGGGCCGTTCTTAAAAATCTTCAAAAATCTAAAAGCTTATAGGTATAGAAAAAATTCGTCTCTAAAATGTTATTTTATTTAAAAAATATATAAAAGATTAAATACATAAAAAGATTTATATATTTACTCTACCCCTCTTCTAGACCGGCCTTTAATATTTGTATTGAATAAACAAGAAAAACTTTATGGGCTAAAATGATTCACGAAGATAATGATGTTTATCTATTCGTTTATTTGGTGAAACAATAACTTATTGTGTATCATCAATTGGGGTAACACATTACTCCACTCTTTCTACCACCAAACTTAAACCCTTTAGTGTTAATATTATTATATTATTATATTATTATTATTATTATTATTATTATTTATTATTATTGTTATTATTATAAAGAAATTAGAGTAAAGCCCATGAGATATAATCCAGAAGACCGAAAGAAATTTAATTCCCAGATAAAAGAGCTCCTGAATTTAAAATTAATCAAAGCTAGTCATAGTCCTCACAGCTCTCCTGCATAATTTTAAGAAAACATGCAGAAATTATAAGAGGTAAGCCAAGAATGATGATAAATAATACCACCCTGAATGGTATCAGAGCCACACAGATTTCCTTCGCGGGGGCTCTAGACACTGAGGATATATTATATGACATTGATTTTGATTATTTAATTATACTAACTTTTAATTTTATAAATAATGAAGCTAGTATGCTTAGGGTTAAATATAGAAAATGATTTAATTGTAAATACCTAAGGGTTATAAGGAAAATTAGAAATGAGTTCATATACAGAAAGCGAAAATAATATAATCGCTAGCTTAGAAGATTCTGATGTAGACAACTTAGTAACTAAAGTAAGAGATATGAAATTAAACGAAAATTTTATAAATATTAAAACCCATGAAAATTTTAATATAAATGATACACCTAGTACAAGTAATGATAGAAATATACCAATAAGAAATGAATCTCAAAGACCTACTCTAGGATATGCGGCAATGAAGTCAACAATAAAACAAGAAGATAATTATAAACCATACCAGGTTATGAAAAAAGAACCAATTAATCCTTTTGGAATATACTTAGATACAGATTGTGTGAGTAATACAGAGGAGGCAATCGATAAATGGGAAACCGTTTTTAGAATAGCAGTGTCTGTTAATAAAATGGACATTGAAACAATAAAAGGATTTTTAGAAAGAACTCTTTTAAATAGTGCTTTAAGATATTGGCAAAACATAAGCCTTGATGCAAAAAACTATATATTTGAATCAGAGATCAAAATATCACTAATATAATAACAAGAGTGTTGAAGCTTTTAGGTTAGAATTTTGTGGAGAAGGTAATATAATGTGAGACCCAGCAACAGTACAAAAATTTTAAGAGCCTTATTACGTCTACAATTATGTGATATTTGTGAAATTGATAGATACATTTGTGTTTTTCAAGATTATTATTATTATCATATCTATAATCAAGTACCAGATACTTGTAACTATTTACCCTTATTTTTTGCAAAGATACCTAACTCATGGGGACAAAAACAAATTAATACATACAACCTAGGAACAGCTGATACTTTGGGAAAAGAATAACACATGCTAGAGATAAATTGAGTGAATGGTGTGGAGACGCCATATTAGCTAAAATGAGTAAAGGCTTAAAAAGGAAGATATATTTATGTTGTAATAGCCCAAAAATGTCTTTAATGATAGGATGTGATAGTTCCTATTACTATGGAAAGATAAAACGAAAATACAAGAAAAGAAGCCATTTTAGAAAAAGATATTTTAAAAAGCGTAAAACGAAATACTATAAAAGAAAAGGATACAATAAGACTTTTAAGCCTACATACAAAAGAAAACAAAATCCTAAAAAATATAGACATTTCTTTTTTCATGAGGAAGGACATTTAGCAAATAAGTGTCCTAAAAAGTTTAATAAAAACCTTAAAATATTTGAAATAGATGAAGATATGAAAAAAATGATAGATGAAGGATATTTTATACAAATTAACGATTTCCATAATATAGATTTTGACGAAAGTATATTTGTTTTAACTGAAACCGAATATACGTTCTCTGAAAATGAATAAGTCTGATATAGCTACTACTAGTAAGCCAGATAATGCTATAACAGATTGTCAAGAAGAGCAACTAGGAGAATACACACATGAAATTTTAATAGATAAGAAAAAATTAAAACAAATACAACATGAAATTTTTTCATTATCTAATTATTCGGGATTTAAATAATATACTTTACAAAGGTTGGGGATAAAACCAAGAAACCTCATCTATATTATGGCTTGAATATTCAAGAACGAGCTCTAGATATTAATATAACATCTAACAAAGTAATGATACCACTGTTGGCTAAAAAAGATATTCAAGAAAACTGCAAAAGATAAAACCTGAAATAAGAAATACTTTGGGTTGGGTACACGTGGGAACTATCCAAATAATAATAAAATCCACGTTTAAATAAGGTCTAAATACCCCTATAGAATTAGCAGTTATGGATAATAGAATCCAAAACAGAGAAGAAGCATGTCTAGGAATACTAAGAGGAAATTTACAATATGGTAAGCTAAAGTTTAATATATACCCAAGAATTTCCTATTATATCCAAGACAAGGATTTTGATAAAACTTTAAGTTTATTACAAGATTTTAAAAGAAAAGATTTCTTTAAACAACAAAATAGGCCATATTCTATTACATATGAAATATCATATGCTATATCAAGTACTCACCATTCTGATTGTTTTAGTATAAAAGATACCATCGAATTTCCTTTTTTATTTAATGATGTATGCCAAATACAGGTACCAACCCTACCTAAAATTGAGGAAATAGATTCAAGACCATTAAGTCTTGATTTACAAGATAAACCAATTTTATTAACTAACCAGATCACCCCTAGATTATCCTTCTCAAATAAAGGTGTAAGTAGTCATCCCCTTACAAGATTGACTAATTCTAGCAGATTTTATAATATCATTGATGCAAAAGAAGAAAAACATAAGAAATTATAAAATACAAGGAGAATATTTCAATGGAAGAAAATTCTCTCATATAAATATACTAATAGATATAGGTGCAAATGGAAATTATATAAATCACAAACTTTGTGACCATTTGCAAAAATATCCGTTAGATGAACCTCACCAATATACTAACTTTAATGGTGAGTTACATGAGATAAATGAAGCCATAGAAACTATAATTAAATTTGGTGAAGAAAAAATTCCATTAAGATTATTAATAGGTAATGAAGACGAAAATGATACATTAGAAATCATGCTAGGATTAACCTTTTTAGAAAATGTTAAATCCTATCAAATAACCTTTTATGGGTTAACAATCACATATAATAATAAGATGATATATATACCAAAATGACAAGTCCTAAAAGTATATACATCCCTATAGGAATAATCTATAAAGATTATAAAGCTGAATACTTTGCTGCTTATATAGATAGTGGATCAGGGTTATACATATGTAAACCTGATTGTTTTCCAAAGGAATATCATGAAGATTTAACACCTTGTAATGGTGTTAGTTTTTCACAAAATATAATCCCTTTAAGAATAGGAGTAGAGAATCCAACTATACTAATAGGATCATATATGGTTAAATGTCCACCATTTTATTTTTATAATTCAGGATCAGATGTATTATTAAGAATGATTTTCTAGAAAGATTTAATAAAATAACTTTTGATATAATAGCATACCAGATAATACTAAAAAAACCATGTCACCACTTAATAGTGGTAAAAAGGATAAAAAATGCATACGGGAGAAAATTCCCAATTAAGTTCACAACACGCGCAAGCCAGCGTGGTGATTTAGGATACAAACAAAAACCCAAACTTGAAAAAGGGATACCAATTTTGGAATATTATCTAGAAGAACCACTAGATTACCAAGTAAATCTAAGAAACTTAGATACCTAAATAGAAAATATAAAATATAAGTTTAAACAATGTATACAGATAATCCATTACAATTTTGGAATAAAAATCATATAACAACAAAATTAGAAATGAAAGACAAAGATAAAGAAATTAAAGTAAAGACCATGAGACCGAAAGGAATTTAGTTCCCAGATAAAAGAGCTCCTGAATTTAAAATTAATCAAAGCTAGTCATAGCCCTCACAGCTCTCCTGCATTCATGGTAAGAAAACATACAGAAATTATGAGAGGTAAGCCAAGAATGGTGATAAATTATAAAAAAACTAAATGATAATACTGTTTTTTATGGATATTATTTACCTCATAAAGAAAGTCTAATAAATTCGACAAGAATAAAAAGATATTTTCTAACCTTGATTGTAAAAGCGGATTTTGCAGATAAAGATGCATCATGATAGTGTTGCATACACTGCACTTTCTACTCTACTCATCAATGGCAATACGAATGGCTTGTAATGCCTTTTGGATTAAAAAATGCACCACAAATATTCCAAAGGAAAATGGATTTAATATTCAGAAATTATGATTTTATTTTTGTTTACATGAGATATCTTAATTTTATCAGAAGATATTAATTTACATCTAAAACATCTTGATATTTTCACAGATTTATGTATAAAGCATGGATTAGCCTTATCTGAAAAGAAAACTAGCTTATTAAAAGAGAAAATAGACTTTTTAGGAATGAAAATAGATGGAAAAGGTATAGAACTCCAAAGTCATATTCTGGAGAAAATTACAGCCTTTCCTAATAAGTTAATAGATAAAAAAAGTACAAAGTTTTCTTGGCATACTAAATTATGCTTCAGATTTTTTAAGAAATCTTGCATAATTAAGGAAGCCATTTCAAATCAACTTAAAAAGATAAAATATTTACTTTTGATAAAAACCTAGAAAACCAAGTTAAACGGATTAATGAATATTGTAAAAACCCACCAAAGTTACAACTTCCTAAAGAAAATGATGATCTTACTTTAGAAACTGATGCCCAGAATACTATTGGAGTGGAGTACTTAAGAAAATAGATTATAATTCTGAAAAAGAAAAAATAGGTGAAAGTATTTGTAGATATTGTTCGGGTACTTTTAGTGATACTGAAACAAGGTATCATATAAATGAAAAATAATTATTAGCTGCTATTAAAAGCTGTCAACAGTTTTATTATTTCTTATTACCAAATAAATTCTTGCTAAGGACAAATAATACACAGGTAAAGGCTTTTATTAGAAATAATTTGCCTTCTAAACCGGAATACAAAAAGACTTATTAGATGGCGGACACTATTATCTGAGTACCATTTTGATATAGAAATAATCAAATCTGAAAAAAATGTTTTAGCAGATTTCCTAACCAGGGATGGAGGAGCAAGAATTAGCCCAAAGGATGGATAAATATATTGAAGATATGGATAAACAGATAAAGTCGATAAAAGAAATCACAAAAGATATTGGAGAAATGTTAAACATCATAGAAACAATCCCTGAGAAGATCCCAGATATAAAGGATTTGATTGAAAGAAATTGTCTTCTCATAAATTCTAAGATATCATTTTATGAGTTTGATAGCATGAAGATAAACCTTCTCGTAAAGCACCACATAAAAGAAAGAATAGATCTTTCTTTCATTTATCCTGAAGTATAAAAAGGGAAAAAAGAGATAATCCTTCCACTTCATCAATAGGAATACAAACAGTAGAACTTACATCTGACCAAGAAGAACCTAAAGAAAAATCTTTTTCATTTAGCTCTAATACAGGGAAAACTTCTACTTTTAAAAATATTTTTCAAGAACTGTCAGTTCAACCACATTTGTTGAACAACAATGGTTTAAGATGAAGGAACTATATAACCTTCAAAATACAGATATAAGATACACTGATTTACATGGATCTTCCCTAGAATCAATTATCTACAAGGAAACTCTGCTGAAGAGATAAGGTACTGGTATGATTTTGGAGCAGTCAATAAGATATACCTTACTTTACCTGATTTTCCAGAAATCTCTTTTTTTTACCAAGATGGGGTTAGGGACTGTTATCTAAATAATCTCACAATTACTCCAAAAGATGTCATGGCCCTAAAACTCTTTTCTGCAGGGCCCGATCTTTATAATGAATTTTATTATCAGCTTTTCACTTTATTCAGATAGAAAAGGTTAATTTAGCCTTTACTTATTCAGTTAATACTAGTTAATACTGAAAGAAAGATTTTTCATAACTTTAATAAAAATGATGTTCATTATAGAAGAGGATTAGGAATAAAAGTAATACTTCAAACATTACAAGCTGCCTTTAAAAATGGATTTCGGACTTATGGTGGGAAAAATATGTTTTCTTCTATCATGATTTCACCAGCAAGAAATACTCCACCATCAGCCACAAATTATTTAGAAGATAAAATTCAATTTTTAGAAAGAGGCATAATAAGATCGAGTCCTCAGGCTCAAGAAAAGGTTTGCGTGTTCAGAAATCATAAAAAAAAGATATGAATCTAAGAGATGTGTGTCCAATATGTTAAAAACAAAAAGACAAGGACAATATGAGTATTGATTCTCAAAATGAGGGTCTAACATTTGATGATTAAGGATTTTATAAATCCTATATGATTAGGGATTCTATAAATCCTCTACTCCAAATATGATATGATTACAATCTTCAAATCTGATACAAGACTCTACGAAGATAAGGCATTGAATCTAAGCCTTTAAGACTCACATGGAGCCAAGATTTGCCTTCTCCATGGACATCAATTTCATGAGACTTACATGAACGTGGCTAGAAAGAAAACAAAGACTAAAGGAGTCCAAATTCCCAAAAGTGAACTTTCTTTTAATAAGAGACAACTTCCAAGACATTGAAGACAAAAATTAGAGTTACAAGGTCATAATGAGGGGCATGTGATGAAGAAAAGACCTGGAGCTTATCTTGGAAAAGAGACTATTAAAAGAGGAAGAAAGAAGAAGAAGGGGCATCGAACTTCAACTAGCTTTTAGTTAAGTTTTCATGTACTAAAAAAGTTTGTTGTATTTTTCTTAGTTTCTGTATCTTTTCAAATCATCATCCATTGTAAATCATCCACCATGAAATAAAAGCTTTCCCTTTTCCTTATAAAGTCTTTTGAGTGATCTTTCTATTTTTATACATTTCTCTTTAAAAAAAATAAACTCCAATATTAAACCGTCTCTTTTTACCCTACACCGGAGGTAGGAAACTGAAACCAAGTTGTGCTGGATATTGCTGAAGGATCCAAAGGGGAGTTACAAGCCTCTAGTTAGAAAAACCTAGTTAAAAACCATGGTGTACCGCTTTTGGTCAAAACCGAAAACGTACAAAATTGATTCTTTTCGTTTTAAATATCAAAACATTTGAAACTCTTAATATTTTATGCGATTCTCATAATAATTTGACTAATAAAAATCCAAAAAAAAATTAACTTTTTAATTTTAAGGTTTTTTCGAAAGGTTATTCATGTAACAAAGTTCACTAATGTGATTAAACAAAAAAAACTAATAATTTTGATTAATCTTAATTTTGTAATAATAACTCTTAATTATGCATTGTGACGACAAAATTCGCTAATACCCCCTCAACGTTCATCGCATGATTTTCGCGGGGCTTAACACTGAGGATATATTAAACATTGATTTCATTGAAAGTTATATAAGTAAAATATCAAATGTATATTAATTACACCCATTATTCAACCTAATTTTATCTTTTTTAATAGATTTGAAATGACTTACCATTTCGACAAGATTTCTTATAATCTGAAGCATAATTTAGTATGCCAAGAAACTTACTTTCTTTTATCTATTACTTATAAGAAAAGCTTTAATTTTTGAATATGACTTGAGTTCTATACCTTGATTCATCTATTTTCATTCCTGAAACTATTTTCTCTGTAACAAGCGAGTTTTTTTCAATCTTTCGCGTTATCTTCTGTGAAAATATCAAGGTAGAGAAAACATCGTTGAATAATCTTTATTATTATTTCCTTATTATTTTTAATTTATATTTATCAGAATTAATTATACTTAAATTACTAATAAATATTTTAAAATTTGAATGGCAACTGCATTTTGATTATTTTTCAGCGAATACGCTTCATCAGCAGTCATTATTGCTTCACATTCAAAATAAACAAACTTATGCGGTTAGAACACCATCCACGTTGTACCACACAAACCACCCAATCTCATCTCCACCAGTATTCGGTAATCGTCACACACACGGCATTGGCAAGCATTCACTCAACATCCTTGGCAACTTTGTTCACTGACGAATCGTCTCTAAGATTATCGCCTCAAGAATATTAATACCAAAATACCATGAACACCATCCACGAGTGTTTTGTCTATTTAAGCTCGATGTTCATGACCGTCAATTCAATGAAATAACCTCTTTTTAAATGCAGAAAGGATTCATATTTCTTTAATATATTGTTAAATCAATTGATCTACCATTGTTGAACTCATCGTTGACGAATTCGACTGGAGTTTGATTGAACAAAAGGGGGCTTACTTGTGTGCATGAAGCCGCGCGATTGAAACATTGAGTGTAATTAATAAATATTATAAGTTAAATTAGTGTAATACTATCATAATTAAAATATATGATTATGGTTAGTTATTTTAAAGCCTAATCGTGCACCCTAATCAAGGTATGGCTTGACCCTCAACGCGTTAAAATAGAAGGGTTAGACGCAGGTTTTAACTTTTAAAGACTGTTGAAATAAGTAATTTATTGTTAGTATTGTTATAAATATTTTAATAAAAACTTATATTTTTATTTATTTGTAAAAATAAATTTTATAATTGTGAATTAGAAAATAGTTTCAAACTCGATAATACACCGAACAATCCCAATATTAGTTTAATAAAATCGTAACTTCACTAACTTATATCTGTTATTATTTAATCAGTGGTAAATATTTGCTGTCATTCATCTCGTGTGTCTGAGACCGATTGGGATGAAATCTAAATCCAGCATTATAAGTAAGATTCTGGAAGGAGTCAAGGACGAGGATCACAATTGTGTAACTCGGGGCCTATTGCCACAATATGATAATTTTGAGGGAATGGGTGATTTATAAAGGCGTAGTCAAAGTACATTTAATTGAGCCAGGATTTCTCCGGTGGGAGTTCGTAGTGAGCAAAGTGGGTTACGATCAAATTATTAGTGTCAACGGTGGGTTTTCATTATTTCATATGTGAAAAGTAAGTTTGGGGTTTTTTTTATTTTTAGAATTCTATCAGGCCCAGGTTCAGGTGCGGTTGCCAGATGATCTTTGATATTTTTTCCACAAATTTCTTGAGTTTTCATTAACAGCATGTGATTGATTTATTAATTATTTTTTTTCAAGTGGATTGTAACCCTTTATAATCATTTATAATTGTGTTCAAAATTGGCATATGTGAATCCATAGGTCCCTATTATGTTGCTAAAATTATTGACACATGAAATGGAAAGGTTGAGATCTAAGGATAAACTCTGGAAGTTAGGGCTTTGAGGCTGTGACCGAAGGATTTAAGAGTGGGTTTAGTTTATCATTTTTGTCAATATTTACAATATTTTTTGTATTAAATATTGGGTTTTAATTGGAAAAATTTTAGAGTCTGGCCCTACGATGTTACCCATCAATCCCCATCACTTCGTGGTCGGGGTGTGACAGATTGGTATCAGAGCCATGACTATAGGGATATAGGATAGGTTATTAGACCCTTAGAGCCTATACTATAGTCTGCCTAAATTTTAAATTGATTAGGTGGTTACATACAAACTTATGATATTTATTTGTTTCATATTTGTTTACATTTCAGTCAAACATACATGCTCGTATACATGTTCATTATACATATATACATATTCATTATACATATATCGATGTTCATGTGTTCAATTTAATTTCATATTCTCATTATCCAAAGATTTTATGCAATTTTCAATTCTCATCAAAGTAAGTTCTGCGACGGGCATGTAGTAACTGGAAGGGTACAAGTACCGGTAGTCGGAACGTCCTGTCTAGGCTGGCATTCGTATAAATCCAATATAACGGACCAGTTTGCCTACCTGGGACCAACGATGAGAGTACGAAGGACCTATTAGGCCAAAGCATGCCACACCAAACGTCGTTCGAACTAACCCTACTTTGAGGTGTCACCGTGTCTACACCTGGACACATTCCGAACATCACACGTTGTATACATATTTCTCGATTTTCACCGGGTTTTGTGTACGCAACCAGGCAGAAACCGTGCGAACCATATGAAAAACCGGTAATTCATGGGGGCCCACATGATTACATAGGGTAAAGTATGGCGGCACGACGGGCCTAACAGCGAGCAAAGCCAAAGACATCCTATGGATGTAGTATTTTTGTATAATTATTTTATGAATGTTCATTCTTGAATGCGACCCACGATCTCAAAAGCATCCAACTCATACCCTTGTCATGTATTCAATGTAGATGTCTTCTAACCTCGCCCGTAGGAAGACGAGAGCAAGAAAAGCCCGCGAACGCATGGCTACCTTAATCGCTCAACAAATGGCTGCTGTAATACCCAATATTGTAATCCAAGTTCAACAAGCACTTACCAATAATCCTGTCAACCAAGCAAACCAAAACATTTTCAACTCTTCCCCAAACACCACTAAATGCACCTACAAGCATTTCAAATCATGCGACCCTCCGAAATATAAAGGGACTGAAGGTGTCACCGCACTCCTCCATTGGTTTGAAGAAATGGAGAATACTTTTCTAAATTGCGATTGCCCTGATGATCGCAAAGTGCGTTATGCTACCGGTCGATTATATGGATAGCACTTACTTGGTGGAACACAGAGAAGGCAAAACGAGGTGTTGAAGATGCTATGTCCCTAACTTGGAACGAATTGAAGGAAATCATGACCAGACGATTTTGTCCAAGGAGCGAAATCAAGAAGCTAGAAGATGAATTTTTACTCATTGAAGCAAGTGGAAGGAGACCACACCACCTACAACAAAAGGTTCCTCGAATTACATCAAATGGTTCCCAACATGTTTACTCCCCTCTACCGTTTGATCGAGCACTACATTCGTGGTCTTCCGTCAAAGATTCAAGACCCCGTGATAAGTACCAAGCCTGCAACTTTGGAAGCAGCAATGGAGCTAGCAATAGAGCTCACCGAGAACCGAATCCGAAACAAAGACTTCGAGGAAGAGAAGAAGAAGGATAAAGAATCAACTGAAACCTCCGAATCCCCTTCTCAACCCGAATCCCCTTCTCAACCCGAATCCCCTTCTCAACCCAACCCTAAGAGAAAAAGAGTCGGGCGACTTTTCGCTGCTACCCAACGAAATCAACCCGTTTTTCACGCTATACCCATCCGAGCTGTCCCAATCACCCAAGTGGCACCCAATTCAGCTTACCCAAATAAGAAACCATATCTTGGACCTCACCCTCAATGCAACCACTGTTTTTATCATCATTCCCTTACTTTACCTTGCCGGTATGTACAACTTGTGGACGTTATGGTCATTTGAGCAATGTTTGTCGCACCTTTCAAGACCAAACCTTTTCCCCTACTCAAAACATGGCCCAAACTTTTCACCAACCCCAACACCCCATGTTCCCATATGCTCGAGCTTGCTTCAATTGTGGCGACCCTACCCACCTTAGAAACACATGCCCTCAATTGGTTAACGTTATCAACACTCAAGCCCAATCAAACCCAGTTAACCAAGTAAACCAAGAAAACCCAACCACTATGCCGCCAGCAAGAGAAGAGTCTTCAATATCAACGCCAACCCTGTCGAAGATAATGACGGCCCAAACGAAGATACTCAGCTAGTCCTGTTCGCCGAGGATCCAGATTCAACTCCTATTGTTTAGTCTTTCTTTATCACATGTGTAGACTGTTAGAGAAATCATTGGATATTATATATTATATATTGTTTTCAGTATACGATTTTGCCGAGGCCGTGGCTCCCCATCCATCGAGGTTGAGTTGGATCCCCCTTTTATTATTGGTTGATCTTGGCGTGCCCGCACGATCGGTTCCGTTTGTTGAGCCTTGATCGGTTACGTAATATTACATTTCAAGTACATGCAATACGCTCGGCTCCGTTTGATTGAGCCTTGAGTGCACAGTTCAATTTACGTTTCAAGTTCATGCAATACGTTCGGCTCCGTTTGATTGAGCCTTGAGCGCACATACAATTTCATTATCAGTATCTTGTGGTTGTGGTGTTTGTAGTAGAGTCGCATCGAACTAACCATAACTTTCGGATAAAGTCAACGAAAATTTGACAAGGATATGGTGGATACGCCGATGGTACTTCCTATATATAAATATTCTTGTCAAATGATCGGAGGCATTATCAGGCGATTATGAGAGGTTCCATGCATAGGCTGTTTGTGTGGTTAAGTTATTCATATTCAGTACATGCAATATGTTCGGCTCCGTTTGATTGAGCCTTGAGCACACAATTTCAATTTCAGTACATTCAATATGTTCGGCTCCGTTTGATTGAGCCTTGAGCACACAACTTCAATTTCAGTACATTCAATATGTTCGGCTCCGTTTGATTGAGCCTTGAGCACACAATTTCAATTTCAGTACATTCAATATGTTCGGCTCCGTTTGATTGAGCCTTGAGCACACAATTTCATTTTCAGTACATGCAATACGATCGGCTCCGTTCGATTGAGCCTTGATCGCACAGATATGTTTCATTTCAGTAATTTATGTTTGTTGTATTGATTGTAGAGTTATAGGACTAATCATAATTCACTGTTAAAACCAATGAAAATTTGACAAGAATATGGTGGATACGCCGCTGGTACTTCTATATATAAGTATTCTTGTCAAAGGATCAGAGGCATTAACGGATGATTATGAGAAGTTCTATGTAGGATTTATTAGTTTCTTGGTAACCAATCATAACTTGTGGATAAAACTAATGAAAATTTGGCAAGAATATGGTGGATACGCCGCTGGTACTTCCTATATATAAGTATTCTTGCCAAAGGATCAGAGGCATTATCAGACGGTTATGAGAAGTTCCATGTAGGATTTATTATTGCCTTGGTTGGAATTTGTGATACATTTAATCATCATGTTATTTAAAGAGATTGGATTGTGTTCCATTTCTACATAAATTAACCTCTCCATCATAACAAACGAGAGAGGAACTTTCATCATTCAAACATATATGTTATCAGAATGTGGATTCAAATATTTGCTGTTGTGTTTATTCATGTTCAAATATTCGCTAATGTGTCTATTCATGTTCGAATATTGGCTATTGTGTTTATTCATTCGCTGATGTGTCTATTCATGTTCGAATTTTTGCTGTTGTGTTTATTCATGTTCAAATACTTGCTGTTGTGTTTATGCATGTTCAAATATTTGCCGATGTGTTCATTCATGTTCGAATATTTGCTGTTATGTTTATTCACGTTCAGATATTTGCTGATGTGTTCATTCATGTTTGGATATCAGCTGTTGTGTTTTTATTTATGTTCCATGTAGATTGTAGTGTTAGAAGTTTTGCCTTAGGATATAACCATATTTTTCCCAAACGTATCTAAACTCTTATGTATGATATCATTTTTAGAGAATCATTTCCTGATTATCAATATTCATACAGTAGGCAACAAAAAGCGATTCCTGAATAGGGTACTTAACCTTTACAAGGAACGTTACCGCCTCGAACAAAAACTTAAACCTTCATTTTTCTGAGCATACAACTGTCAAACAAAACGTCATCATCCTTTTTAGTCAAAATATATCATTATTCAAATTTCGGGACGAAATTTCTAAAAGCAGGGGATACTGTAACATCCGTCAAAAAACGGATTTACCAAACCCGCTCCGTTTATCAACCGAACAGTCAGTCAAAATTTTCGTTTCGAATTAAATGTCCAAAACATTTTTAAACGATCCGTAATCAATTATTATACGCGAATATATATTTAGTTTTTGAAAACTGTCAAAAATCGCAAAATAAAAATTAAATACATCTGCCGGGTTTCGAACCCGGGTCTGTACCGAGTCACTAAGTGACTTAACACCTCACACACAAACCACTGCGCCGCTAGTCATGTTTGATGAATAATAGAATCATTTAATTGATATAGTGACTTTACGAATTCAAAACCGGCGCCCAATCGTTTCAGTCGTCGGAATCCCGGAATATTCGCGAGCTTTAACACCGATTTACGTTATAACGTAAACCTTTAATCACATATCGGTTATAACCGATGTTTGAAGTCCGCGACCAAATTCAAAACCGCCGGAAAACTTGAATTGACGAACCCAGTCCGAAATCAGACCAAATACATTTCATCTTTTCCTATAAATTCAACCACAACCGTCTACAAACACTTTCGCACAAAAATCACACCTTTTCTCGGCGTAATTCCACTCGCCGGAACCTTCCTGTTTTTCGCCGGAAAACCGAGTTTTAATTTTTGAACCTCACTGAACCTCCTAAGTTTATACCGAAGTCACCCTTACTATTTCCAAGCTTTCCGGAGACTTTCTGCTGCAAGGCACCAGACGCCGGAGTTGTTTTTCTGTCGCCGGAGTTCTGCCGGAAAACAGAGGAAAACGAGTCGGTATACCTCACGCTTATCTTCCTTTCTTTTTACTTCCAATTACCAGAAATTAACCTAAAACGCTAAGAAACTGATTTAAAATCTTGAACTAGTCGAACGCCGATTCTGGTTATTTTTCAGCGAAGAAGACGACGCTCTTTCGTTATCATATAAGTATAATATAAATCAAGAAATTAATCGGGTTAGACCACACAGTCCAGCGGTGGACTGTGTGCACATATAAAACGCAAAACGTCTCGAGTTCGAATCCCGTCTCACACACGCTGCCTTAATAAAATCCATTTTTTTTTGTTTACTGAACCGGATCGCCTAAGATATATGTTAAGTATATTAATAACCGAAACAATAACCAAGTTAGACACACAGTCCAGCGGTGGACTGTGTGTTTTTATATCACAGGTCACGAGTTCGAGTCCGGTCCTCAGCACCAACTCGGACAATTATCCTTTCTTTTAAATAAGGCAGAAAAGGAAATAACTAAATTGTCTTTAAGTATAATAAAAATCAAGTTATATAACATGTTGAACACACAGTCCAGCGGTGGACTGTGTGTTATATTAACCCACAGGTCCCGGGTTCGAGACCTGTGGTGTGCATGACCGTTTCGATTAAATTGTTTTTAAAATAAAAATGATTTTCGGTTTAATCTAATTAGTGTATATATATAATTAAAATCGGATATATAACGGGTTAGACACGTAGCTCAGTTGGTAGAGCTGCGTGCACGCGTACGAGAGGTCTCGGGTTCGAGCCTCACTCAGCGCACAATAAACCGGTCAACGGTCAGGTCAACGGTCAACCGGCCGGTCAACGGTCAGAAAAATAATAATTTTTTTTATTTATTTTATTTAATTATTTTAATTAAAAATCAATTATAAATACTTAAAAATAACATTTTTAAGATTAGAAAATAGTTTCAAACTCACAAAAATACACCCAACAATCCTACTAAAATAGTTTAATAAAATCCGTTTACTCACCAAACCATAATGCGATTTATCTAGGTTAAATCTCACTCGTGGTTAAAACCATTTCGCGTGCATTCATCATCATCAACCGAACGCACCCACTGTGAGTGAATCTTACAATTCCCCCTTTTAAATTACACGTTTTGGGGTGTGTCATGTGTTATGAATTTATTAATTTATTTATTTAAACTTGTGCCGTACCACATCATGACATAAACTTAGATTGATTGATTGTTGTGATTTATTTATATTTCCGTTAGTCAAATTACATGAAACTCATACATTAAGCCATCAGTTCCTCGTGGGAAACGAGTAGAACATCGCGTGCTTCAATTCAAATTCATTATTGTTTATGTGTGTTTTTCATTGATTTCATATTGTTTGTAGTTGTGTTATTCATATTATCATGTTTATGCAATTCATTCATCAGGCCCCTCAGTTCCTCGTGAGAGACGAGTTGAGCATCGCGTGCCTTTAATTGTTTTCATTATTATTCATGAGTGTTTCATTTAACATCTTATGATTGTTGATCAAGTTACATCTAATTTTATTCATGTTTGGTTGTGCACATATTTCATAATCAATTTAAATAAATTGTTCAAATGTTTTCCATAGGATTCACTCGCCAACATTATGTTGATCCAAAAACCTTTTTACACATGATACAGGTGAACAGGTTGAAGCAAGGATAGCATAGGATATGCCTTAGAAGAGAACAAAGGAGTTAGATTGTTAGTTAGATCATGTTGTAGCAATCATTGTAAACTTTCATTTAATTTGTATTAATGAATATGAAACATTTAATAAATGTCATGAGCTTTGATGATAACCCAATCATGCCCCGATCACCTTATCCGCTGCGGGTCGGGGTGTGACAGAGTTACCTAAGGCCTCTTAGGTTTGGTGTGAAAGAACCTAGTAAAAAGACCATGGTGTAACCCGGCAATATTTTGTCAAAACGGCAAAAACGTACGGAAGCATGTTGGACCCTTGTTCTTTTTTACTTTTTAAATTTCTTTAAACAATTGAAACTCTTATATTTTATGCTTGTCATAATAATCTTGACTAATAAGAAATAAAAAAATAATGTTACTTTTTAATTTTATAGTTTTTATAAAAGTTTATATCACATAAAATAGATTTACTATGTGGTCAATAAAAATAATAAGCTTAGATAATTTTGATTTAATCTTTAATTTTGTAGATAATAACCTACTTGAGTTATGCATTTTGAACCGACAAAATATTTCGGCTAATAGAGCCACGCAGATTTCCTTCGCGGGAGCTCTAGACACTGAGGATATATTACATGACATTGATTTTGATTGAAAGTTAATATAATTAAAATAATCAATTATTATTATTATTATCCCTTTTTCAAGTTTCGACTAATTTTATCTTTTTTAAGTAGATTTTGAAATGACTTCCTTAATTCTGCAAGATTTTTTATAAAATCTGAAGCATAATTTAGTATGCCAAGAAAACTTAGTACTTTTTTTTATCTATTAACTTATTAGGAAAAGCTGTAATTTTCTCCGGAATATGACTTTGGAGTTCTATACCTTTTTCATCTATTTTCATTCCTAGAAAATCTATTTTCTCGTTTAATAAGCTAGTTTTCTTTTCAAATAAGGCTAATCCATGCTTTATACATAAATCTGTGAAAATATCAAGATGTTTTAGATGTAAATTAACATCATCTGATATTATTATTATTAGTATTATTATTATTATTATTATATTTATTATTATTATTATTATTATTATTATTATTATTATTATTATTATTATTATTATTATTATTATTTGAATGGCAACTTCTTATTATTTATTTTATCAGTGAATACCATTCAATCAGCAGTCCATTATTGCTTCACATTGCAAAATAATCCCAACACCTATGGCCGGAGAAACCACCACCATTTCACCACCACAAACCACCCAATCTCATCTCCACCAGCTCCATTACCGGGTGGCAATCGTCACCGGCGGATCAGGCGGCATTGGCAAAGTCATCTCACTCACCTAGCATCCCATGGAGCAAAACTTGTCATCAGTGACAATTCCAGTTCTAACTAATCCGATCTAATCGCCTCAGAAATTAATACCAAATTCGCATCCGGATCACGATCTCCACGAGCTGTTTCTATCAAAGCTGATGTCTCTGACCCAATTCAAGTGAAAAACCTCTTTGATGCAGCTGAAACCGCGTTCAATTCTCCTTTATACATTCTTGTTAATGCCGCCGGAATCCTGGACTCCTCCCACTCGTCGATCCTGAACTCTTCGCTTGACGAATTCGACAGGACGTTTGCGGTGAACAAGAGGGGCTTACTTGTGCTGCAAGGAAGCCGCGAAGCGGTTGAAACAAGGAGGTGGTATTAAGTAGAATATATAAGTTAAAGTTTATGGTAATACCGTTATCATAATTAGAAGATATGATTTGGTTAGGTTTATTTTAAAGGCCCTAATAATCTTGTGTCACCCCCTAAGTCAAATGGTATAAGTCTTGACCCTCAAACGGTCGTTTAAAAGTAGAGGGTTATGACGCAAGTTTTAACCTTTAAATGACTGTTTGAAATAATGTGGGATTAGGTTGTTAGTAGTGTGTGTATAAGATATTTTAATAATCACTAACTTATATTTTTTTATTTATTTAGTAAAACACCTTAAATGTGTATAATTGTGAATTGTATTGAAAGAGATAAGTATTTATAGAACTCATATTTACACGATACTAAATCTAATATTTACATAATAAAACTCTAACTATCCATAATTAGTATCTTGTCTAATATATTTAATAGGTGGAGGGAGGATTATTTGCCTGACTTCATCGTTGGTGGTGTCTTTGAGACCGGGATTTGGGCGTATACAGCATCTAAAGCAGCAGTTGAAGCTATAGTAAAGATTCTGGCAAAGGAGCTCAAGAGAACGAGGTTCACGGCGAATTGTGTAGCTCCGGGGCCTATTGCCACAAATATGTTTTTCGAAGGGACAAGTGAGGTGGAGGTGAAAAAGGCGGTGGATCAAAGTCCATTTGGTAGGATTGGGAGCCGGAGGATGTTGCTCCGGTGGTCGGGTTCTTGGCTAGTGATGCAGGAGAGTGGGTTAACGGTCAGATTATTCGTGTCAACGGTGGTTATATTTGAACTGTGAAGAAGTGAAAGTTTGGTCCCGGGTTTTTTTCTTTTTTGAAATTTTATCAGGCCAGGTCAGGTCGGGTTGTCCAAGAAGATCTTTGATATTATTTGTAACCACAAATTTCGTTGATGTTTTATATGACAGGCATGTGGATTGATTTACTAAGTTATGTTTCCCTTTTCAAGTGAAAAAGATTGTAACCCTTATAACATGTTTAGTGGTGTGTAAAAATAGGCATAATGTGTAATAAGCCAATAAGGTACCCCATAATTTGCTAAGGAAGTTGATTGACGCAATGAAATGGAAGTTGTAGATCTTAAGAATAAACTCTGAGAAGGTTTAGGGACTTTGAGGCCCTGTGCCACGCGCAGAGGATAATGGAGGCTAGGGGCTTCTAGTTTTGCCGATTTTTCGTGCGTAGTGTTATTTTACCGAAAATGTGTTTCTTTAGTTAAAGTATTGGATTTTTAAGAGTTCGGCCCCCACCGATTTAGAATTTTAGAGTCTGGGCCCACCGAGTTTCCATTCAAACTCCGCCACTACTACTTGTGCAACAGGTGAAAAGTAGGCCCTTTAAAATAAAAACTTATATATAAACAAAATTCATCAGTATAACGATAATTGTTATAACAATAAATAAAATAAAATTGTTGTAGCAAATTGAGTTATCTTACATGTTAAAAATGATTAGATTGGCTCTGGTAGCATTCTTAAAAACAAAGTTGTTAAAAATCAACTCTTCATGATTTTATACTCTACCAGATCATTAAGTAGTTTATTATTTTTAAGTGTTTAAAAGGGCTATTAAGTATTTGGGTTAGATATTTACTTGATTAATGGGTTAAGGATAGATGGTTATTGACATGTTAGATCCTCTCTAGAACATGAAATTATCAATAACGTTATAACTATTTAAACCAAACGTGGGAAAAAATAGTCTCCGTCTAAAACATGGGCCATGTTGTAACGCCCCAAAATCCGAATTTTTATATTGCTAGCATGTTTTGCGTGTTATAGCATGAAATAAAATAACTAGGTTATTTAACCTAGTTATTTACTTAGTTAAACAAGTAAGGATTATTTCTAACCTTAGAGCACAATTTCCATAGTAGAGGGACCAAAGTTGTACAAGTTGAAAGAGTTTATATAAAAATAAAACAAAAACCAAACACACACACTGGTGTGTATGTTGGTGTTGACAGGAGCAAGAGAGGGAGAAATGAAACCCTCTAACATAACAAAATCAGTAAGATTAGAAGGAAATTGAAGCTTGTTTGTATGCATGGATCAAGAATTATGATCATCTAAGTGTTCTTAGCATCAAGTAAGTTAAATTTTATGTTTTGGTGAATGTTGATGAGTGGGTTATGTGCAATTCGTAAATATTTTATGATTTTGAACATGAATGTTAGATAATATCAATTGTAGGAGTTGTATTGTACTTAGTTTTGATCATATTGATGATTTGTGGTAAAACCCACTTGTACTTGTAGAATGGTGAAGATGTTAAATTGTGATTTTGTTGATGCATGAGATGTTACATGATAGTTTTGATAGTTAGACATGAGTGGAAGTGATGACAATGTGATTTGTTTGAATGTAATGGTTCATGAGATGAATTTGGAAAGAACATGCTTAAATCACTTGTACATTATGCTTAGAAAGTGGTATGCACACCAAGTGTTTGATGAAATGCTTTGGTGAAAATGATAAATGGAATTGTATACAAATAGCTAATATAATGGTGAAAATGATAAATGGAATTGTTAAAATAGCTAATATAATGGTTGAAAATGATAATAAGAAATTTGTTGATGGATTAGCATGAGAGATGTATCTTGAGAAAAGTCCATATGTGAACTTAGTGGTCATTGCGATTTGGTAAGAAGTAGGCATTAGAATCTTGTACTCTAGGCTTAAATGATACACTACATGCTAATATGCATGAAAATGATGATACATGTATGTGTATGTGACTAGATGATTAATGGTTATATGAATTTCACTATATGGGTGTGAAATGTTTATAATGCCATTGGTATGATCGACTACATTAATGCGGACGTATGTTCCTAAGTTGTAAGTTCGTATAATTGACCACTGACCTTATGAAGATGTCAACGAGTAAGAGCATCGAGTGATGCATGATGGGTCATTATATGTTATACTTAATGGTATGTTAAATCGTGTAAATTGGAATGTTGCATTGTTAAATATATGCCTTGTGCTTGTTAAATATTGACTATTGAAAGTCAAATACGAGAGTGAGTTAAATATGATTTGATGATGTGTAATATCTTTATGCTAACAAGAAGGTGATTGCGATGACATGAGAATTTAGGGATCATGTCAAGATAGATGGAAGCACGAAAGGCTAGCGAGTCAAAAGGAGGCAAGGTAGCAGATGCAAATACGGACGCTAAGGTAAGTGATTTCCGGAATCACTCGTATTTGTTTAAGTAAAGTTACATACTAGTTATTTAAGTATGAGAATTGAAGTCAAATAGGGTTTGGTTGTATGAAAACGATGATTTTAGCTAGTAGAACGAACGGGTTAAAATGATGTTTATTTTTATACCGGGAAGATTGTTTAAGTAATGACATGGTCTTATAACCGAGTAATGGGTATGATTGCATATAAGCTCGCTAACCGAGGAACGGACATGTGAGTTAGTAGCCAAAAGACTCGGTTATGAGGAAGGATCAGATGGATAACAATTTAGAGTATGAAAATTGTACTAATGAAGTTCAATTACGTATAATTGAAAGTGATGAATGAGCTCTAATGTATACCGAGTATCGGTGCCTAACTTCCCAAGTACAATATTCCGGATAATGTAAAACTATTATAGTTATAATGTTCATGTAAGTTTTGGGGCAAAATAAATGATTTGTTTGATGAGAACATGAACGGGTTGAATAATCCGTAATTGAATATTTAGCCAAAACTTATAAGTTAAGAATTTCCTTAATCCGGATGTTGGGTTTCAAGTTCATATGATAGAATATCAAATTACGGTCATGTAGGAAGAAACGGGAGGTTAAACGGGTAAACGGTTTGAAAGTTACGCAAGTTTTAGCGTTAACGGACGACGGAACGAATCTGCAGAAAAACACACTTTAGAGAGGCTGTCGCCGACGCCCCGTCTAGCTTCCATTTCTGCCGACGTCCTATTACTGCCTACGGGGTTTCCTGGGTACGCGAGAACTAAGAGGCGCCCATGAAGGGCCGTCGCCGACACCTTCCCCATGTTTTAAATGCTGAAATTTTTTATCCAAGTTGTTTTGTGTACCGTAAGCTTGGTACGTTAACCGTGGTCTACGGCGGACCTTCCAAACATGATTTGGATGTTTCCTTGATGTTTTTTGGGTTATAAATCCAAGTCTAAGCACTAGGTAATTAATGTATAAGTAGGATAAAAAAATGTGAACAAGTTAATCAAGAATTGGATGGAAGTATGTATGCGTAGACATAATTATGTAAGCATGTAGGTAAGTAGACATGTAGGTATGTGTGTACGTAGGTAAATATGTATGTACGTATGTATGTGTGTATGCGTTTATGTGCGTATGACTATACGTGTGAATGTACGTATGCACGAAGTAGAATTTATCACCCATGAAAGGATGGGGCAGGTATGCATGTATAAATGAATTCAATGCATTGGTTTTACGTTACTAATAGTGTGCTTTGAGAATGAAATGTAATGCAGGGTACATTGTTGAAGTTTCACTAAGGATTAGACACTCAGCTGAAATGCTTAATTTAGAAAGATAACGGAATGGAAAGTATACGAGGATAGAACGTGACAAGACTCCATGAGTTGAATCTTGTTTATATATAATGTATTCTAATGTTACGAATGTATGTGGTGGATGCAGGTAGTACAGAATCATGGATCAACTTGATGGAAGGCTAGTGATTGAAGATCGAGTGTTAGAGACATGGATTGTACGGAATGAGCGGTCATGTAATCTGTATTAGTATGTTATTATTGACACGTTAATGAGAGATAAATAATGTAGTTCCTCTCATAAAGATGTATTTACATGATTTCAAATATAAAGGAACGTTTTAAGAAAGAAAATTTTATGGCACGTATTTCCGCTGCAACTTTTTGATCAAAACGTGTTAGGGTCTTACACATGTATAGTTGCTATCGTGTACACCCTCTAAGAAGCCCTTGAGAAAGTTATTGAGGGCAGGGGTGGATCCAAGGGGTTTTTATTCCGAAAAAATGGAATAAATTAATGAAAACCTTGTATGATTTAGAAAGAAAAAATTCTTAGATCTGTCACTGACACCAAATTGAACTGAGTTACATCCATAAAAATACCAAGGAATATTTATTGTGTGAGGGAGTAACATAAAAAAAACACTTTGAGAAAATGGTTACTATTTCACATACCATAGAAATACCACATAAGAGCCACCAAAAGAATGTAATCACGCCCCACACAAAATGAGTGGTGCTCCATGATGGTATATAGCTATGGATGTAGAGGTTAGGGGTAGCTAATTTTCTTTTCTTATATTGGAATAGACCCAATGTTTTTGTAGGGGGGCACCATAATATGTTATGATAGCCCTTTAACCTACATATTTTGTTAAACCCCATCATTTCTATTTTCTTATTATATTAACGACTTTTAAGATTTTATGTTATTTGGTAACTTGGTTTGACTCTACTCGTTCTTGTTCAGTCTGTTTTTCGTCTTTACTCACAAAAATTCATAAATCCGTCATTGAATTAGCATAACGGTTGATGAGGAAAAATCCCTCTAGTGACCTTTTTTTTTAATTATTTTTTGAACGACAGAATCTTATTACCAACAGGTCCGCTTGCAAAAAAAACTAGACTAAGGCAGGAACAACAAGAGGGAAACAAGGAAAGAAAGCACAAAAATTAAACATCTAGCGACTTCCACCTAGACTAATCCAAGCCTCCTACCCTTGAACGATTCTTGCTATAACTTTTAATATCTTCGCAAATTTTAGATGTATTGATTGGAACTTTGTTAAAAACCTAGTTGTTTCGGGCCTTCACTTTAAGACATTCATGACACATTCCCATCTTCATCAACATTTATTGTGATACATTTTCCTTGACATTTACATAGGCACCAACACTTGAATATTTGTGTCGAAACCCCCCCCCCCCCTGTTTACCCGATACATCCCCGTTCGAAAGAAAAACTTACGGCCCCACACATAAGGGTGTAAAAGAGGGGGTGTAACTAGTCATTCAATACAATTGTGCTCTTCAACTGTGCTAACAATATATGATATTTGATATCCAAAGATGATGTTATTATATGTGAACTCAATGAGAATTTGGTTTTCACTTTTCTCCATCAACAACTTATCTTATACTTTAGTGTACACTCGATCACTTATTTCTGGTACGCTAGCGAAAGCCGGGTTTGAAGCAAATGAAACTTACTACCCACATGGATACTATTTGGTCGATGGTATATACCCGAAGTATTCAAATATTGTGAAAATGTTTACTGAAATGCTCGATAGTAAAAGACAGTATTTTAAGAAACTAAAGAGTCTTCACGAAAGGGCATCTAGAGATGTTTTGGGGTTCTTCAACAACGATGGCATTTTAGGAGAAATCCTTGTCGTATAGGGGATAAAGAAAAGATTAGAATAGTTATGTATGTTTGTATCATATTGCATAACATGATTTTAGAAGACGAAGGAAAAGCAATATGACAGATGATGTTGACGTAGGAACGCACACAACAATGGAGGAGAAAATCTTAAATGATCAACTCTTGCGTTCCAGTGAAGCACATAACACGTTAAAGGCGGATTTGGTCGAGCATGCTTGGACGATTCGCCAAATTCGACGCGATGGTAATGATGAAGTGGATTTCGAGAGCGAAAACGACGACGAAGAAGATTTCGAAGATGGAACCTATGAAAACAGAGGTTTGGATGACGGAGGTGATGTAGACGGAGGCGATGACGGCGATGAAGACGAGTAGTATTTAATATATTGTATTGTAAATTTTTTTAATTAATGAAATGTTATTTCTTTTTTATATATTTTTTTAAATTAGAGATCAAAAAATATTAATTGACTAATGATTGCTAGGGGTTATGAGGCTCCATCCACTACACATATGTTTTATAACCACCTTTGTTACACAATTTGCAACTTATTACATAACACCCCAGAGGAGCTACCTAGGACTTGATCACTACACATGATCTTAGGTCATGTGTAGTCATAAAGCCCTTTGTAGGGCGTTATGCGACAAGTGGCGTAACACGTAAGAGAGGGGCTTTATAGAGCTTTATATAACTTGAGTGTGTGTGAGTATATATAAAAGAATGGGGTTTTATATATAGGTATTATATATGTGTGTGAGTGGGGAAGAAAGGGCCACGCCGTGAAAACTTTCGTGAGGAGGGAGAGGCCGCACATGATGCCCCCGTAATGATGTTCATGGGCGCTATGGGGCGTTATGAGAGGATGAGGCGCCATATATACCCCTATTCCAGATGATCTTATGTTCGTCATATTCACGTTAATACATATAATAAACTTTGCATTCAGCGATGTGAAATTTAATTATTCTGGTATGACGTCTCAGATAATCTCCACCTCTAAATAAAAATCTTGCCACTATTCATTAACTTTTAGTACCCTTCTTGTAAGTATGACATTAATGACTTATTCTTTTGAGAGAAAATTTGTATATATAATGACTTATTCGTTTGAGAGAAAAATTGTATTTAGGTTTATTTGAGTCACACAAAATTAAATAATGAGTTAATTAATTTGGGTTTACTTAAATACGCAACGGGTCAAAACGTTTCATATTATATATCTTGTTGATATAAAATGGATCTAAATGAGTTGGTACCACATCACAATCATTGTTTGTGCTAGCCATCTACTCCTCGTTGACGTTGTCTCCATTGTTGTCGCCACCACCATCCATTACCATCTCTACCATACTTGCTTCTGCCTCCACCATAGTCACCACCTCCGCCACTTTTATTGCTACCTCCACCTGTTGTTGTAGGTCGTCATAAAAAAATATAGTGCATGTGTTGGGGAATCTTGAATACCACGAATAATCAGAGAGGCGTATAGTCACTCTGGATCAAATTATTTCGGTGGTTCTCCCGAATAATTTAATCGGATACAACTCTAATTCGAGAAATTGAACAAACAGTATTATGTTTAGAATTCGTGAATGAACCAGGAGAAAAAATGTATGCAAAACAGTTTGAGAATTTTTGGGTTAGGGATGAGTAACTGCCATAGGCATCTTTTATTTTAAATAGAAAGCCTCCAAAAATGCCGTGTTTTAATTTCGAAAATTTTAAGTCCAAATTTTGTAAAAATTTTAATTTCTAAGGAATTTTTTAGAAATTTAAAAATTTAAAGCTTGACCCCAGCCAGGGGCTGCTGCTCATTGGACCCTGCTCTCAGGGCGCTTGATGCATGGTCGAAAACTGGTGCTCTTTTATGTTTAAGTTAATGAGTTTACTTGACTTTTAGTTTCGAATAGCCTACTTTTGATTGGAATTGTGTTTTCAGGTCTAACGAAGCTTAAGGAGTTATTCGGGAGCTAAACGGAGCATCGGGACGGAAAACGGATTAAACGGGGATGCGAAAATGGAAAAACAAAAATAAGGTTTAGAGGGGCCGTCGACGACGCCCTCCTGGGCCGTTGGCGACACCCCTCCAGATATATCCGCAGCTGGAAATGATCGTAGGCGGTGTACTAGGCCGTCGGAGGAATTTGGAACAACCAGGGGCCGTCGCCGAAGCCATGGTGGGTCGTCATCGACGCCCCTTCCTGATACCAGTCGTGAATTTCATGTTTTAAATGATTAGGGACGGGTATATGAGTTGTTTTGACCATTTTTCAAGGGTTACGAATTATTTGAGTTTTGAAACCTATCTTGGAGCCAAGAAGATCATCCACCTCAATCCCAATCCATCCAACTCATCCATCCTCATCTGAATTAATCATCTACCCTCCTAACCCTAATCATCCTCACCATCAATCCATCAATCCATTGTTCATCATCATTCATCCCAAACCCTAACCATCATCTCCATCATATTCAAAGCTTCAAGATGTCAAAGTTTGAGCTCTTCTTAATCGTTGATCACGTTCCGTTCACCATGAGCAGCTAGTCTCTTGGGGTTTCACCCCGGTGTAGGTTTTTGTAAGTTTCTAGGGTTAAACATTGTTTGAGTTTTGATTTGTGACAAGTTTTATTTGATTTTGAAACCTAAGATAATTGTCTTGCATTTGTATTGAATTCGTAAATTGTCGAGTGAAGATTAAATTTGAATTTGCAAAATGTTTATGTACAATTATGCCTTGTCTAGGTTAGAGTTTACATGTTTGTGGTAACGAAGTGCATCGATAGCTCTTGGCACCTAAGCCACGCAACACTAAATTCGTTGGTCAATTATACAATTGAATTGAATCTAAAACGTGTAGAAACCCTAGGACTTCAATTACCGAACCGGGTGTGAACCTTGTTCTCCACTATTGTTTAAAATCGTTAATTACGTTCTCATGCAATCATCCTAGTTTTAGTAGTGACGTAATTAAAACAAACTTCTCAGTTTAATCCAACATCCCTTTTCAAAATATTCAAATTAACCATAGCAAGCTTCATAAATTGTGACAAACCATTTAAATCAATCGTGTCCATCGCAAACCACAAACTCTTAGCGGTCTGACCTCGTATTACCGCTAGCTCATAGTTAAGGGTAAATCGGGTATATAAATATTATCTTTGACCGGGGCGTGACACCTCGATCAGCGCTACCTCCAGAAACCCCCCGCCGAGGAGGTTGGAACCCTCGTTCGGAATTGCGCCCGAACTCTCGGAATTATAACCACTAAAACAAACATGCATTCCTACACCTCCAAACTTGTTCGATATAATTCCTTTTAGTTATCAGGTTAATTACGATTACACTAAAATATCTACTACCATGAAGTGGTTGTAATATCTTTTTTCATATCAAATAGTTTCAACCCAAATTGTTTTTATGAGATCCCATTTTTAATCTATTGATATTAGGATTTTAGAAAATATTTATACTTTTCTGCTTTTTTTGAACGGCAACTTTATTAAAACACTAGCAAGGAGCTAGCAAACAGAAAACAACATTACAAAGAAAAATAACGCCAATCGTTCCAAGAAATAGACTTAAACGGGGATCTATTTTTGATCCAAAGATACCCAAGCGCTTTAATTTCTTCCATAGTTTTTGCTCTAGATGCCGTTTTGTTTGAGAAAACAAAGTCGTTCCTTGCTTTCCAAATACACCAACAAGCTGTCATGATTACGCCTTGAAAAATCTTCTTCTTCAGCCGACCCACATTGGAATGTTTATGAAGCATCAGCAAATCACGAATCGAAAAGGTGTAGACCGGTTGGACCCGCACCACATGCTAACATGACTCCAAATGATAGATGCAAAGGCACATGAGGTAAAAAGATGCTCACTGGATTCATCTTGTTCCCCGCAGAGCCCGCACACCACCGAGCCCACATACACATTCCTCTGGTTTAATGCCAAACACGTAGGGAGTCTATCCATCTCGGCTTTCCACATGAGGATATTCACTTTCTTGGGCACCCACCCATTCCATTCCATAACAAAACGAGTGCCCGAATCAGATATGTCGAATAAAACCTTCTTCATGGAGGCCACAGAAAACAACCCATGTTTATCTTTAACCCACCGCCAGCGATCAGAGATCCGAACCTGCTGCAGAAGAGACATCAAGTCTGCGAGCTCCGTATCCTCCTGTTGACTAAAGTTATTTCTTTTCCATCTCCATTTCCATGTGATGTTATGATCAACTCCGTCAATGCATTCTTTGATAATGCAATTTTTCTTAGTCTCCAGCAGAAATATACCGGGAAACAAGTCCTTTAGAGTGCCCTCTATCAGCCAAGAATCGATCCAGAAACGAATACTAACCCCTTTTCCAACCTCTCCCTTGATAAGATTCCCAAGATTGAAATTAACATCAGCCACCTTCGCTATCGAGCTCCAAACTCCCGTTATATTATTAGCAACCGGAAGCACTGACCAAGATCTATTGGCTCCATGAATAGCCATAATGACTTTTCTCCAAAGGGCGTTTTGTTCAACTTTGTAAAGCCACCACCACTTCGAGAGAAGAGCCGTGTTCACATTACGAAGAGGGGTGAGCCCCAATCTACCCGCCTCCAAAGGGGTTGTGATCCTATCCCAACTAACCCATGCCATCTTTTGTTTATCCTCATTGCCACCCCAAAAAAATTTCCTTCGTTTGGCCTCAAGAATCTTTAAAATTTTACTTGGGGCTTTGTACAAAGATAAGAAATAAGTCGGGATCGTTTCTAGAACCGCTTTTAATAAAGTGAGCCTTCCCCCACTCGACAAAAGAGAAGCCTTCCAGGTGGAAAGTCTTTTATCAAACGCCTCGATCACTGCATTCCAGTGAGCTATACGGTTCATATTTGCTCCCACAATGAGATCAAGATACGAGCAAGGCAATACACCATGATTGCACCGAATATGACCTCTTCCTCGTTCACCCCTACCCCATGAAGGTTCGATTTAGCATAATTTATTTGCAAACCCGATGCTAGATGGAAACCTCTACGAAGACGATTCATGTTCATCACCTTAGCCCGGGACCACTCGCCAATAATAAGTGCGTCATCAGCGAACAACAAGTGAATAATAAGAGGCCCACTATTTGGAGTTTGAAACCCATTAAAGAGACCAACCTCCGTAGCCTTCACAAACATGCACGAGAAAGACTCCATACCGATAATGAAAAGAAATGGAGATAATGGGTCGCCTTGCCTCATACCTCGTTGGAATTGGAACTCAAAAGTGGGCGACCCGTTAACTAAGACGGAGGATCTAGCCGACGAAAGTATAGCCATAACCCACTTCCTCCATAGTATAGGGAAATTCATTTGCTCTTGAATCGAGTCCAAAAAGTTCCTATACGCTTTTTCGAAATCAATTTTGAACATTAGAAGTTTTGCTTTCTTTCTTTTCACCCACGAGATAATCTCATTCATCAACAATGGCCCATCGATAATGTTGCGATTGCTTAGAAACGCAGATTGGTTATCTGAGATTAGAGAATGCAGTACCTTCTTGAGTCTGGATGCTAGTAGCTTCGAAATCACCTTACTATAGGAACCGACCAGATTTATGGGCCTAAAATCTTTAAATCCTAAAGGGTCATTGACCTTAGGAATCAATGTGATGAAAGAGGAGCTGCATCCATGAGAGAGAGATCGACCCCATCTCGGCAAAATAATGCACCGCATCAACAAAATCCGGACCCCAATATTTTTTATGAACCTAAAATTAAAACCGTCAGGGCCCGGTGCCCGGTCGTCATCACACTCCCAAACAGCTTGTCTCACTTCCTCAACGGAAAAAGGTTGAACAATGCTATTAATAGTTTGATGATTTTCTGCTTTTAAATAGTTTGATGATTTGAATTTGTGCTGAAACCAAGACGTATTAATATGCCTGACATCTTTGGATTGTTGCAGGCTGTGTAATTTGATGTTGTTGAAATTGTTTTTCCTTTCAATAAAAAAATACTACTTATATCCCATCCTGTTGCTTTTTTAAACTTTTTTAAGCTAAAACTAACATTTTTAAATAATGATTAACATTAATAAAATTTTGCATTCTTTTCGCACCGGGACTTATAACTAAATAAATTGATAGATAACACATTTTATGAAGATTGATATACTAAATAAATTGATAGATAACACATTTTAAGAAGATTGATATGTAATTTATAATAAATTGATAGATAACACATTTTATGAAGATTGATATGTAATTTATAAATGTTAGAATACTGCCATAAGAAATACCTTTAAAAACTTATATTTTTAGGGTATTAAAGTACGTGTGAAAATATCTTTGTTACAGTAAATGATCTATTGTGAACTCTATAACAGTGATAAATTTGCAGATATGGTTTTCAATCCTCCTTTTAATTGCTGAAGAGGAAAGCAACCTTAGCCTCGTCACATTTAGACCGGATTTCTCTGGTTCTTCCGATAACCCGACCCGTGTCTTAAAGCATTGATATTAAGAGAGTGAGTGTGTGTATGATTACCAACCCTTTACTCGTAGCCGGTTAGAGAGTATTTACAATATGACATATTAGGAATTCTTTGTCGATGCAACATGTGACCCTAAGATTGTGGTTCGTACTAGCGAATATCATGTGCCACACTTGCACTCTACATTGTTGGGCCTGTAATTGGTCCATAGTATTAGCAGACTGTCCTTGAGAATTCGGGAGCCCTCAAGAACCCTATGTGAGTTGAAAAAAATGAGCCCCTAAGTATAAGCTTATATATAAAATCAGTAATAGAATGTTAATTGTTATAACATCACAACAATAAACAAAACATGATTGTTGAACGTTTTTAAATTATAGATTAAAATTATAAATTTGGTGCTCAAGATGAAGAAGAATTAATTAAAGATGAAGAAGAAATAATTAGAATTATTGGGAAAGCAATATAATCAATTGGAATAATAAGGGTCCACTATCACAATAATAGACAAAAAAGAAAAGAGGTAAAAATATTGAACACTAACATTAGTGGGGTTAGAAACATCCATTCCACCACCTAGGAAATGAACATTATGCCATACGTATAGTATAACTTTCTAATTTTATATAATTAAAAAAAATAATTCCCTAACAAAAGTGGAACATGTACGGTCGCCCATCCTCCACATGAGTCATACCATCCCTAAGTGTTATCTTTGCTAACAATGTCCAAGTTATTCATGTCAATTTGCTAACGGTGTCCAAGTTATCCATGTCATTTTGTTAACGGTGTCCAAGTCATCCATGTCGATCCCTTGTCAATCATCGGGCGGTATCACATTTTTTCTCATGTATGTTGTGGTACTGGATATCCGGAGCTTGTGACTCCGAATGCATTGATGATCATGACTTGGTTTTAAATGTACTGACTTTTAAGATAACGGGTACGACGTTATAATAAAAGCATAAAATAAATTAGACATAGACTTATTACTATTTGTTATGATCAATCATTTTTGTCATCTTATATTATATATATATATATATATACTAATTAAAATCTTATATTATATATATACTAATTAAAATGTTATGTTAGTGGAGTTTGTTTTTTTATTTATTGTTTTATTTTTATTGTTATAATTACTTTTGAGCATATTTTCTTTTTTATTTATAGTTTTTAAGATACGAAGTTTTATAAAATTCCAAATACCGTTGTGACAAACCTATATATATTTACGTCTAAATATAATTTTTATTTAAAATCGAGTTATGAATTGTAATATACAACTGATTGAAGCACAAGTGTGCATGTCATCAAAATGGGTTTACCCTTTAGTTATATTGTATACTATCTTAAATAGCAAAGTCATTGGGATT
Source organism: Scalesia atractyloides (assembly GCA_947069175.1). Taxonomy (NCBI): domain Eukaryota; kingdom Viridiplantae; phylum Streptophyta; class Magnoliopsida; order Asterales; family Asteraceae; genus Scalesia; species Scalesia atractyloides. The sequence continues at coordinate 5,585,570 of CAMTDV010000016.1, forward strand.
TCTCACCGGCTTTGCTACCCCCTCCACTTAGCAAACTGTCACTTATAGCCCCATAGCCTTTGATACTCCCCTCCACTTTGCAAAATGTCACATTTATCCCATGCTTTATTTTACAAGGTTTACTAACAAACCTTTTATGTTTCTAATGTTTCAACTTTATGTGTGTATCATATATAACATAAGTTGTTAACTTATTAATTTTTTTACTAACTTAATCCTGTTGAGCATGTCTCTTTTGATTGTTATACCAGGTGCCAGTGTCATACCAGTATTGTATGAAACCGACTTGATAATGTAACGAATCAAACTGATACAAAACGAAACCCCGTTATGAAGCTCAGAAATACCGCTAATTAAACTTAATTTTATAATAAAACATGAAAAGAAATTATAAAATTAAAATAATATTAAAAGAAAATAGTTTACTAGACAAAAATGTTCCTTTATTCGAGTACGGATATAATGTCTTGTTACCACCTCTGTTAAAAACAATAATAAGTAAGCAATAAAAAAACAAAACTGCACCAGTCCCAAATCATTGGTTACTTTGCATGCATATGTATGTATATGTATATATGTATGTGTATATCTATGTATGTTGTATGTGAGAGTGACATCATGATCATGTGGGGTTTCTCTTTGATTGACAAATTTTAAATTTTGCTACATTTTATCTGCCGACACAAAAAATAGAAAAGTTTTTGCTTTACTCCATTATATAATATTCTTGCTCCAAAAATTTTCTCATTGGTACAACACCTTTTCTTCTATGGATTTCTGCCAGAATATCTCTCTTTCCGGCGGTATTCCGGCTAACTATCCGCCGGAGCAACACCTTCTTTGCAGCCTTGATGACCTCCTTTCCGGTCATTCCATGGTACCCTTCATATTTCTCTTGTGCTTTATCTTTTTTTTAACGGCTAACTTACACGCTCACTAAACTAACGCTAAATTTACACCAATGTTCATTAGGGACTAGAACTCTTAACCGTTAAGGGAGAAACCCACGTTTACTAAACACATTGATACTGCTAGACAAAAAATCTTTTGGTTCTTGTGCTTTACTTGCTTGTACATTTGTTACAACCATGCAATAGTGCTTGTAACTAATGCAGGAAATGTTGTACATTATTTTGAAAGAAAAGTTGCTACTTTGTTTTCAAATATACTTTTTTCAAGGGCCAACTAAATCACTAAATAAGCATCCTAGTATGCTCTCAATCGAGGAAATGCATCTCTTCCTCCATAATGGTCAGAGTTGGATGCATACCCGAGTCATAAAGCCACCAGTTCCTGGGACAACCCGCCCGTCCGAAGGCCCGCTGCGGTAAAACCCAGTTCGGCTTGGTTTCAAACCGCGACTTCCAGAGAGACCTAGTTCTAAACCCGGTTTGTCTCAGTTTAGAACCGGCGACCTCTCCAGAGAGGCCTATTTCTATTCTTCAAATATTAATTATGTAATATTCGGGTTAGAGTTGTTTAAATAGCCCGTGTCGGTGGCTCGTATAAATTAGTTTAATTAATTTTGTAAAATTAAAACTAACCTAGTTTTTAGCTTGTATAAATTCGTTCAATTTTTTTTTATGAAAAATAAACCTATAAAATCATAAAAATATATAAAATTCGAGTCAACTCAAAGACTCGGTTGAGTTGGAGGCGAGTTGAATACGAGGTCAATTTCCAACCCGCTTAAAAAAATTGCGAGTCAACTCGTATTATTACTGGCTCGAGCCTAAATTATGCTGGCTCGAGCCTGCACGGCTTGTGCCATACCTATGCATTAAATGTTGTACCCATGAAAACAGGAAGAAGGTGATGTTAACATGGAATGGCTATCAATTTTTGTGGAGGATTGTTTATCAAGCAGTGGGAATTGTATGCCACCAGAAACAAAACCCCAGAGTACAACTTCTACTGCACAAGGTACAACCACATCAACAAAACCCGAACCGAAAGAGCCACATTCCATGCTTAAACTAGTTGTACCTTGCAAAGCAAGAAGCAAGAGAAAAAGAAGCCCATCATGTTGGTTAGACGAGAGTGAATTGCTTTTACATAAAAAATGTACAACTCCCTACAGCAGCGGGTTCGGGCAGGCGGAAGGGGGCAGCAGGCAGGGCAAGGAAGGAAATGCACACATTGTCTATCACAAAGAACCCCACAATGGCGGGCAGGACCACGAGGACCAAAAACATTGTGTAATGCATGTGGTGTGAGGTACAAGTCGGGCAGGCTGCTGCCCGAATATAGGCCAGCAAAGAGTCCTACTTTTGTGACCCATAAACATTCTAATTCTCACAAGAAAGTGTTGGAGATGAGAATGTCTATTTTACCCTCGTCCTCTAGCAATTCCTCTTCATCATCTGAGTTAGAGTGAGGGCACATTAGTAATCTTCCATCTTAGCCCATTATGTAGTTAATGGAGATGGATATTTTTATTAGAAACTTTTTTTTTAATTTATTAGCTAGTTAGTAATTAGTACCTAGTATAACCTAATGTAATATACAATGAGGGTCGTTTTCCCTCTATTTTATTTTATTAATTTTTATTGCGTAATGTGTAGATACCTCAAAATGACATAATGGAGAGGTCCATTTTATAGAATGGTGAGAATTTACAATTTTTTTAATGACGAAACTCCAATAAATATACAGAAACCGGACTATCAAATATTGTTAATAAGACTCCAATAAATCCGTCACAAATAAAAGTATCAAGGTGTCTGTGTGTATATATACACGCGCTTGTATAAGTACGCATATATAGATATGCGCTTAGACCGTTAGGTGTGGACGGCGGATTGTGACGTGGCTAGCCAAGCAACGCCGCTGCAGCCACACCAAGCCAGCGTGGCCAGCGGCGTTGCCTCGCTGGCGTGGTAATTTGGCATGGCGTGGGGCAGTCTAGCATAGTGGTGTGGCTGGCCTTGATTGGTTGGCTGAAGGTAGCCGCTAAATTTGTTAATTATATTATCACAGCATAAAAAATTATAAAATTACACTTGGCTGGCCACGCCAGCCCACACCGTTAAAAACCCACGCTAGCCATCCTCCTCGGCTGGACCTCACTTCCGTCACATGTCAACCCATACCTCCAACCCAAGCTCCAGCACACCACATACTCTTATATATAAACGTTTATTTAAGAGTTTATTAAAGTGTTCTTTTCCGTTGAATTCCATTATAGTAGCAATGATGGTGTGGAAATAAGTTCTGATTTTGTAAACCTTACATTTCATGACACGTTTTTGAAATTTCATCATGAAGTTAGTCTCTGTTTATATACATAATATTTTTTTTTAGAAAATGTGAAAGTGATGGGCCCTGTTCTATTTTTAAAAGAGCACAGTGAAACATCTTTAAATCATGTTATTTTCAATAATTTACACCAAAATTGTTACTGTACATGTTTTTCAATGCATGCCTCTCTTGATATCGATCGTGTGTTGGTGATTGATTATATCAATTACAACTTTGAATAACTTTTTTCAACCTCTAGTAATGAAAATTTCCGTACATTCTTACTATGCATGCAATAATTAAAGTACAACTTCACAACGAACAAAAACTACGGTAAATTGCTAGAAATAACATGTTTTTTTATTTTTTATTCTTTATTTTTTTATTTTTTTGATGTATAATTTCAAAAACAACATTTTAATGTTAAGTTGTTAACACCCTCCTTTTTACTTATTTTTTTGATGTATAATTTCAAAAACAACATTTTAATGTTAAGTTGACACCCTCCTTTTTTGCAAATAGTTTAGGGTTCGCCATGGTTGTAAAACAAGGTTTCCAAGCCCGAGTACTCCCCGAGTGGTCGGCTAGTCGCTACAAGATAGGCTGCCGAGGCGATTTTATTCGACTCCGCCTAGTTACTCGAAGTGGGTCAAACGCGGTCAACCACAGCCAGAATCGGATCTAGTAGGTCAACTCGGGCCTTATATGACTTAAATAATAATAAAACATAATTTCTATGGCTACATATTAAAGAATTAATATCATTTTCATGTATTTTGTTATCAATATTAGTAAATTTATGTTATTTGACATGTATTTAATCTTCAAAAAGTAATTTCTTTATAATTTAACATGTCCGAGTACTCCCCGAGTACTCTCCGCCTATACCGAGTACTCTCAACTCCCCAGTCGACCGACTAGGGAGCGCCTAGCGACTTTTGCAACCATGGGGTTCGCAATAGTTTCATTTGTTACGTGGATTAACAATACTTCGATAGACTGGAAGCAAAAAGACGGTATTTTTTTGGGAGACGACGAAGAAAGGATGAGGATGAATTGGGTTAAGTGGGAGAGGATAACGAAACCTATTGAGGAAGGTGGTGTCGGTTTGGCTCCGTTGAGGGAGCCATTAATTCGTGGAGACATTAATACGTATCTTTTGGCCAAGTGGTGGTGGCGGCGATACAAAACGGAGTCGACAACCTTGTGGAGGAGAATGATATATGCTCTACATGGATTGGTTAGATCTTTCCGTATATTCCGTTTTCAAAAAGGTCACTCTGGGTATGGAAAGGGATAGCAAACGTTGATAAAGGCTTAGAGTGCAAAGGTGTGGTGTGGTGTGGAGTTGGGGAAGCAAGTGGTGTGGTGTGAGTCCCATTTATGCTTTCACTGTACGCCACCTTTTGGAGCTTCATAAACATGTCAACTTAGATCGACAAAAGAGAAAGGTGTTCCACATTATTGCTTTAATTGCTTGTTGGTGCATATGGAAGACGAGAAACGGTAGAGCTTCCAACAATATGGCGGAATCCGTTTCTAAACTATGGAGGACATCAAGTCGCTAGGGTACTTATAGTTGAAAAATAGATCCCTTCTCAAGGAGATGTCTTGGAGGGATTGATGTAACTTTAAAATGTAGTCCTTGTATGTCGTGTTTCTAGCGTCTCGCTAGCATTTTAATGAAAAAGAAAAGAAAAACAATACTTCTACCGAATTGCTACTGCTCGGTAGTGACAATATCGTTACAACTGAGAAGTTATTGGTTAAACAAGTGTGATTATCTGCGGTTTTACCTCTAATCGTATATAATATAACCACCAACCAGAACGCTGTGATGGTTCAATACCGCGTAAATTGAAGTCATCTGGTCTATTTCATGATCAAATTTTCATACTTTGAATTTCACATAAATGACCTTCTCGTTCTTGGAAATTTACTTTCTGTCTTAACCGACTGTTGATTTTGTATATTGAAGAAATACTTCGATATGAAAGTGCTTCATCACGATTCATTAAAAGTACAGTAATCGTGTGTCTGATGAAAAAGATGTAATGATTTCTTGACATTTGAATAAGTAAATTTCTATAAACCTTATTACCTTTTGTTTAATGTGTTTGAAAATATCTAAATTGCTTATACAACAAAATAGTTGTGTCTCAACTAACATTTGTTCAAACCCAACAACATATTGTTTATATAACAAAGTTCTGACTTGTAAATTTTAATTAAAACATTTTTCTTCAAAACAAAGTACTTATTATTGAGTAATAAAAGTATTTGGTAAATTTAATTGTAGTCATGACTAAAATTATTAAATTGCTTTGAAAATAAAAGCTTACTGCTTATTAGATAGGTGGATTTTTAAGCAGAAGTCAAAAACTCATAAAATCTAGGTCCCAATTGCACTAATACAATTTTTTTGTTAATGTTGAAAAAGAAAACGAAAAAAAAGTGTTGTTATTTGCACGTTACTCTATTGTACAATACTCTAGAAAATCTTTCAACAAATGCATCTTATCCTACCACACTTTACCTATCATAAATATTTTCTTTCTAATCAATTATTAATCATTAGTTTGTATATATTTTCTTTTTCCTAGTGAACGGAAGTTTAACTTTTTTGTTATTTACTAAAATTATGGTTCCATAAACGTTTTTTAGTAACAATAAAACAAAAAAAATAACTTATAAAATATCATCACCATTTAGAATTAAACTAAAAAGATAGCTTATAAAATATCATCATTGTATTTAAACAATAAATATTGAGTAAAATTTTGACAACTAATAGAAAAAAATCAAGAAAAAGAACGATTTAAACGCAAAGAAAAAAATCAAGAAAAAAGTATAACGATAAAATTATGAAACATTTTTTTTGTTAAAGGTTATCTCAGACAATGTTTTTTTTATCATCTACGAAACCAAAAAGATAACTTATAAAACACCATTTTTAGATGATATTTTTAATAAAATAAAAAAAAAGTTAAAAAAGTTTAAAAATTAGTAAGTGTGTATTTTATAAATACTATTAAAAAAAGATAAAAAAGAACTATAACACTGTGATTTAGAAAATAATTAATCTCAAACATTAATAAGGTTTCATTAAAAGTTATATTTTAATTGGCTTGTTATACTTGGTTTTTAGTTAAACTTAATTAATGTAATAGGATAGGGTTAAATGGAAATTAAAATATGGTCTATTTAGAAAGTTAAACAATGAACCTTAACCTGCATTTTAGTTCAAAATTACAAACTTGTTAAGTCGATCAGACAGTTTTAATGAATTTTATTATTCACTTTTAATATCGATTGACATATTTTTAATTATTTTTTTTGCATTTTAATTTGATTTTTGCTATTTTTATTATGTGATCCGATACAAACGGCTTAACCGGACCGAACAAGAAAATGCTGAAATTTAATCATAGACAACCGGCCGTTCGTCTAGGGCTGGCAATAGATATATGTATAAGACACGATAAACCTGTTTACTGAAAAAGTACACAACATGATTTTTTACCTTTTAAAAAATAAATTTAATTATGAGGTTAGGGTCCATCATTTCTTCTTCTTGTTACAAAAAAAACATAAAACTGTGTTATAAACATGAGATATAAAGTAGTTAAACGAGTTGTAGTCATGTTTAATACTTGTGTTATACGTGTCGTCAGAGACATGTTAAACCGATAAGACACGATTTTCCAGCCCTAACGTCCGTCCCTAAAAAATTTCTGAACCCGTACGGAAAATTCTTGGCTACGCCCCTGAGGGGAGTATAAAGTGATATAAACTTTGAAGTAGGAGAGTATCCTTAAATCCACTTCACGGAGTTGAAATTGACATTTACACCCTTGGCAAAGACCAATGGAGAAGTTTGGGACAAACCCTCCACGTTTATAGCTTAACAGGGGAACTGGAGTACGGTGTATTTGTGAATAGTCATGTGTATTGGATTGTGGATGGCCGAATTTACGATTTTGATTTAACTAAAGAGACCTTTGAGTTATTTCCATCACCACCGCGAGATTGCCAAGGATCAAAGCAAGTGTTGGGAGTCCTAAAAGGTAGCTTATGTCATTTTTCTTGGTCTTCGTTCGGGTTTATGTTGGTTGAGATGGTTTGGTGATGAAAGATTCTTGGTATAAAGAGATGGCGATTCAAGAGAACACAAACCCTTCTTGTGTCTCATTGATGGTTCAAAAGGTACTAGTATTTTTTGATCTTTACTACTAAGCTTATACAAAATTGGTCGGTTATGCTAACAATAAGATTCTACGTATAATTTGCCGATGTACCCCAAGACATAATGTATTCTAGCTTCTGAAACTATAAAATTTGGATAGAGAGAGTTCATTCCTTGTAGAACGCTACTGACACTCCCTTTGTGAAGTATAGGTATAGGTACTGTTGGAAATTCTAGCATCACACCATGTTTAATGCACACTGATGGTTAAATCCATTTGAGGTCAGGAGGTGAATCATAATTTCATGTGGTTAATCATATATTTGCATGTTTATACTTCTACCCTTATATGCTTGATCAAGTTTGACTTTTGAAAGGGTTTTACTTTTATTTTATTTTATTTATATAGAAGGGAGCCCGCACGATGTAATGGGAACACAAACATTTTTCAAGGGTGTGCACATTTTGGTTAGGTTCGGTTACTAGCCTCAACCGAAACCCAAGTCATAGGTTAATCTATTTTACTAACCAATTGGTTTTCGGCTAAACGGATTGCTTTATTAGGTAAGATTGTCAGTTTTCATTCGGTTGGGTTTATTTTGGTTAATAATCAAAACCAAACTTTGGCTAATATTATCGGCTTTATTAGACAATATAATTAATGATATTCTAGGGGCTTGATTGTAATACGGTGTTTTATATAAACATCGTAATATTGTAACCCTAACTACACAATCTTAATCGATACAATTTTCCCTGGTTCAGTTCGCTTAGAAATACATAAAGTTGATGTATAAAACATAAATAAAAGAATCTGAGGCATAAACCATGAAATATATGAAAATACGAATGATTTGTTGATTTCGACTAACCGAGAGTACAAAAAAAATCAGATAACCGATTTTCTGTTAATTTGATTTTTGGTTAATTAGGTTTTCGATTCCATTTATTGTTGATTTGGTTCGAGTTAAACATTTCGAGTATTGCTCACACATAGACACTGTTAATACCTAACATATCAATTTTTATTAAATTAAAAAAAATGTAACAATGCTATACTCAAATTAAAAACAATAATAGGAAACCATAATCTACTACTACTACTACTTATATACTACTACTACTACTTTGTTGCTGCTGCTTCTGCGGTGCTGATGCTGCTGCTAGTAGTAGTAGTTTGAACGATAATTTATGTGACAACACCACATAAATTATTTAGCTAGTAATCTCCTATGGGTTTCAAAATAATACTTCTTTTTATTTCAAACTATATTTTTTACCATCGCGCTATGCGGCGGCATGGTTTACAATTTGGTTTATTATACAAAGGCATAAACAAAGATGATGTTTTGTTTCCCTTTTGAAATCCTTAGGAGGGTTTAGTATCAGAATATCTTCATCGACACCTCGATCGACACGTTTAGAACGAAACTATTAGGCTTGTAATAATGGTTGCAGAAGTCGCTAAAGGCTACTAGGTCGGTCAACTAGGGAGTTACAAGTATTCTACCTAGAGGAAGAGTACCTGGGGAGTACCCAGACATGTTAAATTATAAAGAAATTAGTTTTCGGGAAACTATATATATAACAAATATTATAAGCTTATTAATATTTATAACAAAAAAACATGAATGTTAATATATATAACAAATATTATGTTTTTAAAGTAAAACTCCGCCCGAGTTGACCAACTAGATACGATCACGGCCGAGGTTGACCGCGTTGATCAGTTCTAAGTAATCAAGCGGAGTTGAAGAAAATCGTCTTGACAACCAACCTTGTAGCGATTACTCAGCCTTTAAGACGTTTCTTTAAAGTGAATATGTTGTATTGTAAACAACTATCTTTTGTTTTGTTTCCTGATTCTAACTCATGTGATAACTTTTCTTTTGATTTAAGTGCTTTATGTTTTCTTGTTCTTTTTCTTTTATGTTTTCCATTAAGTTGCAAAAGTTTCTTATCAGAGAAGGTTGGAGAGGAGGTTGAATTGTCTGAATATTCTGAGTTCGAACCCAATTTCTTCTCTTGATTTTCCTCTTTGATCATCTGGTCTAGTTTGTTACCATGACATTTTTCTGATCTATTTGGCATGTGTAGAGAAGTGACTAGACTTCCAAAAGAGATACTGGTGGGATTTACTGGGTACGGTTGTTATTTGATAAGTGTTTCAACATTATTAAATGATATTGTAAAATTATGTCATTGATGATAATCTAAAGTCTATTAATATGTTTCAAAATTCAACAAGTTTCGTTTATAAAGACTTTCTCACATTACAATGCTGATTTACGCCTTTTTATGCTATAATCACATCTAAACGAAACAACTTAACACCTTGCAGTTATAGCATAAAAAGCCGTACATCAACATCTAACAAAAAAATTAATCAAATCTAAACCATAAACCCTATAAACCAAACCAAAGTGACATTGTAACATTATTTTCCAAAGAGAAAAAAGTGTCCGGATAGTCCCTGTGGTTTGCTCCTATTTCATCTTTAACCCCTACATTTTCAAAATTACAACTATAGTCCCCAACTTTGGTAAATTTTTTCTCGGATAGTTCCTGGCGTGGATGGGGGCTAGTTTTTAATGTTAAGTGGGTATGAAATGACCAAACTACCCTTGCTATAAAACCCAATAACTTATACATATAAATAATTAGGTGGGCCCACTTCATCACCCTCACTTCACCGTGTTTTGTTAACCCTAAAAACCACACCATTGCTGCACACAGCACACTCTGGCTGCACACATCAGGCTGCCATCACATCCTCACCGATCGGCGAATGTTTTCCGGTCGCTACACACATGTTATTGTACAACAATAAAAGACTAGAAGTAAGTGAATTAAAAATGGCATCTGCAACTTTTGATCTACAAATATTAGTACAAGGCAACAACAGTGGCACACCATTCTTCGAGTTATGTTTATCTGTTGTGTGTGTTGTGATTGTGATTTAAAGGTGAGGAAATAGCACTCGCCACCATCGCAAGAACAAAAACCTCTCCATGCTCAAAAATAGCACGGTACCAGCAATCTGTGTTCAAGTAAGGATCTGCAATCACAAACACATCGCAGTTAAGTGGGTCGGAGATGCGGACAGTTTCGTTGGATTAGAGGTGGTTTGTGGAGGTGCGTCGGTGGGTGGTGAGGTGAACAAGTGGTGAGGGTGATCGTGATGAAGGTGGAACTGGTGGTTGTGGCGGTGGCGAGTGGTGATGGCGCGTTGGAGGCGACAGTGTGGTACCAGAAATAGAGATATTAAGTCTGTATGTATATTTACACACTGTATATTTAAGTCGATTATGGTGGAGGATGGTGGTTGGTGGCAGTGTGGTGAAGATGGATTGAAGAAGAGGTGTTGGGTGAGTGGGTTGAGAAGGAAGATGAAGTTAAGAGATTGTGGGCCCACAAATGCACAATATACTTAAGTAATTATTTATTTTTATTATAAAAGATAGTTTTGTCATTTCATATTACACAAAAAACTAATCCTCATTTATGCCAGAGAATATCCGAGAACGAATTTACAAGTGAGGATATAACTGTAATTTTAAAAATTATAGAGACTAAAGGTGAAATCGAAGCAAACCATAAGTACTGTTCGAACACTTGAATTAACGAAGTATATATTTTACACCACCAAAAAGCCATAGACATTCATGTGCCTAAATCCATGTAAAAAGAAAAATATCTAAATCTCACACCCGAATTTTCTCTCAAATGTCCCAAATATTATTATATCTCTCTAAAATATAGCTCCACCCCATTTTTACTGTTTCGATTTCTCCTAAATTTCTGCTTCACGTCATTGATGCAAAATCTCTCTCATAATCTTCAACTTTAGCACGAAAGGTGTGTCTTCATCTTCAATTTTCAATCCAAATCTCTATAAAATCATTATACATTTGCGAATTTGTTTATATATATCATTTTGTTATCGATCGGATGTACTGTATTGAATTATTGATTATGTATCTTTCGTGAGTTGAATCTGTGTATATGTGTGTATGTATATGTTCGTTTGTGGATGAAATGATGAATCGGTTCGTGTCGTTGAGATTTTGTGATAATTTCGGTTGATTGTGTTGGATGTTGATGCAGGCTTTTTGTGCGATGATGCATTGATTGTTTTGTGGAGTTTTGGAGGTCTTTTTATGTGTTTTTGTGAGATTTAAGTAGCTAAGTAGTAATTATGTATGTGATGTTAAGTAGGTGAGTTTATTTTGCATTTTAGGTTTTGAATTTTGTTTGCAAATCTTTATAAATGTTTATAGTATGCTAGAAGCAAATCATCTTACATTTGAGAATCTGTTTGTTTATATCATATTGTTGTCGATCGGATGTACTGTATTGTTTATGCCTATCTGTAGATATGTACATGTGTATACGTTTGTTTGTGGATAAAACGCTTCGTATTGTTGAAATTTTGTGATAACTTTGCTTGATTGCGTTAGATGTTGTAGGCAGGGGCGAAGCAGGGGCGAAGCATACAAGGGGCCGGGAGGGGCGCCCGACCCCCCGAACTTTTCACTCAGTAGTGTAATATATGTAGTTTTCGTATAGAAATTTTTGTGTATATACGTTTTCGACCCCCCGGTTCTATAGAAATTTTTTGGTACATACGTTTTCGACCCCCCCGTATCGGGTCAAGCTTCGCCACTAGTTGTAGGAGGTTTTTTGTGCGATGATGCATTGATCGTTTTACAGTGTTTTTACAAGATCTAAGTAGCTAAGTAGTAGTTATCTATGTGATATTGTGATTAAGTATGTGAGTTTATAGGGGATGTCTATTTGCATTTTAGGTTTTGATTTCTGTTTGCAAATCTCTTCAACTGTTTACAGTATGCATGGCAAATCATCTGAAATTTGTGAATTTGTTTATTTTTATCGTTCTGTTGTCGATCGGATGTACTGTATTGATTGTTCATCTTTTGAGACTTGAATCTGGACCTTTTAGTTATATGTATGTATACGTTTGTTTGTGGATAACTCGATTCATATTGTTGAGATTGTTTAACTGTTGCAATTGATTGCGTTAGATGTTGAAGGAGCCTTTTTGTGCGATGATGCATTGACGGTTTTGTAGAATTTTTGGTAGTTTTTATGTGTTTTTGCAAGATTTAAGTAGCTAAGTAGTAATTATATATGTGAGATTAAGTAGGTGAGTTTATAGGGGATGTTTATTTGCATTTTAGGTTTTGATTTTTATTCTATGTGTTCAGGGATTGATCTATTATTTTTAAAGCTATCTGGAAAAATCTGTCAATTTAGGTCAGAGACTTGTATTGCCAGTAACGTTGCGAATCGGTAGTAGTAATCATGAGAACTTCATGGGCAGACGCGGTTGAAAACGCAGCTTCTGGTTCCGAAAACAACGGGGCTGGTGGCGCTACGGCAGCTTCCAGCAAACCTGCTTACGTTCCGCCTCATCTTCGTAACAGAACACCTGCATCAAGTCAAGTAGCTGGTTCAGCTGCATCACAGGGTTCTGCACCAGCTACTAACGATAGGTCAGGACAAAGCGGACAAACGAGCGGTTCACGATTGGCTGCTCCTAGGTATGAAAACGGTAGGTCGGGATTCGTTACCAGCGGTCGTGGCGGCGGCGGTGGTTGGGGAAATAGAGGTGGTGGTTGGGGTGGTAGAGACGTGGAGGTTAATCCTTTCGGTAATGACGATATCGACAGTTCTGAAGAGATTAAAACCGAGCAGGAAAACAGCGGTATCAATTTCGATGCGTATGAGGATATTCCTGTGGAAACGAGTGGTGAAAACGTACCACCTCCGGTTAATACATTTGTAGAGATAGACTTAGGGGAAGCTCTGAATAATAATATTAGAAGGTGCAAATACGTCAAACCGACACCTGTTCAACGTTATACGATTCCCATATCTCTTGCGGGTCGGGATTTAATGGCGTGTGCTCAAACGGGGTCGGGAAAACAGCAGCGTTTTGCTTTCCGATAATTAGTGGAATTATGCGGGGCCAATTTCCGCAGAGACCACGTGGAACCCGGGCAGTGTTTCCGCTTGCGTTAATTATATCCCCTACAAGAGAACTCTCCTGCCAGGTTTTTATTTATGAATAAATCTTTAAACGTTATTTATGTTTTTTCGATGATTTGCTAAGTTGACGTATGTATATTGCATGCAGATACACGAGGAGGCAAGGAAGTTTTCGTATCAGACAGGTGTCAAGGTGGTGGTTGTTTATGGAGGAACGCCGATTAATCAACAGGTAACTCGAACTGAATATTTGTATTTAAGTTGTAAACGGATGCGTATTAATTGATTTAAGTGCTCTTTTTCTTGATATATTTATATTAGTTAGTAGTTGTTATGCAGATGATTAACTGCAACTTTTAACATGACTGGAGGATATATGTGTATATCTTTTCTTTTTGGGTTAAAGTGACTTTTTACCAGATCTGTGGATATGTGTATCAGTGTATAAACATTTTCCATACACTGTGCTTAATCTTAACACCCCGATATTTTTTTCCAGTTAACGGGCATATATAGAATGTGGATCACCAATTAACCATGCTTGGTAGGGCTGCAAACGAACCGAACGTTCAGCGAACAGTTAGTGAACCGTTCGGCGGGAAGTTCGTTTGTGTTCGTTCGTTTAATAAATGAACGAACATGAACATAGGTCGTGTTCGTTCATTTATGTTTGTGAACATTCAGTAACATGTTTGTTTATGTTTGAAAGTTCATTAGTGATTTCAATATTTATATTTTATTTAAATACTTCAAAATTCCGACAAATAAAATATTTAATAAGTATTAGTGTATTATATATTATATTCTATTCATGAACGCTTGTTTGTGTTCGTTTGCTTTCCTTTGTGTTCATGAACGTTCATTTGCGTTTGTTACCTAAAATTAACAAACGAACACAAACACAAACACACTCATTCTTCAACAAACAAACACGTCATTCAGTAAGTATTCATGAACAGTTTGTGAACACATAAATTTCCTTAACAAATGAGCACGAACAAGGTCTTGTTCGTGTTCGGTTCCTTTGCAGCCCTAATGCTTGTTATACATTTTATTCGTCACCCATCACTGTTACTTCTAGTTTCATGTCTTTATCCTTGCAAATCTTTTAATATTTTAATCATTTGCATTGCTGGGTTTCTAATGGCATCTTATGCACGTGTAGTTAAGAGAGCTCGAGAGAGGAGTTGATATTCTTGTGGCCACTCCAGGAAGGTTGGTTGATTTATTGGAGAGGGCAAAAGTGTCATTGCAAATGATAAGGTATCTAGCTCTTGATGAGGCGGATCGGATGTTGGATATGGGATTCGAGCCTCAAATTAGAAAAATAGTCGAGCAAACAGACGTGCCTCCACCAGGAGGAAAGACAGACAATGCTGTTCAGTGCCACATTTCCTAGAGAAATTCAGGTTTGCTGGTTGTTCTTTATTTCACTGTCCTATATATATGTGTGTGTGTGTATATAAGTAGCAAACCCACTTGAGTTGGAAAACTCTCGCAAACTTATGTTACAAAACTTTTTGTGTTTTTGAAAAAATTAGGGACAAGTAATATACATAATTTCAACCATTTCGAGCCAAGAAAATAAAAAAAGTGCTGAGTAAATTAAATAATAATAATAACCGAAAAAAATGCCAATGTTACATTTTTTGCCAAAATTGGAACTGTGGTTTTTTTGTTTTTTTTTTACTCAGCACTTTTTACATATTCTTGGCTCGAAATGCTTGAAATTATGTTATGTTACATGCCCTAATTTAAAAAAAAAAAAGGTTTTGTATCATAGAGTTTGCAAGGGTTTTCTCAACTCAAGTGGGTTTTCTGATTATCCAGTCTCTCTCTCTTCTCTCTCTCTCTCTCTATATATATTATCTATATATATGTTGCTAGTATGCTACTACCAAAAAGAAGGAATTTATTTTTTTCTTCTTCTGATTTTAGCAAACTTCTATTAGTGCAAATTAGAAATCCAACTATCCAAGTGACTGTAGCAAGTTGTCTAAAACAATAATCAAGGATGAGAAAGTAGAGTTTTTTTTTACTAGAATTACTATCAATGATTTATGGTGATTTGAATTGACTATAAGTAATGTTTATTTGGTTTATGCTTTTCCAGTCAACTTTTGCTAAGATTATTTGGTTTATGCTTTTCCAGTCAACTTTTGCTAGGATATTATTAATAAAAACCGGAATTTGGTACTTATTTGACCCCGTGTTTATTTTTTGTTGAAGATGATATTCGTTAATGATTATCAGTTGCATTTACCCTTTTTGGGAATAATTATGTTCTATGGCTGCATTTTTGTACCTACATTGTATTGTTTGCTCTAGTCTATTTCCTATTATGTGATGGACTTATGATTTTTTTTATCTGAACAGAGACTGGCATCTGATTTTCTATCAAATTACATATTTTTAACGGTGGGTCATGTTGGTTCAAGTACCGATTTGATTGTCCAAAGAGTGGAATTTGTTCAAGAAGTTGACAAAAGAAGCCATCTTATGGACCTCCTTCATGCTCAAAAGGAAAATGATTCTCATGGAAAGGTATCGCTTTATATATTTTTTTTATTTAATCTTCATTCATGTGCATAATCACTAGATGTGGCCATATGGATCCATTTAGAATGAAGTACACAGACGGTTCCTGTGGTTTACCAAAATTTTGGATTTGATCCCTAGCTTTTCAAAATTATACAGATGGTCCCTGTGGTTTGCACTTTGTAACGCATTTAGTCCCCAACCAACAAATCTAAAGTTTTTGCATGTCCAAGTTAGGGACTATATGCGTTACGAAGTCGAACCACATGGACCATCCATGTACTTTTGGAAAAAGCTGGGGACTAAATGCGTTACAAAGTGCAAACACAGGGACCATCTGTGTACTTTTAAAAAGCTATGGACCAAATCGAAAATTTTGGTAAACCACAGGGACCATCCATATACTTTACTCATCCATTTACTTATGAATGAGCTAAAAAAATTACATCAAACAGGTCAAAGCTCTCAGCCGATAATTATGAAGATAATTATGTGTATTATTATTAGATAAATATTGTATAGAATTGTGTTTTTTTCCTAAAATACAGCTAGGGTTGTTATGTATCTGCTCTATATAAGGAGCCTTTGTTGATCAATAACATTCATTCACAATTCATACCATAAACACTTTTATGGTATCAGAGCTTCGGTTATGTTCCAGCCGTTTCGATGACAAAAATGGCCGATTCCGATTCCCCTGAATCTTCACACAAAGCCGTGAACCCCCTTCACCCTGCCTACTCGGTTACGAAATATCCAACAGAAAATTCGTACACTCGATGGCACGAAGGTTCCCTATTCGTCCTGGACAAAGCTTTTTAAGCTTCATGCAGTCGCTTACAAGGTTCTTGATCATATAGATAACACCCCACCACCGCCTGATACGGCTCCTGAGTACCCTGACTGGAAAGAAATCGATGCCCTCGTTCTGCAATGGAATATACGGCACGATATCAGACGATCTTCTTGGCAAAATTATTGACACGGAAACTATTGCACGAGCAGCATGGTTAAAGATTGAAAAGTTCTATCTCAGTAATAAACGGGCACGTGCAGCAGCCTTAGAAACCAGATTCTGCAACCTTACTCTTGCCGCCTGTTCGTCTCTTGATGATTATTGCCAGCGTCTTAAGGAACTGGCGAATCTATTGGGAGACGTGGACCAGCCAATCACTGAGTCTCGACTTGTTCTCCAGTTGGTCCGTGGGTTACCAGCTGAGTTTGACACCACTGCTGCCCTCATTAACAGCCAAGACGCCAATTGGGACTTGGCTAGGAGCATGTTGCATGACGAACAGATTCGCCTTGAGGCGCGTCAGCAGTCCGCCTCCTCTGTTCTGGTTACAACCCAGCAGCCCAACCATTCTTCTCAGCAGCCCGAATACAGTCAGTCTTCTCAGCAGCAAACCGGGTACCGAGGACGTGGTCGTGGGGGTCGTGGACAGAATGCTCGTGGTCGTGGAGGTGGCTGAGGCCGTGGTAGTTCTCGACAGCAGCAGCAACAACAGTGGACCTCTTCAAATCAGTCTCCACAGCCTCCAACTCCCTGGCCCTTTACCAATACGGGCTACCCACAATGGGCCTGGTGGAACACTCCACCTTGTCCCTACCCAACCCAATCTCCTTGGCCCATAAACTGGCCCAACAGTGCAGCTTCGGCCCAGCAACAGCAGTCCCACTGATCAGTCCTCTCAGGCCCACTTCACAGGTTACCAGCCTATGGCTCCCTCTGCTGGACCACCGCAGCCACCTGGACAATGCCTTGTGCCCCTCTGATCTTCAGGCAGCCTTCACCTTGATGCAACTTCAGCAACCTGACCCAACTCTTAATATGGACACCGGAGCAGAAAGACATGTCTCCTTTGACCAAGGTATGATTTCTATCCCATCATCTTCTCCTGTTTGTAGTAAATTACTAGTTGGCAATGGTGAATGTTTACCCATCCTTGGATTTGGCACAGGTTTTAAAACCATAAACAACTGAACCTATATCCTACCCAATATCCTTTATAGCCCAAAAGTTATCAAAAATTTAATTTCTGTACGCCGTTTTACTTGCGATAATAATTTATCTATTGAATTTGACCCTTTTGGTTTTACTTTGAAGGACCTTCCAACTGGACAAATTCTTTCGCGCCACAATAGCACAGGGAGACCTTTACCCGCTCACTGCTCCTCAACTTCCTCCACAAGCCTGCTTTCTTGCTTCCGCCTCTCACCCTTGGCATGATCGTCTTGGACATCCTGGTGTTCAAGTATTAGATATTCTTAGTCGTAATTTCAAATTTCAATGTAATAAGACAAAGTCTACTTTTTGTCATTCTTGTCAGTTATCTAATAGTAAACGATTGCCTTTTTTACACTTCAATTCTTTTACTTTTGCCCCATTTGATATTATTCACTGTGATTTGTGGACATCTCTGTGCTTAGTAAAACTGGCTATAAATATTACATGGTACTCATTGATAACTTCTCACATTTCATATGGGTTTATCCCTTAAAATATAAATCTGAAACTTTCCCAACCTTTTTGTCAAATTTCACCGTTTAATTGCCACACAGTTTAATCGATCCCATTAAAACCTTTCAGTGTGACTTAGGGGGTGAATTTGATAACACTGCCTTCAAAACCTTTGCTCACCAACACGGACTCCTTTTCCGTTTTGCGTGTCCCCAAACCTCATCTCAAAACGGCCGGCGGAACGGATGATTCGGCGTCTGAATGCATTCGTTCTTTGCTCATTCATGCCTCACTTCTTCCTAATTTTTGGGTGGAAGCTCTTCATACCGCAGCCTATCTACACAACATTCTCCCCGCAAAACGCCTCAACTATTTCACTCCCACCTATGCCCTTTATTTACGCCATCCCACGTATGATCATCTACGTGTTTTTGGATGTGCCTGTTACCCCAACACCTCTGCCACTCAACCTCATAAGCTTCATAGCCGTTCTGTGAGGTGTATCTTTCTTGGTTACCCTCCGGACTTTGCGGGTATCATTGTTTTGATCCCACCACCGGTCGAGTCCATATCTTTGCGACACGTCACCTTTGACGAACATACATTTCCTTACACGAACCCTACCCCACCCACCTCATATCATTTTCTTGACGAACCCCTGCCACTCTCTATCAGTTTCATCAGCCCAGCACCTCATTGCCTAAACAGCCTCACCCGGCCACCATACCCTTCCCGCTTACATACACTCGCCGGAACTGTCCAACATCAGCTGTTCAAGGACACTTCTGTACCATCCACAGACCACCCACCTGCTGCCCAACAACAGCCAGCTCAGTCCGCTGCTACTCCGCCGCCTGCCCCTTCTAACCTTCACCCGATGACCACCAGGTCTAAATCTGGTTCACTTCCACCAGCCCTTCACAGCCTTGTTTCGACCACTATTTCCCCTGTCCCTACCTCCTACACTAAAGCTTTTGTCGATCCGAATTGGGTACATGCTACGCAATCTGAGTTTACTGCTTTACAGGAGAATGACACATGGGAATTGGTGCCTCGTCCTTCTGACAGGCCTATTATCAGGTGCATGTGGCTCTTTCGACAAAGTTTAAGTCAGACGGTTCATTGGAACGTTATAAGGCTAGATTGGTTGTTAATGGTAAATCTCAGACAGTTGGGGTGGATTGTGATGAAACTTTTAGCCCGGTTGTTAAACCGGCCACTATCAGGACAGTGCTCTCTTTGGCTATCTCACGAGACTGGCCTATCCACCAATTGGACGTTAAGAATGCTTTTTTGCATGGTACTCTAAATGAGGTTGTTTTCATGCATCAACCTAGGGGTTTGTTGACAAACGGCATCCAGAATTTGTGTGTCGCCTGAAGAAATCATTGTATGGTCTTAAACAAGCACCACGGGCATGGTACACTCGTTTTGCTAATTATATCCTTTCTCATGGATTTCGTAGCAGTGCTTGTGATAATTCATTGTTTATCTATCATCGTGGGTCAGAGACTGCTTATTTATTGTTGTATGTTGATGATATTGTTGTCACAACCTCTACTACCACTTTGTTACAGGAGATCATCCATACTTTGTCTCGAGAATTTGCTATGACAGATTTGGGCCATTTGCATCATTTTTTGGGCATCAAAGTTACACGACAGCCCAATGGTTTATTTTTGTCCCAAGAACAATATGCTAAAGACTCATCTCTCGGGCGTCTATGTCCAATTGTAAGCCGTGCACTACTCCGGTTGACTTATCAGCTAAACTTAGTGCCACAGATGGTGCACCCTTTTCTGACCCGACTTTGTATCGGAGTTTAGCCGGTGCTTTACAGTACCTGACATTTACACTCCCAGATATCTCTTATGCGGTCCAACAAATATGTTTGTTTATGCATGATCCTCGTGACTCACATTTTGCATTCTTGAAGCGTATTATTCGTTATCTTCAGGGGACTCTGGCCTATGGATTGCGTATAATGAAGTCTGGTACAGATTCATTGATTGCTTATTCTGATGCTGACTGGGGTGGTTGCCCTGATTCGCGCAGGTCTACAGGCGGGTATTGCGTTTTTCTCGGTGATAATCTTATCTCATGGTCTTCGAAACGACAACCCACCATCTCTCGTTCGAGTGCTGAAGCAGAATATCGGGGCGTTGCAAATGATGTTGCTGAAGCTACATGGATTCGGAACTTGTTACTTGAGCTGCGTACACCGTTGCAGAAGGCTACCATCGTTTACTGTGATAATGTTTCAGCTGTGTATCTCTCTGACAACCCGGTCCAACATCAGCGAACTAAGCACATTGAGATTGACATCCATTTTGTTCGTGAAAAGGTTCGAGTTGGACATATTAGAGTTTTGCACGTTCCTTCGTCTCTACAATATGCAGACATTTTTACCAAAGGCATCTCCAAGCAGTTGTTCCAGTCTTTTCGTACCAGTTTGAACGTCTGTCCTACGCCCGTTCAAACTGCGAGGGTGTCTTAGCCGATAATTTAAGATAATTATGTGTATTATTATTAGATAAATATTGTATAGAATTGTGTTTATCTTTTCCTAAAATACAGCTAGGGTTGTTATGTATCTGCTCTATATAAGGAGCCTTTGTTGATCAATAACATTCATTCACAATTCATACCATAAACACTTTTAAAAGCTACTAGTGACGGGTTTGTATAACCCAACCCGAACATTACCCAATTACTAAATCTGGCCCAAAAGTTGAATCCTAACCCGAGCACGAGCCAACTCAATTATCTAAGTGGGTCAAACGTATTGTTAGGTTAAAGGGGTTGTAAACGGGCTGGCGGGTTTGATGGGTTGACACAATTATTGTTCTAAAAACAAACAAAAGTTTGGACAAAAAACATTCTGGGTCTAATATGAAATTTTGCAAATGATTGATTCTTTATATGAATATTTATTTGCAGCAAGCACTTACGTTAGTTTTCGTCGAGACAAAGAAGGGAGCCGATTCACTTGAACATTGGCTGTATGGTAATGGATTCCCTGCTACTACAATTCATGGTGATAGAACACAGCCGGTAAGTTGGATAAGATTTTTAAGAACATCACGGTGATGTTTGAATTTGCTCACACACACATTTAGGGGTGTAAACGAGCCGAACCCAAGCTCACTTTAGCTTGTGCTTGGCTCGTTGAAGATAAGAGAGCTCGAGCTTGAATTGTAAGTAGTTTTCAAGCTCGAGTTCGTCTCCTTTATTATTTTATTAGTTATTTTATTTATATACATTTATATTTAATTTTTATACATTTTTATTTATTATTTTACATACAACATAATATATTGTTTAGTTATTTTCATCAGAATTCAATATATTATAATATTATTATTATCATGTAAATAAAATTATATAAAAAATAGGCTTGCGAGCCTGGGGAAGCTTGGGCTTGTGCTCGTTTAAGCTTTACTTGATTCGAGCTTTCAGCGAGCTGATCTCGAGCTTGGCTCGTTTACACCCCTAATCGCAATGAGCTGAAATCCAAAAATGAAGGGGTATTTTAGACATTTAGCAAATCATTGTTTTTAAACTGCTAATTTGAATGACAGGAAAGGGAGCAAGCTCTGAGATCATTCAAGAGCGGAAAAACACCGATTCTAGTAGCTACTGATGTGGCGGCACGTGGTCTGGACATCCTACACGTTTCTCACGTGGTCAACTTTGACCTTCCCAACGACATAGATGACTATGTGCACAGAATAGGACGAACAGGGAGAGCTGGCAAGACGGGATTGGCTACGGCTTTCTTTAATGAAAACAACTTGTCATTAGCAAAATCGTTAGCTGACTTAATGCAAGAAGTTAATCAAGAAGTACCTGCGTGGCTTACTCGTTATGCCAGTCGGGTGTCTTATGGTGGTGGTAAGAACAGGCGGTCTGGCGGGCGGTTTGGTGGTCGTGATTTTAGAAAGGATAATTCTTATAGTGGTGGCGGTGGATACGGTGGCGGCGGTGGTGGTGGTGGATATGGCGGCCATGGTGGCGGTAACAGTGGTGGATACGGTGGCTATGGTGGTGGTAACAGTGGAGGCAGATATGGCGGTTATAGTGGTGGCGGTGGTGTGACTAGTGCTTGGGATTAGTCATTTGGAATATGAGTGTATTGATTCATTTGTTTTGAGTCAAGCATATACATCATTTTTAGCAGGAATTCAGGATTATAATGTGCTTCAAATTATTTTCTTATCAAATTTTGTTTTGAAATATTTTCATATATTCGGTTTCCGATCCTGTTAGTTGCTCACCACACCCCTACAACGCTAGGAATCAATGTGCAATCAACTGTTAAAACATACCAAATCGTTGATATGAAGCAACTTAACCAATTTATGCAATTTGGCTTACGGTTACGTTTGAAAAACCAGGTTTATTGATTCGGTTCACAGGAGGTTTATCGATTCGGTTCACAGGTTGGAATTAAACGCCCGTGAAACCCAAACCCAAACCAATCAGGAACTCTGATACAAACGAAAAAAAAAACAATTCAAACCCGCCCAAACGTCATACCAAATCGTTACGTTTGGTCTGTTCAACCAATGCCAAATTGGTTTGTCATTTTTGACACCATGATTAGAGGTTCAGTCTTGATTTTCAATCAAACCTCATCAAATTGGACAGTGAACACCGGCTATATCAAAGAATCATACACAACTTACAATCTGTTTTCTCTAAAAAAGAGCCGAAAAAGTATCAGAATCATCAAAATTTGGGGGCTGTAGCCACTTAAATGCATATTACAACACTACAACTCACTACCATAAACAAAACGCCATTTTTAGTGTCGATGAGAATGCTTTCTACTGCTATAATACACCTCTCCGCTCCTTCGGTTTCTTCTTTCTATAATTCTGAAGAAAAACGATACCGCCCCTATGGCAGCCATTGCATAGAAAGCTTTGTAAGGAGCCAAATCTAAACCCGCAAGATAGCAACAATAGCCGGCAATCAGATACACAAACCCTTGTCTTATTTCATACCCTCTCATTCCGGTATCTGAAAGAAGACGTTAAACTCGGGTTTCGAATCACAGATACCGTGCAGGACGACGCCCATGCAGAGCACGGAATCCAAGAACCATGGGAAGTTGTGGCCTATGCTTAGCCTCTGCAAATACAATTTTTTTTTTATAAGAAACTATTTAAAATTATTAAGGGAATTTTACATTAACTTATAATCATATTTGACACTGATTAGTATTATAAAAGTAGAAGTTTTAGACAAAAGGTGCTCCTGTAAAACGAATCTTGCCAAAACAAATAACATGCTCATACTTACACTATTATTTCATAAAAGAGTAAAATGTCATTTTCGTCCCTGAGGTTTGGCCATTTTTGCGACTTTCGTTCTAAGGTTTGTTTTTCCACATCTGGATCCATAAGGTTTGAAACCCTGCCATTTTCATCTGGCTCGTTAACTCCATCCATGTTTCTGTGTTAAGTCAGGGGTATTTCCGTCTTTTTTGTTAACTTCAAGAGCAATTCAGTCTTTTTCAGAGGTAGTCGGGTTTTTTACATAAAGTGAAAAGACTGAATTGCACCTTTAAGTTAACAAAAAAGACGGGAATACCCCTGACTTAACGAAGAAAAATGGATTAACGAGTTGGATGAAAATGGCAAACCTTTTGGATCCGGATGCGGAAAAACAAACCTTTGGACGGAAGTCACAAAACTGACCAAACCTGAGGGACGAAAATGACATTTTACTCTTCATAAAATCTAAAACAATTGGACAAAAAGTGTTTCCGGTCAACCCGTCCATATAAGAAATTCTGTTTTGACCGGAGAACCCGTTAGGGAACTATGGAATGTACCTCCAACCAAGCGACAAGTGAAGGAAGAAACATCAAGAGAGAAAGAAGATGCAGGATTAGCAAGCCATGGCGGTGATGGAATATCTCGAGCTGCGTCACCGTAACTTCTTGCGGAATCCGGGCTGCTGGAACTGTTCTCATCCCCCGATAATCCCTCCTCAGATTTAACACTTTTGAAATTGGACGATTTCCCTCCGTTTCCAAACCCGTAAAAATCTTCAGTACGGGCCTTGCTGGATGCTGTAAAATAACTATAACAGAAAAAGAATCTTTAAGTCGTAAAATAATTAATACTAGTGGGTTACCACCCACGCTTCGCGGCGGGTTCGAAACATAGATAAAAATAAACAAATGACGAAAGTGATGATAAAAAAAACCACGTCATGACAGTATCATTGAAAGTCACGGAAAAGTTACATCGTCGTATACAAAAGCCAAGTTAAACAGGGAAAAAAATAACTAAGTCGACATAGGACCCATGTATTGCTGCTATTGCAACCAAATCATTAAACGGGAAAAAATACATGTAAAAACGTTGAATCACAGACGCACGTTGCCGCGTGTTAACTCGTAAAACTTAGACCGAAATGGAAAACAAAAAATTTGTAAGAATTGTGAAGTATAGAGGTTAAAAGTAAAAAAGAACCACAAAATGACAAAATTGATACTATTCCTTTATGACACTAATTAATAATTAAGACTTAAAACACTAATAACAGCAATAAGAAGAATGGTAGAACTAAGAAGAAAGGTACTAATATCGGAAAATCGGTGATATATCAATCAAATATCGGTAGTATATTGGTCAATATCACCAATAATATAGGTACCGCTGACCGATATTTTACATGGGGACTGATAACTGACATGTCGGTGTATCACCGTATTAACTGCATAGTATTTAACACACTAACTATTTATTTTAGAAAATGGGGAAAAGTAGTTTGGGTCAACCCGACCCATTTCGACTCATACAAAAACTACCCGCTGGCAAACTAGACCGCTCATTTAGTCAAGAAGAACAGAAGTTTGGATTTTGGAATATTACCTGCACAATGCATGGTGACAACATAGGACATGTGAGAGTACAAGAATAAGGAGACCTAAAGCTGGATGAGCAAAACAGACCAAAGCAATAGCAAGCAATGATGTAGCCAATGACGGATTGGCATTTATAACTCTCATCGCCTGTCACATAGTGAGAATTAATACTTTTTAGATAGTATCCAAATGTGGGAAAAGAACCGAAAAGGAAAAAGGGCATAAGTTCAGAGAAAGATAGAAGCAAAAGTTGGACCGAAGGAAACCAATAATTACCTTAAATGAGAAAAAACTAGTGGAAGGATCAGATATCCACCATCTCCACCTGCAATGGATCAATTTGGTTGAACATATCAAATGGACCATATTGATATTAACATAACATGTACGTATGTATGTGTACCCACTTGCGCGCACGCGACGCGCGTACACACACACACACTAGAGGGGTGCCTGTGTGATGCGGCGAGAAACAGAGACACCGGTAATCACATGACATTTTATTTTTTTTAATAAAAAAATACTATACCAATACCTAGGGATGCAAACGAACCGAACGAACACGTAAAAGGCCTTGTTTGTGTTCGTTTGTTAAGATTACGGTGTTCATGAACACTTACCAAACGAGATTTTTTATTCGTGTTCGTTCGTTAATTTTAGATAACGAACAAACGAACGCAAACAAATGTCATGAACACAAACACGCTCCTCAACACAAATGAACACAAACAAATGTTCATGAACAGAAATGAACATATATTAAAAGGTAGGTAATATGCAATACACTAATGATTATTAAATATTTTATTAGTGAGAATTTTGAAGTACTTAAATAAAAAAAATCAAAACCCTAAATAACTATCGAACATAAACGAACACGTTACCGAACATTCACGAACATAAACAAACGAACACGGCCTCTATTCATGTTCGTTCATTTAACAAAACAAACCGAATTTCTAGTTCGTGTTCGTTCATTTACTAAACAAAGGAACACAAATAAACTTCCCGCAGAACGGTTCACGAACTGTTTGCTGAAATTTCAGTACGTTTGCAGCCCTAGCAATACCATACTCAAATTAAAGATAATAAAATGCTTGTTTTTATGATGTCATTTTTTTTAAAATAGGCCGTTCAAAAATTGTGTGGGTGCTTGATTAAAAGTCAACACTATGTTTTATAGGATTGTTACATACGTTTTAAAAGTTGTAATTAATTATACTCTTACCTTTTTGTCATCCTTATATGTATTATAATATACTATAGACATAGACATATAGAGAGAGATGGACTGACCTTGTCTTAAAGAAGACATGTATTGTAGCAACCGCATGGGAGAGTATCAGTGTGGTTAATAAAAAACAATTACGGTCCCATTTGCTATTAGATAGCAAATCATTAAGACAACAAAGAAACTTCCAACTCGAGGAAATGACTTTGGATTTAGACAGGAGTAAAACAAAGCTATAAGAATCGGGGATATTGTAAGTAGAAGGAATGGTAGTGGCACTCTTAGATTTGATTCTAGTGCAGACAGCAATGACGGAACAGGTAGATCAAGCTCCCATGCGTTTGCTTGCCTCATTAGAGCAAATAATACTACCGCAAATGATAAACCAATGATCTGCATCAAAAAAGTCCAATTATAGTATATTAGCTAATTAATAAATACAAGTGTCCTAAAATTAAAATAACAAATATGCAGAAAACTAAAGGTAATTTGATTTCTGAGCATATAGTTGAAGGCTAAGTGGCTAACACAAAGAAGGATTATTTTACAATTTTCTTTCTTTTCCTTACACGCAATGAGAAAAATATAGGTGGCAAGATGGATGGGTCGGGTCACGATTTGAAAAGATTAGCCCAAAAAAGTATTTTCCATTTCTTAAATTTATACTATATAATAAAAGAAGACCATGGGGGACACATGTCATCCATTGGAGTCATCTACTTCTTGGTTTTCAAGACTCTCTCCTTTATGGACACTTATTTTTTTAATTAAAGATAACTATTCTATCATTAACCAAATGAATTAAATATGAATTTAGTTACTAATTTTTTAAAATTAACTTATATTTTTGTACTTAAAAACTTCACCAAATTCAAAATTATGTTGGTTAAAATATTAAAAAACAAAGAATAACAATGATAATTGTTTTTGTAAGTGATTTCTAAAAAAAATAAATATTTGTGGTTGGATGGTAAGAATGGTAAAAATACAATATGTTATTGAATAATAAAAAATAGGTGGCATTAAAATATCAAAGTTAATACCCAGTTGAAAGATATATATTTTTTTAAAGTAACTTAACAAAATTTATAACTGTCATGTCAATGTTCATTTTTTCATAATACATATCTAGACGACCGTATATGTTAACAAATTACATTATATTTTATTCTATTAGTAATTTAGTATAATACACGGGTTTACTCAACCATACAATGTATATGTTTTTTCAACCTGTGTAACACAAGGGATTGTAACCTAGTTCTTTTATATATAAATTATGAATTAGATGGATAGATCAATTTTGGGTGTCTCGTGCATTAAAAAGAACTATGGGCCACTTTCAACCCGGTTGACTTATCCAGCCCATTTGATCTCTTTCAGTTAAAAAAATAACCTAAAGCCACCCATTCGTAAGCATATGAAAATGTCAAAAAAGTATTTATATAGCATTGTTGTAGTGATCATGTGAATTCTAGCAGTTAAAAAAGTAATTATATAGCATTTAAATAAGACGTATATAAATTACCTGGGAGTTGTATAAAAGCATAAATCTTCGACCAGCAGAAGTTAGAGAAACAGCAACACTAGATTTATAGGAACAATGTGGATCAACCTGCATACAAATCACCTTTAGAATAAAGCTTGAAAAGTTGTTTGATTACATAAACGAACAGATACTGTATACATGTAACATGTTAACTCTACCAGTAACAAAACATTGGTCTTCTCAGATCCTGGAGTTGAGGTCCAAAGTGCAGGTGATGAGTCCACTTCGATTGTACGAGAATATAAATTAGGAAAAATGTGAAGACCGGATGTAGGGTCCCGCGCAAGGGCAACAGGTGGAAAGCATCTGAGCTTGCAAAGTTCTTCAAGATCAAAAAGGAGTAACCATCAACACAAAGTTTATGAGAAAGAGTAACGATATAAAGGTTTTAAGAAGACAGTTATTGCACATGACTCTAGATCAACCAAGGTGTTTTACTTATTTAAAGGGTAATTGCATAGAAAGTAACCAACTTTGGTCTAATTTCTAATTAAATAAAGGGTTTCCTTTTAGAATCATCTATTTCGGATAAGAAGATTTAAACTTTTTCTATGATGAGTAACCAACTTTCTTTTTTTCTATATTTGTTGGTGGATGATGCCGAAAACGTCATTTAGACATATAGGTCAAGAAGGGTTCTGGTTGAATTGTCATATTAAATACAAGTCAAAACATGTCGAGTTGGGTTGACCAGCAAACATTTGTTTGTCCGTTATTCATAATTAATGACTAATGAGCTAGCTATAATTAAAAACAATATTATTTTAGCGATATAAATCCTGTGACTAAAAGGAATCTAGAAGGTTGTATGCATTAAGAAAAACTTTCGGCAGCCTTCAAGCCTTTTGCCTTTTAGCTAAAACAAATATCCGGGCCTTCTGAGATATAATACAATACAAATTCACCCATACATAACTAAGCAATTAATGTGGTAAAAATCGGATATTGGTCAAGAACTGATATTTGAGATATAGGTTATCGCGATGGGATATTGGTAATTTTAGTATCATGCAGAATTTATATATATAGCAGTATTAGACAAAATATAACATTGTGTTAGTATAGGGTTAGAAGTGTAACATTGTGTTCTATATAAACCACATCTAATGTAACCCTAATCACAACTTCTAATAGAACACAACTCTCTGATTTAACTTGGTATCAGAGCTTTGGAGTACAGCCACCGGTGGGGCGGCCGACCACCGCCGCCCTACCACCACCACAAAACTGCGCACGGTCTTCTTCTACCCTTCTGCCGCCCTTAACCATCACAACACCAACACACCAGAATTGCTTCCACCCATGGCGAAACCCTAGCCGTCACCACAAATACCATCGTTTTACACTAAGCCGACAACCACCACTGCCAAAA
The DNA here is from genome assembly GCA_947069175.1 of Scalesia atractyloides. Classification (NCBI taxonomy): domain Eukaryota; kingdom Viridiplantae; phylum Streptophyta; class Magnoliopsida; order Asterales; family Asteraceae; genus Scalesia; species Scalesia atractyloides. The sequence goes on from CAMTDV010000016.1 coordinate 5,615,042, forward strand.
CAACCAGAACCCTAGCCGCCGCCGGTAACCCTAACCCTAGCCGCCGCCGTCATCACCATGAAACCCTAGCTCCGTCAGTTGCCGCTGATAAAAATAAGCAGTCGTTGCTGCTACAAACAACCATACCTCCCAGCGCTTAGAGTTGCAGAAATAACCTGCAATAATCAAAACCCTAAGTCGTCGCAGCCACATTACAACAGTGGCCTATTTCCGGCGACTAACACCTCACAAAACAAAACAAAGAGGTCTTGATAGGGGAGAAGACCGACAAGGGGAAACAAATTCCTATTAAAATTGTCGGTGGAAAAAAAATAGTTAAAAAAAAACCCTACACAAAAATGTTGCTGTCTAAGAATTGTTGCGGTAGAACAAGGTGTTGATGAAGAACAAGGCGAAAGCAAGGAGGAAAAGAATGAAGACCAACTATCTTTCTTTTTTTATGTTTTTAAGTTTTCAAACGAAGTCACTCCCGCGTGCTTAGTTTGCGGGGAGTATTAGACAAAATATAATACTGTGTTAGTATAGGGTTAGAAGCGTAACATTGTGGTCTATATAAACCACATCTAATGTATCCCTAATCACAACTTCTAATAGAACACAACTCTCTGATTTAACTAGCAGTATACTCTCCTACCATTAACAAATTAACCTTTTTGCAACTTGCAAAACACTAACAATTGTAGCAAGTAAGAACTCACTAAGACTTAAAACACTAACAATTAACAATTGACTTAAAACACTAATAGCAACATATAATGTATATGTGTGTGGGCGCTCGGGGGGCAAAAGTGAAATGGTACTAACTTTAACGTTATTTTACTAATTTCGTGAAAATAACGTTAAAAATGGCGGATGGTTAATCATGCATCATGTGGTTGCGTTGACAGCTGAAAGACACGGGGGTACATGCATCAATCGGTCTTTGTCCTGATTGTTTGAGTGCTATGTGCCTTAGGTCCAAGGCTTGATACAAAACTACAATCGAGCCGGGGGTCTCCTTGGAGGGAGCATCTCTATCCCTACGCGGTAGAGGTAAAGCTGTCTACATCTCCCTCCTCAGACCCTACCTTAGCTTGCTATTGGTGGGATTTACTGAGTATGATGATGATGACTTAAAACACTAATAGCAGCAATAAGTAGAAAGATGAATGGTAGAACTAAGAAGAAAGGTACTGATGTCACGGAAAATCGGTGAGATACCAGTCAAATACCGGTCAATATCGCCGATAATATCGGTACCGATATTCTGACCAATAGTTGACACCGATATTTTACATGGGGACCGATAACCGATATATCACGATATTAACTGCATAGATACATAAGTAAACAGATCTATATTGCCACCTCTAAATTCTATAGCAACAAACAGTAAAGCCTGGAAGGCAGCCAGGCATATCATCAATGATAATATATTACTTGAATTTTATAAAAATAAGCAACAAAAATTCTTACTGTCATTATCCATATCTCCAGCTTCTTCAACAGGAAGCCCTGATTTTTTTATCCCACAGCCTGTAGTTACCAGAGACACTGTAGCAGGCAAAAGCCCTAAGCTGATACTGAATGTAAATCCATTACAATAGGATGATCTTCCTTAATGAAAATGTCCTGCAAATACATATCAATATATTATTAAGAAATTAGGGGTGGATCTAAGCCTCATAAGAGACGCTTGTGTGTCAGTGTGTGTTTAGCAGATGAAAAGGAGAACATAAGGGGGACTGGAATTACACTAAACCAGACGGGAAATAAACGGATTCAGGTAGTAAATATGGGTTGGCGTGACTGGTCCATCATATAGTTAACGGCCTGGGCTCATGTTGACCTGGCTAAACTTTTCCAACCTATTTAAAATCAGACTTAAAAAGGTAATACGCTATAAACTATGAGTTTAACCCACCAACCTGTTTGACCCGGTACCACCTATTGACCTGATCAGCCTATTTACTACCCATTAACCTGCCAACCGTATGACCCATTTAGATAACCAGGTACATGTGCCCAGGTTAGAAAAGAACTTTACGACATGATTAAACAATCTGGTTCTGTTCTAGTTGGGTTTATAGTTTACGCGGACCTCCAAACCCCAAGTGGTAAAAAAGGAAAAATTCAAAATCATGGATGTATATATAACCATGTGTACTTCTAGAAAGTACTAACCTTCTGAGAATACATAGACCGAAGCAACGACTTAGGAGAGAACTCTTTACGCCCTTCATCTGGGTTGAAAAACTGCCCAACTGCCATTGAAGCTGCAGGTGGAGGTCTGCCTGAAACAGTCTTTATATATACAATAACTGTTAGTTGCTTGCTTCAGAAAAGAATATGGGAGTGAATGTATATTTGTTAAATAAAGCATTGGCATAATGAGTTCGTTCTAAACAATTGAAATAACGGTTGTTTTAGTCCCTGACTAATTGTGCATGCTAGATGAAACCCACTGATGAAACAATCAAGGCTTGTTATAAACAAATACGATAAAATTTTGTTACAGTAAATATAGGAAGCAAACAAAGTTAATTTCCAATAGATCATTACTTGTCTGCATGTTATCCAAACTCGTGTTACATGAGTGAAATACAATACATGGCAGTCATTTTACAGTAGAAATGATGGCATAAATACAGAGGACTCGTCATTCGAAGCTGAAAATATCATGTGAATAGCATTTTTTCCAATTCGATATTTAAATCAAATTAAGCACATTGACCAGTCAAAACTCTAATTGTGGATTCACAATATCTCAATATTTATGCCTTCATATCTAATAAGAAGTTGAAAGAATTTAAATAAAGGATAAAGTTGAAGTCATCTTTTTTGGTGTGCTTTATACTGCAGGAGTGAGCAGAAAACTGAAAAACCGAACCGAAACCGAAAAAAATCGATTTAACTGAACTGCACAAAAAACCGAAATAAACCGAACCAAAATTACGGTTTGGTTTTGGTTTTGCGTTTTATGAAAACCGAAAAAACCGATCCGAATAACCCAAAAAATCATTTTTTAATGCTTCTTATATATTGATTTAGGAATTATTAATTTTATTCTTGAATGTTAAGTATTTATAATAAGAACATTAACATGTTTATTTATCTTTGAAATGATTATCCATTGCCTACAAGAAATAACAAAATTTAACATAAAAGTTAAATGATTTTCAAAGTATTATAAAAGAAAATGTCTTAAGAAAACCTTTCGAGAAACATAAAAATAGACTAGAATGTTGGGTTTATATGAACAATATTAATTAAAAAGGTTAAATATATTAACATAAACGTAAACATCTAAGAAAGCTTCTTAAATCTTGGATTATACTTTTTACTTTTGAATCTTACGTAATTTTGTCCAAAAATCGAACCGTTGCTAAAACCGAAAAAACCAAAACGGAACGATTTTCAAAATCCAAAAACCGACCCGAACCGTGCATACCTAGGACATTAGGATGGAAATAACATTTGAAATGTGATGCAGTTCAGTTAAAGAACTTTTTTATTACAATATAAACTCAGGTTTCAACAAAGTTTATATAGGGGAGCTACTTGTAACTTGCTACAAAATACGTAATAAAAATTGGATGTTAAAGAAAACACTACCGGGCTCGGTGCAAATTGTAAGGAATCTGAAACCATTCGTATCCTTAGTGTCCAACCAAAATACAGCTGAGGTGGTGGTTGTTCCGTCTGACTTCCAGGTTCAATCTACAGACATAACAGTAGTACAGTACACTTAGGTATGTAACCAATTTAAATAGCACATCACAAATGATACTTGCACCATGCACAGCATATAACTTTAGATTTTCCATCAGAAACACAGCAATTGCCTAAATCAGAATATATACTATAAATATGTTATTTTGTCACATCATCCAACTTTGGCCCTTAACTTTGGCATTAACCAACTTTAGCCCCTCAACTTTAGTAATAACATGTTTAGCCCCTCAACTTTAGTATTAAACAAATTAGCCTTAGCCCTAACTTGAATAATGACATGTTTAGCCCCGTAACTAAAACATCAAACAACTTAAACTCTCGCGAGTCGCGATTTGCTTATTTTTATCTACGTTTCGAACCCACTGCGTCGGGCGGGTTGTAACTCACTAGTGAATATATAATATGTAAAAGTGGTGAGATTGACAGGTTGGATAACAAGTAAAAAACGGGTTATTTTTAGTGCGTGTTGAACATGTCGAGTAGGTTTGGTCGACCCGCAAACATTTTTGTCTACTTTTTGGATTCATTATAATAATCAATATGTTAACTGTATTACAATAATAATCCAAATATTTACCAAAAAAGAATTAGGAGGTTGTGCGCATAAAAATCTACTTTGGGTGACTTTCAACCTATTTAATCCATTTTTTAATCCTATTTAACCCATTCATTTATTAGCTAAAAACTTTGTATCCCCCATTGGAAATCAAACACAGCCCAAATCAACTAAAATTGCCACTTTAAACATTAATTAATATGCTTTGTAACTAAAAGTGAAAATGGTTCATAGTGAATGTATATAAGAAAAGCAGCAAAAAGGATAAAAACATTAAAAAATAAGAACATGGTGGGTAAAGGTTATAGTACCTGCCTTGGTGCTGGTCCTGAAGGAATCTGAACAATTTTTGAAGTCACTTCTACAACCCTTTTGTTAAGAGGCAAATCTGAACCAGAAGTACCTTTTTCAGGCCATAGATGAAGTCTAATTCCATAACAGGGAATAAGATTTGTCACAAGAACAAAGTTAGTTCTTCCGTTTGACCCCTGATAATTGGAAATTTTAATACTTTTGTGAGAAAGCTAAGATAAGAAACTATATGGTAAAGCACAAAATGTGGCTAAAGCAAATATTTAATGTAACTTAAGATTTTTAGCCAGATGTTAAAGAATAAATGTCATTTTCCAACAAGTAAATGGATCTATATTACCACCTCTGGTATTAGTTATTTTTTAAGAATATGTGTTATACTTCTATAGTTCTATGATAAGATCTAGAAGAAACTAACACCAATAATATGTCAATATTAGGTTCATTTTCACGGTAGCGAATAAAACTTCTAACTGATATAATCTGTCTAAAGTAATATTTCACTTTTTGGCCAATATATTCATAATACTTTAATGGTGTGCGCGCGCACGAAACAGTAAATAACAATAGGAATGTGATAACTGGTAAGTAATTCATATAGGAGTATAGTAATATATAAAACTTAAAGTAATTACTTAATAATTGAAAGGGTGTTAATGTCCATTATATACTATAAATATGCTATTTTGTCATATCGACCAACTTTGGCCACTCAATTTTAGCATTAACCAACTTTAGCCCCTCAACCTTAACAATGACATATTTAACCCCTAAAATTTGGTGTTAGACTAAGTTATTTAAATTAGACAAGTTTATTATTATTAAGGGTACCAAGTTGTATTAGTTTATCTATATATAGGGCCTTGTATTCTTCATTATTAATCAATAAAAACCTAATTACAATTATACGTTTCAATTTGGTATCAGAGCTTATACGCTCTGGGATTCCCTAAACCCTAAAAGCTGCTGCCGCCTTCTTCTTCTTCTTTTTCTCTCTTCTCTGCCGCAGCTATCAACCCTAACCAACCAACAGCCGATTAACAATCCTGTGGCTGCTATCTTAACAGCCGATCACACCAAACCTTCTGCCATCTTCCTGCATCGGTTAACAAACCTAAGCCGATTATTATGGCTGCCATAACAACCTTTACAAATCAGGAAAAAGCTATCCATAACTCTCACAAGTTTGCTTTCACCCGAAAACCTACAAACTATGGCTACTGGAAACAAATAGTCGAACCCTTCCTTGCCTCTCATAACCTACTCGGTTATGTGGATGGTACCATCCCTTGCCCATCAAAGGATGTTACAACTGGAACAACCACCACTGTTAACCCGAGTTATGCTCCATGGATTGCAATGATGCTCATGTCCGTATGCTTATTGTCAACACAGTTTCTGAAGAATCTTTTCAGCATGTTCAGGGACACACTTCTCGTGAGATATGGTTATCACTTGAACGCACTTATGCACCCGTTTCCTCCTCTCATGAATTACTCTCAAAAGCCAACTGCTGCGAATCACCATGAAGGGTGATGAAAAACCGGCTAACTATTTGGCCCGGGCTCAAGAGTATGCTACTGCCCTTGCCAACATAGGAGAACCGATGAAGGAAAAAGATCTGGTCATGTTAACTGTTACTGGCCTTCGTGAAGAATATAATGGCCTCAAGGCCAACTTATTGGCTCGTTCCCCTCTACCTTTACTGAACTACACGGGTTACTGAGTGACCATGACTACATGATCACAAAGATCTTGGCGACCAATCAGCAGGTGCCACACGCCTTGTTTGCGGCTGCCACAACTTCACAACAGCCCCTTACGGCTGTTGTCCCAACTCCACCACAGCCAAATATTGATTCCCTACGGCAACAACTTCATAGTCTTCAACTCATGGCTTCTCAGTTGGGATATCAACTTCATCCTGCATCTTCTTCACAACCACAAGCTTACTTTGGGTCTCTATCCTTTAACAACAACAGAGGCAACCGTGGCTCTCGTGGTTCTTCCCGTGGTAACTCTCGTGGTGGCCAAAATAACCGCAATCAGGACAACACTAGCACTCGTCAATTCCTTGGGCGTCAACACAGAACACAGTCTATGGCCACTGTAACCATTGTGGCATTGGTCATCTCCTATCTCAATGTCCAAATCAACCGAACCAATCACGTGCAGCACCACAAGCCAACCTTGCTGCTCACTCTGATGTTGCCTCCCAATCAGGATTCACTTGGAAGCCCGACACTGGATGCAATGGACATGCCACTCCAGACTTGTCTAGCATTGACAACTCGGAGGCCTACTTTGGTAATGATTCTTTACTTATTGGTGACGGTAACACACTACCTATTTTTCATATTGGCTCCTCAACTATTTACTCGCCTAACAAAACCTTTAAATTATCCAATATACTTCATGTTCCTGACCTTAAACAAAACCTTTTGTCCGTTCAAAAATTGTGTGGATAATGATGTTTTCTTTGAATTTCACTCATCTTATTTTGTTGTGAAGGACGAGTCTACACGCACAACCCTCCTAACGGGTCCCAGTGAACAGGGTCTGTACCCCATTCGTCTTCCTCAGCTAAGTCTATCCCTAAAGTCGCTTTCACGGCTGTCAAAGCTTCTTCTAGCATTTGGCATCAACGCTTAGGACATCCTCATGCTCAAGTTTTTCGTTCTATTATCTCTCATTGTTCTTTACCTATTACTGACAAGTTTTCAAATACATTATGTACTCCTTGTCAACTAGGCAAGTCGTCAAAATTATCTTTATCAGACTCATCTTTTCGTAGCAAAAATTTGTTGGATCTTGTTTATTGTGATGTTTGGGGCCGTCGCCCGACTTGTCTGATGATGGTTATCATTTCTTTTTGTTATGTGTGAATCACTATTCTAGATACATGTGGTTTTATCCCTAGCTCAAAAATCAGATGTTTACAATGTGCTAACCAACTTTATTAAACTAGTAGAACGACAATTTAAAACCAAACTTAATTGCATTCAATCTGATTGGGGGGAGAGTTTCGTACGCATACATCTTTTTGCACCAGTCATGGTATCATTCATCGCCGCTCTTGCCCTCACACAAGTGAGCAAAATGGGATGGTCGAGCGTCGTTATCGGCACGTTGTGGAAATCGGACTTACACTTCTTGCACAGTCCAGTCTTCCCCAACGTTTCTGGCAATTTGCTTTTGAGACAGCCGTTTACTTAGTCAACCGACTTCCCTCTCGTGTCTCCTCTAACAAATCTCCATATGAACATGTATTTCAACGAAAACCTGACTACTCTTTTCTTCGTGTTTTTGGATGCCAATGCTTTCCTTATCTTGGTCCATATAACCGTCACAAAATTGAATTTCGATCCACTCCTTGCGTCTTTCTTGGCTACAGCCCTGTTCATCATGGCTATCGATGCTTTGACCCATCCACCGAACGAATATACATTGCCCAATATGTTCGCTTTAATGAACATGTCTTTCAATATAACAAACCCGTACCTACCCAAACCCCACCACAACTGTTATGGACTAATACCATTGCAAGGTATGAGACTTGTCCCACATCGGTTGTATGGGCAACCAATGTGGGGTTTATATACCAAATGGGTTCCCTCACCCACCAGGCTAGTCTTTTGGGTTGTGTTCTCCTGTTTGGTATGTAACATTGGTATCAGAGGCCAGAACTCGGAGTGGTGGCCTGGAGAGAGCCAACCGTGACCAACGTGGCGGTGACCAACGAGGCTCGGAGTGGTGGCCCATGTAGTGGTGGCCTGGAAAGAGCCAACCGTGACCAACATGGCCGTGACCAACGAGGACGTTGGCCCTTTAAGGAGGGTCGATTGTTATGGACTAATACCATTGCAAGGTATGGGATTTGTCCCACTATGGTTGTATGGGCAACCAATGTGGGGTTTATATACCAAATGGGTTCCCTCACCCACCAGGCTTGTCTTTTGGGTTGTGTTCTCCTGTTTGGTATGTAACAACAACCTTCCCCACCCTACGTCTCAATATTTCCTGACCCACCACCCGGTTTTCCAGCTGCACCCACACCACCTACTCCTCCTATACCACCCACTACTGCACCTCCCGAACCTACCCAATCAGACCCACAACTACAAACCAATACCAACACCCCACCCGAACCCTCAACCGAACCCACAGTTCCCACGGTCCAACCCACCCAAGCACCTAGAACTCGACCATCCAACTTCGTCCAAACCCCAAGCCACCCACTCGTTATAATCCCGCTGCCTATACTGCCACTACTACCCCTACCTTACCCGTTGAGCCCACCTCCTTTACCGTTGCTAATAAGTCTTTAGAATGGCGCCAAGCCATGGCTGAAGAGTTGTATGCGCTACATAGGAATGGGACATGGACATTAGTTCCCCCTGCCCCTCATACTAACTTGGTTGATTGTAAGTGGGTTTACAGGTTAAAAACAGATGCAAATGGGAACATCAGCAGGTACAAGGCACGACTTGTTGCTAAAGGTTTTCACCAGCAACATGGAGTTGATTATCATGAGACTTTCAGCCCAGTAATCAAACCTGCTACGGTTCGGACTATTTTATCCCTGGCTGTCACCAACAAGTGGATTCTCAGACAATTAGATGTTCAGAATGCTTTTCTGCATGGTGATCTTCAGGAGACAGTTTATATGAGGCAACCTTCTGGTTTTGTTGACCCGACTAGGCCAGATCATGTGTGCTTATTACACAAGTCTTTGTATGGTCTCAAGCAAGCTCCTCGTGCATGGTTTACAAAATTATCAACGGCTCTTTACCAATTGGGTTTTCACGGGTCCAAAACTGATCCGTCCCTGTTTATTCTTAACAACAATGGTACTTTGGTTTACCTTCTTGTCTATGTAGATGATATTATCATCACAGGTAATCACTCTGGGGCTGTTAATGCTGTTATTGACCGCTTGAGCTCTATGTTTGCAATTAAAGATCTGGGTCCATTACATTATTTTTTGGGTATTGAAGTGGTGCATCATGGTTCGAATCTGGTCCTATCTCAACGAAAATACATTCTTGATATTCTTCATCGTGCAGGTCTTGCAGACTGCAAACCCGTGTCGTCCCCTATGAGTACTTCTCAGGTTTTCTTACCTGATGATAGCCCATTACTTGATGATCCTTCTAGATACAGGCAGACGGTCGGTGCTCTTCAATATGCAACTTTAACTCGTCCGGACATCGCTTTTACAGTTAATAAGGTTTGTCAATTCATGCATGCTCCTACCGAGAATCATTGGGCTGGTGTGAAACGCATTCTGCATTACTTGAAGGGCACGGCTGATATGGGTCTCTTATTTCGTCACAACACGGGGTCTAGGCTACAAGCCTTTTCTGACTCTCATTGGGCTACTAATCTTCGGGCGTTCTCGGATTCTGATTGGGCGGGTTGCCCTATCGATCGTCGGTCCACAGGGGGGATATGCTGTCTATCTGGGTTCTAATCTTATTTCGTGGTCTGCTCGAAAACAACGAACTGTCTCTCGATATTCAACAGAATCTGAATATAAGGCTATTGCTGATACTGTAGCAGAACTGATTTGGCTGAAATCTCTTCTTCATGAACTCGGTCTGTTTAGCAAGGCACCAACGCTTTGGTGTGATAATCTTGGTGCAACCTATCTCTCTGCTAATCCAGTATTTCATGCTCGTACAAAACATGTTGAAATAGACTATCACTTTGTTCGTGAACAAGTTACTCAAGGGAAGCTGAATGTCAAGTTCATCTCCACTGATGATCAAATTGCTGATGTGTTTACAAAGGCTCTACCTTCACAAAGATTTGAGTTTCTACGTCCAAGTTGCAGGTCGTTCCCCGCCCTCAACTTGCGGGGGAATGTTAGACTAAGTTATTTAAATTAGACAAGTTTATTATTATTAAGGGTACCAAATTGTAATTAGTTTATCTATATATAGGGCCTTGTATTCTTCATTATTAATCAATAAAAACCTAATTACAATTATACGTTTCAATTTTTGGTAATGACATGTTTAGCCCGCTATTTTGTCACATCAACCAACTTGGCCCCTCAACTTTAATAATGACATATTTAACCCCTCAACTTTGGTAATGACATGTTTAGTCCCTAAACTAAAACACTTTAGCCCCTCAACTTTATTAATAAACAACTTTAGCCCCTCAACTTTAGTAATGACATGTTTGTCCCCTTAACTAAAACATCAAACAACCTTAACTCTCGTGATTTGCTTGTTTCATCTACGTTTCGAACCCATTGCGGAGCGCGGGTGGTAACCCACTCGTTAATTATATAATTTAATAGATGACATCTTCAAATTTATTTGATTTCCAACTGAAGGCCAATTCATGCCTAATCGATGACATCAACATTATTCTGTTTATATAAACAAAGTGAACAAACTATAGAAACATGCAAAGTAATGACTAACCAGTTCTTTTATGTCCAACCAACGTCTCCTGCCATCATTGCTAAAATAGTTACCGTTGGTGTCTTGATGTAAAGATCCCTTTCAAGTCCCTCAACACTCCAATGAATTTTACTGGGACATGCAAGAAAATCTTTTTTCTCAGATCCTGGATGGTCAAACAAATGATCTTTTATGCTTCTATAATATCAATGTGCAAGCACCACATCAACTGGACACGTAAAACAGTACTCCATCTTTCCTAGACTAAATGAGGCTTTTGATTTTTTGTTTTGTCTGCACTATAATAGCATCTAGCCTTTTTATGAGGTTGGTTATTGTACAATAGGGCTTATCGTACGAGCGTACGCGATTGGTTTTTCAACGTGCGACTTTACTTTTTAACATGCGATTTGTGCTGAAACAACAACATGCGAAATTGTACAAAAAACCAACATGCGATTTCATCAACTTCACCAACATGCGATTTCATCAACTTTACTAACATGCTTTTTATAACATGCGGTGTCACAAACGCGTACGCTCGTACGATAAGCCCTATTGTACGTTATACTTTTTCGCCTTTTTATAACATTAAGTAAAGTACACGAATAGTCCCTATGGTTTTCTAAAATTTTGGATTTGATCCCTAGCTTTCCAAAAGCACACGGATGGTCCATGTGGTTTGCACTTTGTAACGCATTTAGTCCCCAACTTTTGCCAAAAGTACATGCATGGCCCCTATGATTTGCACTTTGTAACGCATTTAGTCCCAAACTTGGACCTCCTAAAACCTTTATATTTGTTGGCTGAGGACTAAATGTGTTACAAAGTACAAACCACATGGTCTATCTCTGTACTTTTGGGAAGGTTGGGACCAAATCCAAAATTTTGAAAAACCACAGGGACTATCTGTGTACTTTATAACATTTTAGTAAAATTATGTCTTTTTATAATTTTTTAAAAATGTTTAGGAAACTTAACTACAACTCCTGCTGACAAATATTAATGTTAGGCTGTTAGGTAGCTAGATCATATGAGTATCATTCTAAGCTTTTTCACTAGATTTCACATATACTAGCTTAAGTTTTCCAATAAATATGCAAAATGCAATTTAAACGTAAGTAATAGGGATAGTAGAGGATATGAAATATAAATTCTCTTACAGTAATAAACAAAACATTAACATTCAAAAAAAAGGGCTCAATCGCTCATTTATTTGAGATTGAGATGATTAAATCAACTCTAACTGGATATGGAATATAAATTCTCTTACAGTATCTAATAAACAATGCATTAACATTTCTATGTTAAACACCCAAAAATCACATCTCGGTTAACCAGCATGATAGCCAATAATAATGAAGCCACACAAAATGAGGAACATGCCAGACCCAAAACTTTCAGGTCCATATAAATAGGGGTGCTAAACGGGTCGTGTTTGTGGGTTGGCAGGTTCAACCCGACCCGAACCCAAAAGGTTTAGACTAACCCGGACCCAAAAATCGTGTCATACATATGAACCGGAACACGACCCGAATATTTGCAGGTTGACCTGAACACGGCCCGTTTAACCCGAATATTATATTTTTTAATTTTTTTCGCAAATCAATATATTAAAATTGAAATTTGGTACAGAAAACACAAATGTATATAATACAATTACATTTTAATATAAAATCTTATGTCAATTTTTCTTTTTAAGTTATAATTATGGCATTAAATACACACCCAATTTGATTTATGACATGAAACATATTGTAAAAAAATAAAATATAACATAAATGGGTCGGGTTGACACGAACCCGACCCGTTTAGCTAAACGGGTCTGCGGGTTCTGCCTGAAACTTACTGACCCAAACCCGTTTACACTAAACCCAAACCCGCGAATTTCGTGTTAGGTTCAAGCCGTGTCAGAAACTCACACCTCTACATATAAAGTATAAACAGATTTTTCACCTTAAGACCATTAATTTTGGCTTTTCAGCAATAAGTACTTTTCTATTTAAAAAAGAAAAGTAATAGAAGTATAGTACTAACGTACCCGGATTATTTCTCTCTTTCTGCAAAGGATGATGTGGCGACTGCTGACGATGATCAGACTGCCTCAACAAACTTTGTGGCATTCCACTTTGAAGCATTTTTGTAAATATTGTTAGTCGTTTCCTTGTGCCAGAAATTGGGTGACCCGTTTCAGGGTCTACCAAACTAAGAAGAGTATGTGAAACCTGAAACTCATTTATCAGATCAGAGTATCAGACCCATTTATGATATAATAACTTGGAAAAATATAAAGGAAAAGCAAGACTCACTTGCACAACAAGTTGATTACACCATAAGATAACCTGGTGTTCCATCGATAGCCATACGTTCTTTACCCCCATACTACTAATCATAAACCCATTGGTAGATGGCACGATACCATCAACAGATTCCAGTTTTGTTCTTATCTACATCGAGAAAACCTAAATAAAAAATCATGTTGCTAGTCTAATGGTCAATGCATTACGACAAGTGTGTGAAAGTGAAATCTTCGTGTGATGCTTTCTCGCATTTGTAAGTATGTAGAAATATTTCAAGTTTGTAAGAGTTAGAAACTAGTAAAGATTTCAAACTCATAAGCGTATGAAAATACTAAAAAAGAAATTCCACACTTATAAACTACCAGTATTAACTGCATACTAAAACACGTAATACATAACCATGGATATTAAAAAGGTCCACACTTAACAGTGGAGATTAGAAATATTGACATCTAACGAATTCTTCCACACTAAGCTTAAAAAGAGTGGAGATACAAGCAACTTTTACACACTTTATGCGTGTAGATTTAACATGGTTCTCCACGTTATGGTAAGTTCATGTTCGCTAACTGGTTGAATTGCAACCTTTATATGCTTATGATGAAGCGTGGAACTAATGTATCACCTGGTAATCATTACCACCACCAGAAATGGAGATAACAATCACTCTAGATAGCTGAGGAGCTGCTCGTGACGCTTGGACCTCGTAACCCTTTCTCCATTTCTGATTTATGTATTCATAATAGTGACCCAATGATGGTTGCAGTGCTAGAGGAGGTGACCTGGAACAAATTGCAAAAAAAAAAAAGTTATATAATACAATTACCAAGTTTGCGAATAGTGATTTGGCTGTTCTTTTTTTTTTTGTCTTTTTGTATATTTGTATACTTTTACCCCTCAACTTTCAGCATTGACACTTACAACCCCTTAACTTTCTAAAGACTTTGTAATCAAGTTTTGTGTGTTTATTTTTATGTACATGTGGGCATAAATTCAAGTTGATTTACGTTTCGACGTAAATTTTTCCCGGAAATGAATCGGGTCAAATATAATATGTTCTTATGCTTATTATTATGTACGTTTTCGGTTGGTCTACGTTTTGACGTAAATTTTATTTTTTTTCCGGAAACGAGTCGGGTCAGATATAATGCGTATCCGAGCTTATTATATGTATGTTTTCAGATAGTCTACGTTTTGACGTAAATTTTTTTCGGAACGCCGCGGCAACGCGCGGGGCAATTTACTAGTTACAGTACAATTATGACACTATCAGATGCGCAAAATTTTAGAAAGACCAAGAAAACTAACTGATGTGGAGCTGATAGTGTAAGAATCGTTTCAACGGCTGAACTCTCAAATTAGGGTGCACAACTGCAGCTCTTGCAACAAAACCACCCATCAAGTGGCCAACAGGTATGACACTGTTAGGCAGACTACTAGATTCAACACCGCCTTCTTTTACTCGAGCATCTTGAGATTCTTTATATTGATCCAGGATCTACAAGCAGAAGCAGGAAATTTAAACTTATTTGCAAAAGAACATCACTGATATTTTGAGTAAAATGCAATTTTCGTCCCTGTGGTTTGGCTCCTCTTGCGACTTTCGTCCAAATGTTTGTTTTTCTGCATCTGGATCCAAAAGGTTTGAAATCTTGTCATTTTCATCCAACTCGTTAACTCCATCCTTTTTGTTACGTTAAGTCAGGGGTATTTTCGTCTTTCTATACATTTTTTGTGATGATTAAAGGGTTTGGGTGGGGAGAAAGTCAACAGAGGTGGATCTTTATTTCTTATAGTGTTTTCTATTTAAAAAAAATGTCTAAAAAGACGGAAATGCCCCTCATTTAACGCAGAAAAAAGGATGGAGTTAACGAGTTGGATGAAAATGGCAAGATTTCAAACCTTTTGGATCTCGATGCGGAAAAACAAACCTTTGGACGAAAGTTGCAAAATTGGTCAAACCTCAAGGACGAAAATCGCATTTTACTCTTACATTTTTCTCAATCTGTTTCAAATAACTCATTATAGGTGCTTTAGGCGAGGATAAAAAAATTGATACCCTGTGAATGGCATATACTACATATTCTGTGTGTTCTTCGAGTATTTGATCATCCATTGCAGAATGTTCACCTTCAAGGTCTACTGCAAACCAGTCAAGCCTGCGTTTATACTGGTTGAATATCGGAACATCCGTGTCATCCATATCCTCAAATGTTAAGAAGCTTCTTGGTACAACATAGGTTCAGGTGGGCCCCCTTGATAAGCCCTATCAGATTCTGCTGCTAATGACCTGACCTGTGAGAATTGGTTCAGATTAAAAATGCATGTTAGATATCTTGGAGATAGGTGGTTAAATGATGAACGTATCATAAAGACATATACTATATACAGGAAGTTTATAGAGTTTTTGCAGTTTAAACTTGAAATTAAGCAGTTAATGCGGTAAAAATCGGATATCGGTCAAGGAACAATATTTGAGATATCGGTTATCGCGGTTGTATATCGGTGATTTTAATATCATGCACAAATTTATATATATATATATATATTATATAATAATATAAATATATCACTTAAAACACTAAAACCTATATAATATTAATAGTAAAATCAAAAGTGTCAATATAATATATTAGAAACATGATCTAATCAAAAGTGTCAAATATAAAAAACCTATGTAATATTAATAGTAAAATCAAAAGTGTCAATATAATATATTAGAAACATGATCTAATCAAAAGTGTCAAATATAATATTTATCACAAAGATTATATAAGCACCTTGAGATCAAAGTTGGTTGATATGTTAGTTTCTTTAAATGATCTGTAAACAAAAATAAATGGTAATTTATTGTGTATTGATGTTTTACTATTGAATATTGTTTGGTGTTTTAAGTGTATCTATCAGTCACCAAAAAAAAATTTAATATCATACGCTAAAAACACTAAAACCTATTTAATTATATATAATATTAATAGTAAAATCAAAAGTGTCTATATTATATATTAGAAATATGATCTAATCAAAAGTGTCAAATATAATATTTATCACAAAGATTATATAAGCACCTTGAGATCAATGTTGGTTGACATGTTTGTTTCTTTAAATGATCTGTAAACAAAGATAAATGGTAATTTATTGTCTATTGGTGTTTTAGTATTGAATATTGTTGTGGTGTTTTAAGTGTATCTATCAACCACTCAAAAAAAATTCAACAAAAATATAAGATATGTGCTTTTAGTGATATATCGGTGAGATAACCGATATTAAGGAAGCAAATTATCGTCAATATATCGGTCAAGCGATATATCGGTCAATTCGCCGATAATATCGGTCCTGGTATTTTGCACTGATATTTTACCAAGGGACCGATATATCACCGATATATCGGCGATATTAATTGCATAGCTTGAAAAAGGCCCAATTCACAGATTGCTTCGTAACAAGCAACATATCTTGTGGATATGATGTAAAAAATCATTTAAAATCAAGTTTTCCTTGAAAAAAATCTTAATAAAATCCATAGTTAAATAAGTGATAATGGGACAAAAAAAATAAAAGGAAACAAAGCTAAATTACGTATCAGAATAAACAGAAATTCACCTGCTTGTAACTACCTCCATTGCCAGGGATGAAAAGAACAGGAACCCCGCTAAGTTGTTTAAGATGCTCATTAAAATCGACTTGTTTCCACCCTTCATGATACAAAAATAGTCCATACTTTGAAGAAGACAAACTTTCTGTGGCTGATATTGGAATGTAGGTCGGGTACATGTATGTCATGGCACAACCATTGGAAATCGGTTTCAACAAACTAGATATAGCAACCAGAGCAATCCCGATAGAAAGAACAACTACAGTTACTAATCTAAACTTAGCCTTGAATCCTTCCATCTTCTGGATTAACAGGCACAAAATCCTCCCTTAAACTTGCATCCTTCAAGCACAACCAAACAAAATTAATAGATCAACAGATTATAAGTCTGTTTCAGTCACGTTTATCATGTACAATATTTACATTTTGAAACTAATAAATGCAGACATTTATGCTCAAAAGACACTTGTTGGGAGCTTCCTGTGTCAAATCTTATCATCAGCTCTTTACCTATTTTTAAACCCATCATGTATTATCAGACAATCAGCTCCCATAGTGTTACAGTTATGGAACTATGAGCAAAGAGCATGTAAAATATGAGCTCTTATACTATTTATAGTTATAGATCATGTTCGTTATGGCCAATATAAATCTGTTTCAGTAGTGTTTATCAAATACAATAGTGACATTTGAAACTAATAAATGCAGACATTTATGCCATAAAGTAAAAAAGCACTCGTTCTGAGCTTCTTGTGCCAAATCTTATTGAGTATCGGACTATCAACTCCTATACTGTTATAGTTTAGATCATGTTAGTTATAACCAGTATATATCTGTTTCAGTAGTGTTTATCAAATACAATAGTGATGTTTTGAAATCAATAAATGCAGACATTTATGCTACAACAACACTCGTTCTGAGCTCCTTGTGTCGAATCTTATCAATTTAAATTATCATCCCCTCTTTACCTAATTTTTAAACCTGCCCTGTATTAAGTATCAGACTATCAGCTCCTATACTGTTATAGTTACAAATAATGTTTGTTACAACCGATATAAATCTATTTCACACTTCAGTAGTGTTCATTCAAGTCCCAATCGATAATCAAACGAACAGAAAAGTTGAACAAAAGAATTAAAATTGAATAACCTCATCTATTAATCTTATTAATCTTATTAACCAAAAATAACTCAAAACTGATTTCAGACTCTCAAACCATAACTCGGTTTCTCTCTACTTCTCTTAATAATGTCAAATAATGTCTAGCCCGTTTATATAGGTTAACCCTAACTTGGTGGCCAAGACATTACTACATTAATTATAATGCAATGCAATTAGGGAACTAAACCAATTTAATCTACTTGTCAAATTTGGTCCCTCAAGTTCACCAACTTGTGACTTGAAGTCCGTAAATTACCAACAATCAAATACAATAGTGTCGTTTTCAAATTAATCAATGCAGATATTTATGCTAAGAACACTAGTTCTGAGCTTCTTATGTCCAATCTTATCATCACCTCTGTATAATATTATCATGAACACTATTTACATTTACAACGACTGCGTGATTCAAAAGTGCATATATATCGAAGTTCGATTCGATACATGAATCAAGCTTCGATCTCAAATTACAACTACTTAAACCTAATTTACGATGCAGCTATTCATTCATCTGAACTAGAATTTGCAAAGAATCCGAAGAAGAGAGTCAGAATACCGTGATGCAATCCAAATAATGTGTAATTATGTGATTCTATCAGTTAAATTTTGACTTAATGTATAGTGAGTATCAATTCCTACACAATTAACGCAACAATACGTGGTGAAGTATTCACAAACACGATTAATGACTACACAACACCTGAATGAAGCTTCGATCTCGAATTAGAACTACGTGAACCTAATTTACGAAGCATCAATCCGTTCATATTAGCTAGAATTTGTATATAATCGAAAAGTTGGATCTACGATGACGCGTACCTTAGATTGATCCACCAATGGCGAATTTGAGAGTCTGAATACCGTGATTTGATTCAAATAATGTGTGATTTTGTGATTATGTTTGTGTGATTTTGAGCTGTGGTGGTTTCCTGCGTCGCCGCCGGCCGGAGATGAGTGATGACGGTGTCCCGGTGGTGTGGGGTTTTCCGGTGAAGTTGAAAGTAGAAATAGACTGAAGTGAATCTCAGGGGGTTTATAGGGAATTAAATGAACATAAAAAAAGTTGTCAGGTATTTCTAGTTGACGTTTTTAAAAGGAATAGTGGGGCGATAGGTTTTCAATCGATATCAGTTCTAGTTCTAGGGTTGTAAATGAGCTGAATCGAACTGAATTAGGGTAGGCTTAGACTTGGCTCGTTTAAAATCGAATCGAATTGACCTAGCTCATTTTTCTCAAAGAACGAAAGTTGGGCTCAGGCTAAGCTGAAAAACTGGAACTGCTCATGTTTACATACAAATGAGAGAACTCAACTCAAGACTATCTGGTGAGAACCATTGGTATATAAACCCCACATTAGTTGCCCTACAATCATAACAATCGACCCTCCTTAAGGGCGTATTCCGTTCGAATAACGACCATCACACTTTCCAATCATCTTCTTCTATTCCGTTCAATCTTGTTCGTTTCCGTTCAATCTTGTTCGTTTCATTCCCTGGCTTGATCAATCGTGATTAAGTCATTCCGGAGTTGATCAATTCATCGTAATTCCTTCATTTGGCCTTCAATTCGTTCAATTGATAACCCTAAATCATGACAACCAGTACCAGACAACAAGATATGGAGAAACAAATTAAAGAAAATTCAGTAACAATTGCAAAAGTTGAGATCATTTTTCAAGATTTACAGGCTAATTCGCAGTTAATCAGTGAAAATATGCAAACTGTGGCTACAAGTGCAGAAGAAAATAAAGCAGCAGTAGCACAAATTCAGTTGCAGATCCAGTCAATGATAGATAAGTTGACTGCAATAGAGAACAATAGAGGAATGGTTGTCAATAGTGGAGGTCAAGAAACAAGATTAGCGAGATTGGGTAAATTGGACTTCCCTAAGTTTAATGGGAAAGATGTTGAAGGTTGGGTTTACAAATGTAATCATTTTTTTGAAGTTGATCATACACCTGAGAATTTGAAGATGAGATATGCAGTAGTGAATATTGAAGGTAAGGCCTTACAATGGCATCCAGGTTACTTAAAGAGTAACAATTTGACCATTGACACAATTACATGGGATGAGTATAGAAGATCTGCAATTGCTAGGTTTTCTATGGATCTTTTAGAAGACCCAATGGAAGAGTTGAAGAATCTGCATCAAACAGGCAGCCTTCAAGATTATTGTGATTCATTTGATGCATTACTTAACAAGGTAAACATTCCTCAAGAATATGTTGTTAGCTTGTTTGTGGGGGGATTAAAGTGGAAATAAGATGTTTGGTTATGGCTTTTAAGCCAAGAAATTTGAGGGAAGCATATGCTATGGCCAAACAACAACAAAATGTTCATAATACCCTATTTGGTTCTTCAACAACAAAAAATACCAATTCCAACCTAGTTCTTCAACCTACAACCAGAAGTCTAAAAATAACTTGAAACCACCACCTAAATGAATGCCAACTCTTTACCTTTATTACCTAAACCGAACAATTACCAACCAGTTAAAACCACTAGAAGGTTAACAACCAAGGAAATGGCTGAAAAAAGAGAAAAAGGTGAATGTTTTTGGTGTAGTGAGAAATTTACCCCGGCTCACAACTGTAAAAATAAACAACTGTTCACTATTGAGTTAATAAGTGAAGAAGAGGAGATATTGATTGAGGATGAGGAAAATGAGAGAACTCAACCCAAAAGACTAGCTTGATGGGTGAGGGAACCCATTTGGTATATAAACCCCACATTGGTTGCCCATACAACCGATGTGGGACAAGTCCCATACCTTGCAATGGTATTAGTCCATAACACCCTGGCTCGTCGAGCCGGCTCAATTATTTAAAAAGTTTATGATTTTGTATTTTTTACACTTGATGATATACATTAAAACAACAACTACCATACCCAGTAAATCCCCCAAATAGCAAAGGTAATGGTAGGGTTTGTGGAGGGTGGGATGTAGGCAAACCTTACCTCCATCCCTAGGGACAGAGAGGTCGCTTCCAGATAGACCCCCGGCACTAGAAACATAAACAACCAAAAAACAGACATAAGGCTCTGGATGGGTAAAATAGTAAAGTAGAAACATATAGAGACGTCATGAGACCACAAATAACCATAGCTGCAAAAAGATAATCACATGCAAAAAGGAACTCTAATCCCCTACAAATCTATCAAATTAGGAACCCCCCCCCCATCCACTTTCTTTCTCGTTCTCAAAAGTCCTTAACATTAATCTTACGTCTCCATAGACCCCTATCATGTACCATGTCCCCAGAGAAGTGTAACTCTTACAAATCTTGCCTAGTCCGCTCATCCCAAGTGATTTTGGGCCTACCTCTACTCCTCTTCCCCTCCACAGTCAAGGATTCCACTGCTCTAACTGGCGTTGTCAACTGTCTCCTCATGACATGTCCAAACCATCTCAATCTCCCCTCCTGTATCTTATCCGATATACTAGCCACTCCTAACATTTTCCTAAAAACTTCATTTCTTATCTGATCCAACCTTGTATGCCCGCTCATCCATCTTAACATCCTCATCTCTACTACTTCCATCTTACGTGCATGCTTCTTCTTGATGGCCCAACAGTCTGTTCCATACAACATAGCAGGTCTAACTGCAACCCTATATAATTTCCCCTTTAATTTAGTTGGAAACCTCTTGTCGCACAATACCCCAGTGGCTACTCTCCACCTACACCATCCAGCTTCTATGCGGTGAACTACATCACTATCTATGTAACAACTCGAAAATTCGGCCGAACTTGGCTGAATAAAACCAGATTCCTTGTTTAACTAACAAGTTCGCTCGAACTTGTACACATATGTACAAGTTCGACCGAACTTAGCTCAAACCCTCCAAATATTTCACAAGTTCGCGCGAACTTGCATGTTTTCATGCAAGTTCGGCCGAACTTGGTCTCACCAGCCTCACTTTTTGCCTTCTCCTATAAATACCAAGCTCTGTTCCCTCATTTAAACTTGTTGCAAGTTCGCCCAGAGCTCTCAAAACCCGAAACCTTTGTGTTCTAAGTAAGAATCAACCCGAGTTCACTGCAACAATGTAACATTTGTAAAAATCGGGTTTTCAAAAACCCGCTCCGTTTTGTAATCGAATATCAAGTTATAAAAGCTACGTTGAATATTTATGATTATTTTGATTTAAAACGATACATAATTAATAAATAAACTAAACTATAAAAGATTATATTTGATAAAAAGTTAAAACAAAATAAATAAAAAAAATTTGTTGCTGCCGGGACTCGAACCCGGGTTAGCCAAGACACACTTCAACGACTTAACATACACTCACATCACCACTCCGCCACTTTGTGTTTTCTGCTATCTCTAGGAAACAAATGAGATTTATATACAAACTCGGTTAAACCGGTTGCGCTCAACTAAGAAACGGAAATCGGCAAATCAATCGTCAAATCGCTTTTTCACTCGCACATTCAGTTTATAACCGATGCACCGACGATTTTTAATCAAGTCGGAATTGATTGAGCATCAAGTCTCATCATTATCGGTTTTTATAACCGAAAAGTAATCAAGTCCAGATTACTTCAATTCAAGACCACTCTAGCGACTCAGAAATATCATACCAATACTCCATTTCACTTTCATCACATTTTCAGACCATCAGAACGCTTAAAACAGCTCGCCGGAATTTTCTGCAAAAGTCGCCGGAAAACCGTAATCATCCTCAAACGGTAAATCTTTCAATATTCGTTGTAGTTCAACAATTATTAGACTATTTCTAACCTAAACCTCTCAATTGAAATCGAATTCAGGCGCTGTATTCAACTAATTCCAGTTCGCCGGAACTCCCCTGAAAATTTCTAATTCCGTCTGTGAAACGGTAAGGGTCTTTAAACACATCGTTAACGTTTGTTTATCACTTCAATTCCACATTCGACTAATCAAAATAGTTAATTATCTTGTTCAGTCGAAGAGCATAAAAACAGGAACCGACACATCGCCGGAAATCTGAAATAAACCGTTCATCGGTATGTTCACCTCTAATTACCGTCTCTGCCTTTTCATTTAAGCTTTAATAATGTCTGTAAATCGTAAACACAAGGCACGAGTTAGTAAATCAGTTGACGGTAATTTGAATGAAGAAGACGAAGCTAACTAAGTTATAAGTATAATTAAAACTAGTAAAATGAACGGGTTAGACACACAGTCCAGCGGTGGACTGTGTGCAAAATACAAACGCACGTCCCGAGTTCGATTCCTGCTATACGCACTCCTTGTATAATAAAAGGCCTTTTTGTTTAAAAACTAAATCGGGATAACCCAGTTAGTTGTTAAGTATAATAAAAACCGAGATAATAACCAGGTTAGACACACAGTCCAGCGGTGGACTGTGTGCAACATAAACCATACGTCGCGCGTTCGAAACCCGTCACTAGCACCGGTCCGATTGAATTAAAATGTTTTTGCAAATAAAGGAAATTCGGTTAAATTGAATAAGTGTATAAATATAATTAAAAACAAGATTATTACGGGTTAGACACGTAGCTCAGTTGGTAGAGCTGCGTGCACGCGTACGGGAGGTCTCGGGTTCGAGCCTCACCCAGCGCAA
Organism: Scalesia atractyloides; assembly: GCA_947069175.1. Lineage (NCBI taxonomy): Eukaryota > Viridiplantae > Streptophyta > Magnoliopsida > Asterales > Asteraceae > Scalesia > Scalesia atractyloides. The sequence continues at coordinate 5,638,672 of CAMTDV010000016.1, forward strand.
ACCATGTCATTGACCGAACCGGTCAACAAGTCAACGGTCAACGGTCAACGGTCAAAGCAAAATAAACAATTTTTTTATATTTTTATTTATTTAATTTAATTTAAAAATCAATCAAAAATACTTAAAAATAACATTTTTAAAGATAGAAAATAGCCTTAAACTCACAAAAATATATCTAAAAATTTCATTAAAATCCTTAATAAAATTCACACATTTAATATATTTTTCCGTTATTATTTAGGTTAGTATTCCTCGTTGATCCGCTCATCTAATTCGTGCGCATCTCACCATCTCCAATCCAATGCACCCAATGTGAGTGAATCTTACAAATTCCCCGTTTTAATCACGTTTTGGGGTGTATCATGTGTCTTTGTATGTATATTATAACTAAACCATTGTGCATACATCATATCATGAACATGTGTATTCAGTTTGTTGCTGTTAAGTAGTTATGATTGGATGCAATTTATTATTCAGTACATGCAATTTCATAGGCCGCCGCTCCCCATTACATTATGAGCGTTGAGCATGTTCCCCATTTCATTATGAGGTTGAACCTGGCGTGCCCACATACGATCGGCTCCGTTTGATTGAGCCTTGATCGCACAGACATTTTCATTTTCAGTACATGCAATACGATCAGCTCCGTTTGATTGAGCCTTGATCGCACAGTTTCATTTACGTTATTTACAGTATGATGTTGGTATGTTCATGTATGCTGACATGTGTTATTGTATGTTATAGTTGTGACTGCTATTTGCCATTGCTTGATTATTTACATTTGCTCATCTATGATTTTGCACAAATTTTCATTGATAAACGAACAATTAATTTATTAATAAATGTTTATCTAATAAGGTTCACTCGCCAACTTATGTTGACCCAAAAACTCCCATTTTCACACATGATACAGGTGAACCAGCAGCAGCTAGGAACATATAGGACTTGGACTAGAAGAATAAAACGATTTAGAGTTGGGATTGTTATATTGGTTTATTTTCTTTGTATTGAATGAACATGTTTGGATTTTTGGAAATGTAACTTTGACTTTATTAAATATGAAACATATTAGTAAATGTCATGAGCTTTGGTGATAACCCAATTATGCCCCGACTCTTATTCCGCTGCGGTCGGGGTGTGACAAACAACGTTTATCAACGATCTACAAAGGGTTTACAACGATTTTGGCACAAGGCATAGCCTTCGTTTTCATCAAAACTCATTCTTTTACGAAAATATTCATCTTTTTCTTCAAAAAAAACTTCTGTTTTAAGCTTAGATCTACACAATACGAGTCCGTTTGGTGATAGTAGAGGCTTCCCAAACACGAGATCTGCAAGATCTCGGCTTGTAAGTGATAGATCTGAGAAAAACCTTTCAAAACCATTGATTTCTACACAAGATACGGACTTTTGATGATGTTTGGTTCATTTTCTGGTATGAAACGAAGCATCTATCATTCAAGATCCCAGATCTGGAAGCACAAGGACGTTTATGTTGGTTTACACAAGCCGTACTAATCCGAACGAACCCCGAGTTCGCCCGGATTAGCCCACGCTTTTGTAAAACGACTAAAACAGCTCTAAAAGACCTCTCCGACCTAAGTTTGCTCAGTAGCACAGGGTTGGAGGGATGAACACTCGATTTTCCTCAGCAAACGACGCGAAAACGCAAGATTTTGAACCCGAAAACATCAAGTTCGCTCGAGAATCACCAGCTCACCAGGTCAAGTTCGACCGAACCTGTACCCATTTGGGTCAAGTTCGACCGAACTTGAGTGTTTCTTCACCAAAGTTCCTACAAGTTCGAACGAACTTGTCTAGTTTCTTAAGAAGCTATGCAAGTTCGCCCGAACTTGTCTCCTCAGTAAGAGATCCTTACAAGTTCGCCCGAACTTGACAAGTTTCCTAAGGAAACTCATCAAGTTCGACCGAACTTGGCTCAAATCTCACCAATTCTACACAAGTTCGCCCGAACTTGTCTACTGCCCAACCAAGACTTAACCGTTTCAGCTTTTCGGAGACTGATGCACTTCCGTTCGCGTATGCAGGCTGATCCGGCGCTCTTCTCAACTCTCCTCAGATCCCGAACTCTTACCTAAACGCACCCATAGTGAGTATACTTGACCCATTTTCGCTTTAACGCACTTTTTGGGTGTTACATACGTTCCTATATCAAAATCACTTCACAAATCAAATTGTTTATCACACGCGAATAATCTGATTATATGTGCTCAATACGTGATGCTAGAAACATGTGACTAGGACTTATTTTCGTTAACTTGCCTCCTTAACTAGTATGGTACTATAGTGTGGCTTACACCCGACGGGGTCTAGTTAGGATGGACGCGCAAGCCTTCTCACGGTAGTTAGCATGAGAAATAAGCATATGTTAATCTGTGTGAATTGTTTCGGTGTATCATGATGTGTAGTTAGATTATTTTGCGAACACTTTCTCGATTATGCTAGTAGTACTTAAACCTGTATACTCACATTTACTTAATTGTATTGACTCGTATTTTAACGTATGTAACAGGTTGAGGATTTTAGCTATGGATGCTTGGATGTTGCATGCTTAGCGTAGTTTAGTTTGTTTAGTTAGTTTGTTGATGTATTTCAGATTTTGAACTTATGTATGAAATCTAGGGGAAATCGAACCCGGATGAATTTTATGAGAAATCCCCGTTTTGTAATAATTGTATAAATGTTACATTTAATCGTATGGGATATTAAGCAGGTTGTGATATGTTAAATGATTGTTATGGAACATCTCGTGAAATCAATCTGGTCGCCTAGTGCCACTAACCCCGATGTTTCCACCATCGGTTGGGGTGTGACAATCTATCTCCCCATCACTTTGTACAAACGATCCTAGATATTTGAACTTAGTTGTCTGCGGAACCATTTGACCATCAATGGTAATTTGAGTATCGTCTACGTCACATACTTCACTAAAATCGCAGTAAAGATACTCAGTCTTAGAGCGACTAGTCCTCAAACCCTTGCCTTCTAAAGCTGCTCGCCACTCCTCTAATCTTTCATTCAAGCACTGTTTTTTCTCTGCCACTAACACAATATCATGTACGAAACGCATGCACAATCGATCTAAACAACTCATCCAACACTACTGGGTAAAGAAACGGACTCAACGCAGATCCTTGGTGCATTCCTACTTCCACAGGGAAAAAACTAGTATCCCCTGCTGGCGTACGAACATTAGTTTTAGTCATAAAATACATATCCCTGATTATGTCTATATACTTCCTAGGAACCCCCTACCTTCCAAACTATCACAAATTAGTTCAAGGAGCACTGTCATATGCCTTTTCAAGGTCAATGAACACCATATGCAGATCCTGCTTTTTTCTCGATACTTTTCCATTAGTCTTCTTAGGATGTGTATCGCTTCTATAGTTGACCTCCCTGGCATGAAACCAAATTGATTTACCGTAACGAGTTTGTCTTCTAAATCTAGTCTCAATTACTCTCTCCCATAATTTCATGGTATGACTTAACAACTTAATTCCTCTGTAATTACACAACATTGGGCATCACCTTTGTTCTTATATAAAGGCACCACGACACTACTCCTCCACTGATCTGGCATCTTTCCATACTTAAAAATAAGGTTGAACTAGTCAGCCATTGAACTCCTTCCTCTCGCAGACACTTCCACGCCTCTATCGGTATGTTGTCTGGACCAACTGTCTTGGCCCTTCCCATCTTCCTAAGTGCCACCCTCACTTCTCCCTGCGTGATACCCCGACAATAGCAGTTATTCCTCTGTTAGCTTTGGGCAGCTGTGTTTCCGCTTTCTTGCAAGTTAGCCCTTTGGTCATTGAAAAGATTGTGAAAGTAGGTTTGCCATCTCAACTTAATGGCATGCTCTTTAACCAAAACATGTCCATCTTCTCCCTTTATAAACTTCACTACTTCTATATCTTTTCTTCTACACTCCCTAACTTTAGAAAATATATCATGTTCCCCCTCCTTTGTCTCCAAGCGTTCATACATCCCCTTATAGGCTATGTTATTTGCTCCTGTTACTGCCTTCTTCGCCTCCCTCCTTGCCTCTTTGTATCTCTCCCTCAACTTTACTCTCTCGTTCTCATCTATGGACCCCAAAAAGATCCCTAAGACTCTGTTGCTTATCCCTTATCTTGGTCTTCACGTCCTCACTCCACCGCCATGCCTTCTTATGCCCACTTATCTTTCCTGTTGTGACCCCTAAAGTCTCCTCTGCCACTAGAGTAACGGTAGTCGCCATAGCCTCCCACAGCTCGTTTGTATCCCCAGCCAGTGGGGCCAGTTTCGCCAATATTACCTTATCCCTAAAGATAGTAATATTTCCCCACCGGATCCTAGGACGGATTTCCTCTCCCTCCTAATCAACGTTTTCCTTAGGACAGGACTATATCTGCTACTAGCAAATGGTACTGAGCCACTGTTGTTTCCCCCGGTATCACCTTTTAGTCTCTCCGCCAACGTGGATCCTCTCGCCTCATCAATAGATCAATAGATAAAACATTAATTAAGCTATAGAATAGTAAATTTGAGCAAACGATAAAACGGACAAGAAAATATTTCATGTTACTTACCTTAATTTATATATTTTTTTAAATCAGTATTACTAATTAGAGTATAGCTTAACAATCTATTTCTTTCAATAGAAAAATAACCATCTTGCTAATTAAACAACATTGCTTAAATATATTAGAATGTATACGTACACATATAATTTGGGGTTTAATTTATACGAGCCAACTAACGAGCGAGCCACGAACCGAACCTACTTTGTTTACAAGCCGAGCTAGCACATTTAAAACCGAGTTGACTTCGAGCCGAGCATTTTTCTAACTTTTTTTCGTTTTTTACTTCGAGCGAGTCTCGAGCCACGTGCTTTTAGAACAGCCCTAACCAGTTCGGTTTATTACAATAACATAACAATTAATCTATCAAAAATCATAAAAAATAATACTGGTACCGGTACTGTTGTGTGATCGGTAGGTTTGGTTCGTCATGGTAAGTTGGTAACGGTACGGTACCGGCACTCGATACAACATTATGATACCAAAAAATATTCTACTGCGAATACAACTATTGTTCAATGAGTTTTATGTTGTCACGACGAGAAACCCATAAAAACAAATACAGTATCAGTGTTGATGTTCTTTGGGCGATATTTGTTCGATTTGGGACGATAAAGAAAAATCAACTTCATTTGATTTGTTCGAATAAAACTTTATCAAATTGAGGGCAACGGTATTTTTAAAATTTTATAAAATGTTATATTGTATTATTACTAAAAACGAAATGGGTAAACAATGTCATATTATAAAAGAAATAAAAATAAACGGTGCTATATAATGCCGGTATCGTTGTTGTTTGGACGATATTGGTATTGGCATGGCATGCCACGGTAAAACGCCAAAAAAAAGTTGACTATATTCGATTCGTTTGAATAAAACTTTTATCGAATCGTATATAAAAGTAAACACGTCGTAACGGATTATTTAAAATTTTATATTTTATAAAATGTTATATTTACAAAAAGTAGAACTTTAATCGAATCGTAGATAAGCATCCCACAATGATATATTAGAATTTTATTAAACGTTGTGTTACATTATTAAAAAATAATGCGACATAATTTTAATAATATTCACATATGTGCTTCAACCACCAGTTGTGCATTTATACTCACAACTCAATTTTGAATAAAAATTGTACGTGGACATATATAAAAATAGGTGTGTCGCAATGATATGCTCCAAACTTTATCAAACATCATATTTTAACAGAGATAAGCGAAAAAAACAAAATATAGTTAAAAGTAATTATACCTAGTGGTTTTTCCCCGAGCTATACGGCGGGAACTTAGTCTCTGTCTCTTTTTGTGGACAACTCAGTCTCTCGTACAAAATAATTTCTACAGTTGGGTATGATCCACTCGAGTACTCCTTTTCTTGTGGACAATTATGCCTCTCATACAAAACTAATATGAACACTGAAGATAAGTTTTAGGGGCCGTTTGTTTACCTCTTAATGAGGCTCTTAATGGTTCAGACCTCTTACTTGTTCAACACTTAATGGTGTTTGTTTCGTGAGCAGATGCCTGAATGGTTCAGACATTTGCCTCTGAATGGTTAAGTATTATACAAAGTCTGAATGGTTAAGACCTCTAATCTGAATTGGTCAGACATTTGCCTTTGAACGGTTAAACATTATATTGGGTCTTAATGGTTCAGACCTTTTACTGGTTCAGCACACTTAATGGTTCAGACCTCTTACTGGTTCAACACTTAACCATTCAGAAGTTACCAAACAACCCTTTAATGTTTAGGCTTAGCTGATATGAGTTTTGCCCCATTGGGCTCCATTCAACGAAAGAAAGATCATGGTGGCATAGAAGGAAACGTGGCAACTAAAACAAACTACAACCATCGGACTTAAAGGCGTTGTCGTCTCCACCCCGTTAGGGTATCTACCGCTAATGCTATCTCTAAGATTTCCTTTTCGTCAGCGAACTAATTTGGTGCAGCGATATCCAAATGAAAAGTAAAAATCCAAGTGACGAAAGAAAGATGATGGTGACACATAAGGAAACGTGGCAACTAAAACAATCTATGTTTCAATGACTTGTATAGGGAGCTTCAAGGAGTTGCACAAAGTTAAACACTAAAACTAAGACACAAAAGCATTTTGTTAATTGGTAGATGGATAACTTTAATTAATTTATGATTTTAATAACTATAAACTTTAAATAGTGGTAAGAGTTAAAGATATTATTTATTGTTATATAAAGGATAAAAGTTAAATAAATTTTATTTTAGTTTAATACATAAGGTAGAATCTAAAACTGAGGGTAAATCATAATTTCTAACACTAATTAATTTTAGTCCCTCATTTTGTTACATTTTATCACACTCATCTATAACCAAATCACATATAACTAGTTAGTATTTACATTTTATCCTCTTATAGAAACTAACTACCCCACGATTTTAAAACGCCCATGACTTATTCGTATATTATTTTTTTTAAAATACACCGAAAAAAGAACATTTTATTCTCTTTTAATTTTGAGTATAGCATAGCTATAATTTTTATTTTTTTTAAATTGATATGTTACATAATTAACAGTGTCTAAGAGTGAGCAATAACTGAATTGTTAACTGAAATCAGATGAAACCGAACCGAAATCAAGCAAAAACTGAAAACCAATTAGTCAAATACTAAATTAACCAAAAACCGGTTATCAGTTTCGTGTAGCCCCGTTTAACCAAAATTTAGTGAACCGAACCAATTATTCACATTTTTATATATTTTTAGCTTTTATACCCCTGGTTCATGTATTTCTTATCTTATACCTTCATTTCATATATTTATATTTCCATTTCATGTATCTACATCTCAATTTCATGTATTTCTAAGCAAGAGTTTTAGCCCAAGTTTAGTTTTGTCTATTAACTGAAATTACACCGAACCAAATAAAAAGCCGTCAATTTTGATTCGGTAATAAAATAGACTATAACGGAACCGACATAACCATGCACACCACAATGAAATTGACTAAGCCTTGACTTCGCTTATGACGTATACCCACCACAACAATGCTACAATAGATATTATATGAAAAAGAAAACTATCAAAAACAAGTATCACAATCCAAAGTGACGCTCCCGCTACATCGCGCGAACACTCTATCAGTGTAAACATAAACATATCAAATTAGTTACTAATAAATGATAAAAATATAAAAATAGCTATCATATTTTACGGGTTTGGGTTTAGTCTAAGTGGGTTTGGGTCTCGGGTTGACCCGTTTAACCCATTGATATAATATTTTATTTTTTACAATATGTTTTATGTTATAAATTAATTTGGGCGTGTATTTTGTGGATAATTGTAACTTAAAAAGAGAGATTGACATAAAGTTTTATAATTAAAACGCTATTTTATTATATACATTAGTGTTTTTTTAGTAAACTTTTAATTCTAATATATTAATTTGCGAAAAAAAAATTAAAAATTTGAAAATTTGGGTTGAATGGGACGTGTTCAGGTCAACCCGCTAGTATTCGGGTTGTCTTAGGGTTCATATATATGACAAGATTTTCAGGTCGGGTTTGGGTTTATCTAAAATTTTTGAGGCTCGGGTCGGGTTGAACCCGCGAACCCGACCCATTAGCACCCCTAGTATTTTAGTTTTTGGTCACACTTAAACATGTTATATAACCAACTTTATTTATTTTTATAATCTTGTATGTACTTACACATGTCATTCACAATTGGAGACAAACGACTAAACTATACGTCAAGTTAATCTTTTTTTTAAACGACCAACTAAATCACCGGATAAGCATTCTGGTGTAACAACACGTTCTTTCGGATTGTTATCTGAATCCCGTTATTTCCATTAATTTTTGTTTAGAACTCGTTTGTACTCTGAGATTCATTGTAATGGTTAAAATAATTCGAAACACATTTTATATCGCTTATTTATCGCATTTAAATCGCTTAATACACGCAACTCTCAACGCAAACTCAAATCGCAAATTAATTATGTTACTTATGTGTTATGTGTGCTTTATGTTTTATGGTTGTACTCGTTATCACAACTCTCTCGCTTACACGAATCGTTAAATCGCATTAATTTAATAACGCAACGCTTAACGTCTCGTCAAAACGCTTAACATAACTATCTAATACGAATAAACCACAAAACAAGCAACCAACAAATGGGAAGCAAAACCTAGCCAAGAGGCCAACTTCGCTCGAGCTTGTGCAAAGTTCGCTTGAACTAGCCAAGTTCGCCCGAACTGGCCAAGTTCGCCCGAACTTGTTCCCTGCCACCTTATTTCCTCCTCACCTATAAATACCCAACACCTCCATTCATTCACCCCTTGCTGCCACTTCGCACCAGAGCTCCAAACCCGCATTTCTCTGATTTCCAAGTAAGAATCAACTCGTTTTATGCAAACCACAACGTTTTCCACTACGATTTTACACAAGGTTACCTTCGATTTAATCTAAACTTCTCTGTTTATGAAAACCTTCATCTTTTTCCACAAAACTTCTTATTTTCACTTAGATCTACTCTTAAACGAGTGTTTTGGGCTTGGCTTTGGCTTCCCAAGTTAGAGATTTTGATGATTTCGACTCACCAAGTGCTAGATCTGAGAAAAAAAATTGTTTAAAGCATTAATTTTTACACCAAAAACGGACTGGATGACATATGTTTCGTTCACTAAGTAGTGGAACGAGGCATTGTCAACAATATACTTGAAATGGATTAGAATTTACGTCTGTTTCAAGCGGAAACTCAGATCCGGAAGCACAAGGACGATACAGTCACTTCACACGAATTGGACTAACTCGTATGAACTGACATGTTTGCACGGATTAGCCCAAGTTCCTATAAAATGACTAAAACTCGCTCTAAAAGACCTCTCCAGCCTATGGTTTGCTCAGTAGCTCAAGGTAGGAAGGTTGGACATTCGATTTCCTGAGCAAAAAACGTGAAAACACACGATTTTGGACACCAAACATGACAACTTCGCACCAAAAAAGACAAGTTCGCCCGAAGTTGTCACCAGCCAAGTATAACTTCGCTTGAAGTGCAACTTCGCTCGAATGCAACTTCGCGCGAAGTGTTTGTTACCTCTTCGCACACTGTTTCGACCGTTTCAGCACTTCGGAAGACTGATGCATTTTTGTTCTCACTTACAGGCTGTTCCGGCGGTCCCTTCAATCCATAAGCAAATTGTGTTTACTTGCTAAGCACGAACTGTGAGTATACTTGAACCCTTTTTCGTTTAAAACGCACTTCTGGTGTTACATACGTTCTCTATATCAAAATACGCTAAACTCTTTTAACGCTAACCGCTCTCGCATGTTATACGTGAATCGCTGAATGTTTGTTTGCTATGTGTGAATAATGAGGACGTGCATACCACCCCTAGCAACGATAGAACTATAGTTTGGACTCAGTACTTCGGGGGTTGTTAAGGCTCGCATATTTACTTTACGTGCGTGTTTGCTGTTGTGAACACGTATCGCGCATACTACACCTCGCAGTCGTGTTGGTTAGCTTGTATCATTATTGCTAGCTTACTTAGCTTCACTTTCTCTACGTGTACATGTTGGTTATGCGTAAACACTTTATCACTATTATTATGCTATTAAACCTGTGTACTCACCTTTACATTATTGTATTGACTTGTATTTTAACGTATGTAACAGGTTGAGGATGTTTTCGCTGCAAATCGGAATTAGGATTATGCTTTAGAAACTTGTAATAATCTAGTTGTCGAATTTTGAATTGTGTGAGAATGTTTGGATATGTAATGATTATGGAATGATTATATGTTAATTGTATGGGAAATTGACGTTTCAAATATTGTCGTTTACAATAGTCGTTATGGATTCTCTCGAACAATCTGATTCGCTTAGTGCCGCGCCCCGATGATTCCGCCATCGGTTAGGGTGTGACAGATTGGTATCAGTGCCATAACTATAGGAAAATTAGGTGGAACTGCCATGTTTGACCTAGTCTATAGTCTAAGTACCAAACTTGACCATTCTTCGACTTAAATGCTTAAACTACTTGCCTTAAATGATTACATGTCTTTCCTAAGGCTAACACAATGTACACGCTTGAAAACACTCGAATAACACAAACAAGTGATTGTGTCGGGATTAGGTGTGAAAACCAAGAACTCTCGACAAGATCACTCACTTCGCGTACTATTTATTGCACGAGATTCTTTCGTTAAGTTAGGAGTGATATCCATATCTTAACGAAAATCTCCACGAACTCCCGACGCATTCCATGGAACTCCCGACGCGTTCGGTGAAAACCACAAACATGGAACGAAGTTGTTAAGTTAGGGGTGAAACCCGCATCTTAATAACTAATTCCACTCCTCGATTTTCACTCTCACCAAAGTCTCGACTATTTCGATGACTCGGGGCACGACGTAACTGGAAGGATAAATGCCGTTAACCGTAGTACAGCGAGAGCATTTGTGTCACACCCCAACCGATGGCGGAAACATCGGGATGAGACGAACAAATTGCTCAAAACGTCAAAAAACTACTTTGCGACAATAATTAATAAGTTAAAATTTCATTGCTACTAAATTGTTGTTACAATGTGTCACACCCCAACCGATGGCGGAAACATCGGGATGAGACGAAAACTAGATTGCAAGAGGCTTCATAACGCTAATTGTGTCAAGTGTTTAATAATTACCTTTTTTCATAGTTTAAATCAAATAATACAAAATTTAGATCCCGACACGTAACAAATATAACTTCATTTCATTGATAACGATTTAATACAAGATATTGAAATGAAATACGTGTTTTGAAACAAATACAATACAATAAGTATTTAAAGTTTAAATGTGTTTCTAGGCAATCCTACGAGATTCCATGTGTCATCAAAATTCCTGCAACATGTATTAAAAGCATAGATCAATACAAAAGTATTGGCGAGCATACAAGTTTGAAATTAATTATAAGTATAAAAGTTTGTTTTGATTGTGACAAGTATATAATCAAGTCGAATCGGACGAATATGTAGACCACTTTCGCATAACAATAGCATATAATCGAATTCCTTAACTAGCATGCATAGTATTCTAAGCATAACGATATCATGAGAATACAAGTCAAAACTAATAAGCATAAACAAACTCAAGCATAACAAGTAGCATGTATAGACGAGTTTAAACTAACATATAACTCACATAAGCGTAACTGATGGCACATTTGGTATTGTGAACACATTTAATTTTGTTTAAAATAAATTTTGTAATTTATACATGTTGCACCCCAAAATGCATTAAAGTGTAAAGGGGGTCGAGTATGCTCACCTTTTGCGGAGCTTTCGTGGGTATTCTCGTGACGAGTTAAAGAGTTTGAGAACGAGATGCCGAGGTCGTCAAACATGAGTAAACGAAAGTACATGAATGTTGGCGGTTGCCGAAACGTTGTTAGAATAAAGTATGCATTTATTTTTTTATTTTATAAAACGATTACTTGAACTTGATAGTCCCCGATGTGTGCTAAACAATTTTCAAAATAATGAAATTTTATGAAAATCGGGCAGAGTTTCCCCTGTTTTTGGACTAACCCGACAACACAAGTTGTCGATATAAAGTTTCAAAACTCATCAATGGACGAATCAACATAAGTATATACATATTTTCTATGTACACTATCGAGTTACACAAAGTTCGGCTGACGTTATCTAATATAATTAATGAAAATAATAACAAAGTATATGAAACAATATAGGTAGCATTTTTTTTTACCAAATCACTCGTCGAGCGGCTTGACCAGTTTGGACCCGACAATTGACCAGCTTTGACTGGTGTTGACCGGTTGACCCAAACTGAACTGAGCATCGAGCCTGACCCCGTTGACTGCTGTTGACCCGACAAGAGCCGAGGCATAACCCGAACCAAAACCTGAGCTTGAACCCGGAACCGAACCATAAGCACGACCCGAAACTGGAACCCGAACCAAATCTTGGTCGTTTGACTTGAGACTCGAACCAGACATTAAATCTGAGCTTGACTAGCACCCCGATTCTGACCGTGCCGAACCAGACCCATGACCCGAGCTGACCCCAATCGTTCACCACTACCTCTTCAGTCGGAGCCGAAAACCCAAGCACCACCACTGTTGGAACCGGATCCGCGACCACACGTCGTCGCTGAACGACCTGAATCTGACGGCCGGGTGTATGCTGTCGTGGGAGGTCGTTCTTTATTATCACCACCATCATCGTCATATATCATCATCGCTGGCGAGAGAGCGTCGGCCCTCTTGCCGCCGCTGTTGCTGTTAAACAGACGTCGCCGCCACCAACAATGGTGTCGGCAACTGGTTGAAAAGAGAGAGAAGGGGGTGTTACTGGGAATGAGGCGAGGGTGTAGGGGTGTTTATCGATGAAGTGTCGTCGGAAAAGCCGGTCGGAATCCACTCCGGTGACCGGAGCTATGGGAGAGGAGCAGTGAGTGTGTGTGGGTGAAAGTGTGTGGCTGCTGCTTTTGTGTGAGGTTTAGGGTATTTAAAATAGATTAGGGTTTTAAGTTAGGGTTTAGGTGGTGTGTTGGGCCAAAGCCTTATAAACCGTTCTAACGTTTTTGAGTGGCCCGAACGTACCGACGAGATCCAATTACAAGTTTCATAAAACGTCGGATTTATCTTGTTTATTATGATTAATGTTATTGTTATATCTACAAAAATAATAACTAAATAAATAATAATAATAATGATAATAAATTAGACAAATAAATAATTTAGTGGTACGACACGTATTTCCTAAAAAAAAAGTTTTTACGGAAACGCGAGGCGTTACAGTCTCCCCTACTTTAAAGAATTTCGTCCCGAAATTTATTTAAGAGTGAGACTTTAGAATAATAGGGCGTTTTGAAGCATGTATGGGTATAATCGCGAAATAGGTTGTGAGTGATTAAAGTTTGTATTAAACATAGTAGTGAAACACCGAATTTCTCATGGCACATTTTACGAAAGTTTGGTAATATGGTAGTAATACTTATATATAGGAAGTATCTGCGGCGTATCCACCATGTTTATACTATATTACTTTTGTTTCGCTAATTGGTGTCGTGTTACGTTCCGTGTCACGATTAGGGTTTATTAACGCATTACAAGTGAGAATGATAGCATATATAGAGTCTCAAGTATATAAGTATAATTGCATTTAAGTATGAGAGAGTATACTGTATAAGTATGAGTATAAGTGTAAGTGTGCGTATTCGCACATTCGTGTACAAAACAGATGATAATTTTAGTTTAACCAAGATTAACGGATTACTGGCATGTGAATAAACAGGTCAAACCATCGTGTACCGCAATGTAGACTACCCATCATCGTTAAAACGAAGAGGATGTAAAATAGTTTACTTAACATGACCTCAAGAATATGGGCGGGCGTCACTCCTATAGGGCTACACAAGCGCTATACATATTAAGGTGTGGCTTGATCAAAGTTAATGACGAAAGTCTACCACATAAACATGTGAATAAACAAGTCAAACCATCGTGTACGTAATGTTGACTAGCCAATGTTGTTGAAACATAGTGTAAAATAGTTTACTTAGTATGAAATAGTTTACTTAACATGACCCCAAGTCTCAAGGGCGGTGCGCTACTCCTATAGCACTACGCATAGTGCTATGCATGTTAATGTTGGTTTTATAACGAGTTTATCACATATAATGTTCCAGTAATCCCAAATCAAGTATGATGTTTAGTATGCACCTATAGAATCGTTGTGTAATAGATTTAGTATAAATGCAAAGTTTGTCGTGCATAAATTCGATTTTAGTATAGTGTGACACCGAAATAAAAATGAAAGAATAAGAATTATATAGCATAAAATGTAAGATAGCATAAAAGAGAGGCTTGTTAAAATGTTGGAGTGTTTCGGTTTTAGAAACTTCGACTATTCCAAAGTGACTCGTAAGTCCTTTCGAATTAGGGAGAGATGATTTGGCCTAATAGGTATAATACTCTCGTCGCAAAGCGATTAACGGTACTTTACCCTTCCGGTTAGTACATGTCCCTAATTTGATCGAAAAATATGAAACTTTGACGAGATTGAAAATTAAGAAGCGGAACAGTCATCAAGGTGTGGATGTCAATCCTGACTTGACAATTTTGTCCCCAAATTGTGGTTTATTGAACGTATCAAGATATAATCTCGAATCGTCAATAAAGATCCACTAGATTATGAAATGAAACTCCCATCAAGATATGGATATCACTCCTGACTTGATGGTGAATTTCGTGCGAAATAACATGTAAAATGGATTGAAACTCGTCACCAATGGCGGGAATCACCCATGTATTGATGAGTTATTTTGATTGTGGAACAAGAATATACTCAAAAGCGTGTGTTGCGTTTCATGTCTTAGGAAAGACATATTGTAAGTTTTAGGATCAAAATGGGGAGAAGCATGATAGAAAGAATAACAATTTAGACAAGTATCACAAATGGTCAAGAGTATGGTACTTAAACTATCACCACTAGGTCGAACATGGCAATTCTACCCAATTCCCTATAGTTATGGCTCTGATACCAATCTATCACACCCCAACCGATGGCGGAAACATCGGGATGAGACGAAAACTAGATTGCAAGAGGCTTCATAACGCTAATTGTGTCAAGTGTTTAATAATTACCTTCTTTTCATAGTTTAAATCAAATAATACAAAATTTAGATCCCGACACGTAACAAATATAACTTCATTTCATTGATAACGATTTAATACAAGATATTGAATTGAAATACATGTTTGAAACAAATACAATACAATAAGTATTTAAAGTTTAAATGCGTTTCTAGGCAATCCTGCTAGATTCCATGTGTCATCAAAATTCCTGCAACATGTATTAAAAGAAATAGATCAATACAAAAGTATTTGCGAGCATACAAGTTTGAAATTAATTATAAGTATAAAAGTTTGTTTTGATTGTGACAAGTATATAATCAAGTCGAATCGGACGAATATGTAGACCACTTTCGCATAACAATAGCATATAATCGAATTCCTTAACTAGCATGCATAGTATTCTAAGCATAACGATATCATGAGAATACAAGTCAAAACTAATAAGCATAAACAAACTCAAGCATAACAAGTAGCATGTATAGACGAGTTTAAACTAACACATATAACTCACATAAGCGTAACTGATGGCACATTTGGTATTGTGAACACATTTAATTTTGTTTAAAATAAATTTTGTAATTTATACATGTTGCACCCCAAAATGCATTAAAGTGTAAAGGGGGGTCGAGTATGCTCACCTTTTGCGGAGCTTTCGTGGGTATTCTCGTGACGAGTTAAAGAGTTTGAGAACGAGATGCCGAGGTCGTCAAACATGAGTAAACGAAAGTACATGAATGTTAGCGGTTACCGAAACGTTGTTAGAATAAAGTATGCATTTATTTTTTTATTTTATAAAACGATTACTTGAACTTGATAGTCCCCGATGTGAGCTAAACACTTTTCAAAATAATGAAATTTTACGAAAATCGGGCAGAGTTTCCCCTGTTTTTGGACTAACCCGACAACACAAGTTGTCGATATAAAGTTTCAAAACTCATCAATGGACGAATCAACATAAGTATATACATCATTTTCTATGTACACTATCGAGTTACACAAAGTTCGGCTGACGTTATCTAATATAATTAATGAAAATAATAACAAAGTATATGAAACAATATAGGTAGAATTTTTTTTTTACCAAATCACTCGCCGAGCGGCTTGACCGGTTTGACCCGACAGTTGACCAGCTTTGACTGGTGTTGACCGGTTGACCCAAACTGAACTGAGCATCGAGCCTGACCCCGTTGACTGCTGTTGACCCGACAAGAGCCGAGGCATAACCCAAACCAAAACCTAAGCTTGAATCCGGAACCGAACCATAAGCACGACCCGAAACTGGAACCCGAACCAAATCTGGGTCGTTTGACTTGAGACTCGAACCAGACATTAAATCTGAGCTTGACTCGCACCCCGATTCTGACCCGTGCCGAACCAGACCCATGACCCGAGCTGACCCCAATCATTCACCACTACCTCTTCAGTCGGAGCCGTAAACCCAAGCACCACCACTGTTGGAACCGGATCCGCGACCACCGTCGTCGCTGAACGCCTGAATCTGACGGCCGGGTGTATGCCGTCGTGGGAGGTCGTCTTTATTATCACCACCATCATCTTCATATATCATCATCGCTGGCGAGAGAGCGTCGGCCCTCTTGCCGCTGCTGTTGCTTTAAACAGACGCCGCCGCCACCAACAATGGTGTCGGCAGCTGGTTGAAGAGAGAGAGAAGGGGGTGTTACTGGGAAGGAGGCGAGGGTGTAGGGGTGTTTACCGATGAAGTGTCGTTGGAAAAGCCGGTCGGAATCCACTCCGGTGACCGGAGCTATGGGAGAGGAGCAGTGAGTGTGTGTGGGTGAAAGTGTGCGGCTGCTGCTTTTTGTGAGGGTTTAGGGTATTTAAAATAGATTAGGGTTTTAAGTTAGGGTTTAGGTGGTGTGTTGGGCCAAAGCCTGATAACCGTTCTAACGTTTTTGAGTGGCCCGAACGTACCGACGAGATCCGATTACAAGTTTCATAAAACGTCGGATTTATCTTGTTTATTATTATTATTATTATTAGTTATTATTATCTACAAAAATAATAACTAAATAAATATTAATAATAATGATAATAAATTAGACAAATAAATAATTCAGTGGTACGATACGTATTTCCTAAAAAATTTTTTTTACGGAAACGCGAGGCGTTACACAATGGTTCAAAACAGAAATACGACATGTTTCAAAAGACAATACAACATGGAACAAAATACTTGAAATTAAAACTTGGTGTGTATCTAAATCCACCCTAATATGTTTCTTGGCCGTCATCAACTTAGTTTCCTGCAACATGTATTAAAATAATATATATCAACAAAAGGTTGGCGAGCATACAAGTTTGATACATAGCATAATAAGAAAAAGTTTGTCTCATATCCAACATGGCAACATTGTATATAATTGTCATAACATACTAAACTTGTGTTATTATATGTCAATCCATAGTCTAACGCAATAGTGATTACCCAACATTGTCATAAAACAGGTGTTTAATAGTTTACTTAACAATACCACAAGCATACGGGCGGCGTTACTCCTATAGCGCTATATTTGTTAAGGTTGGCTAGCAAAGTTAACGAGCATATATCACAAGTCTAACATAGCATGCGTTAATCGAGTGTGTACACAAGTATCATGTTATAGGGATAGAGTAAATTTGTAAACTAGTTTCATGGTTTTGTACATGTTGCACCCAAAGAGCGTAAAACATAAATGGGATCGAGTATACTCACGGTTTTGCAAGCTTAATCCGACTTGAATCCCGAGAGTGTGTTTGGTTGATTATCTTGGAGCACCTTGTCTTTCTACAAGAAGTAACAAAGGTGTATGAGTATTGGGAGTTAATGGGAGATTATAGATTCAGAGTTTAAATAACGTGAAAAATAGTATTATGAAAGTAATCATCTCGTACTCATGACACTTGTTCTTGACACTATAGAAACCGCAAGGGTTTGGTGTGTTTTCATGGATTCGAAGACCATTAGAATCGTAGCAAGTGTATGGTCCTTAGATGATGTAACTAGTTTCTTAACAAGTAACTATTGAGTTATTATTAAGTCTTTGTACACACATTATATATATATATATATATATATATATATACTTAGATTAGGTACTTTAAATCATAAATCAAGCATGAGGTAGGAGATCAAAGTCTCCATTTAGGCACCTATAGTGTTCATGGATTTCATGTAGGAGGTAGGAAGAACATGCTTCCGTTTAGGCACCTCGAGGGTTCACCACTACACTTGTGTTATAAACACAAGGAGGGTCAAGAACTAAATAACAACAACAATAATCTAATATGAAACATCAAGTAGTGTGTGGATTCAAGATGGGTTGCCAAGGCTAGACCATCATCACACATGCACAAGTTGAACTTGGACACTACTTGTGGGTGAAAACCCCAGTTGAAAACAGAAAGTTTGTGAGGTTTTCACCTCTAGTTTTACATGTCTCAACTTGTTTTTAAGTCTAATCCAACCACTAATAGTGTTGTAAGCATTCAGACATAGGTTTGAGATGAGTTAAACTCAAGTTTAAACAAGTTTAAATAAAGTTTGAAGAAGTAAAGTGAAAACAGTCCACTTTGGAGACTTTTTCTGGACATTCCAGGGAAAACCAATAGAAATGTTCCTAAGGTTGTTCCAAGTAAGTGGGAAAAAGAATGGAAGGATTTCGTTAAGAAATGAGTGAGTTACACTCACTTTAGTGAAGAAGAGTATTTCTACTCGAACTTGATAATTTCAGCAGAATATGGGTGATTTGAGAGTGATTTGGAGGATTGTAAAGTGTATTAAGGTGTGAAAATGAGTTGGTATTTATAGGGAAGAGTTAGGAGGTAGTTAGGAAGGGTTTAATGGGGGGTTTAAGGTGATTAGAGGTAGAGAAAAGGGTGGGATTCGTGCATAAATCGTGAGCCAAAAGACATTCTGCCTGGCCATATGGTCTTACGGACCGTAAGGGGTTTTCTTTTACGGTCCGTAAGGACCTGGTAAAAAAATTGTTTTTTTTGTAACACATGTAATTGTTATATGTTGCTAGTTTATGAATAAATAAGGATTCTAAGGTACATTTATCACATGTCATAAGCTTCATAAGTATATAACACCGAGCATAAATATCGTGTATAAATTGCGTATAAATCGGGCAAGTCGCATATTGCAAATACATCAAACGTTTTTCGTGTGTTGAGAATCACATAGCATATAAATAGAGTATAGTTGAGTTTAACATGGTAAAAATAGGATACGTTTTCATTACGAATCAAGTCTCGAACAAAGATTACAATAGCATGAAGAATACAAATGATTACAAAGGTTTCCAAAAATAGAATACGACAAAGGCTTTCTAAATATAGAAAGTGTGAAAACGCTAGGCGTTACAATTTGTCTATTAGGCCAAATCGTGTGCCCGAACTCAAAGAATTTTCGAACTACTTTGGGTAGTCGCTGTCTCAAAACCCAGGACGCTCCAAATTGTTTTAAGCCTGCAATCGCCGATTTTATGCATCATCGGGTTTATTATTAATTATGTGTTTAAATTTGTGAATTTTACGCGATTTCTCGTTTTATCGCTTTTCGCTTTACGAAAATACGCACAACTCTCGTAATCTAAAAGGCTAAATAATCGCAAACTAAACTAAAATGCTCAACCCATTTACGCGAATGTCCTCATACGCGGCCTTACTCGCTTATTACGCTTATACGACTCGTATCTCATAGCGCTGCGCAAGATCTAGTGAATGTGAATACGTGCAAAATATGTGCTTACATGCTTATGTGCCTACGTTATTATGTGCTTATGTGCTTACGTGGATACGTGCTTACGTATTGTGTGCCTTATGTGATTAATATAATAATAAGTATATGTTGTAAAACTCAAGCTTTTAAACAAAAACCCATTATTATCGAATCTCATCTATTTCCCTATGTGCCATTCTACATAATCTCACTTTCGCAAATGCAATCCATGGGATCTCACACTCAACGCAACAACGCCGACAAACACATCGCCTCTCTCGTAGCCAAGGAAATGGCTAAGGTGATCCCGCAAATTGTCAGCGAAATACAAGCGGTTAGCAACAACTCATCAGTCGACTCCAAGAACGATGCTTCGAAATCTCGGTTCAGCTTCAAGCAGTTTAAGGCATGCGGTCCTGCACCATTCACAGGCGAAGATGGACCAATCAAGATGTTTCACTGGTTCGACTCGATCGAAGTCACTTTCAGGCAAAGCGGATGCCCTGAAAACCTCTGCACCGTTAACGCCACTGGAGTCAAGGGCAATTGACTGGTGGACTACCGAGCGCAACATGCGCGGTAAAGACGAAGCTTACTCTCTCGCGTGGGAAGAACTTAAGGAGCTCATGATCAAAGAGTTCTGCCCACCACACGAAATCCAGAAGTTGGAAATGAATTTTGGGGTATGACAAATCAGTGGTGACAATGCTAGTCTCACCGCTCGCTTCAAGCAGCTCAGCCTCATCTACCCAGGTCAAGTGGACACCACCGAGAAAGCTATCAAGAAGTATCTCCGCGCTCTCCCCGACTGTGTCGCCGACTTTGTTCAAGCTGCAAGACCAACTACGATCGAAGAGACTTACCAACTCGCAGCCGAGATCAACGACAAGCGAGTCTTGGCTGGAGCTTTCACGGTCTCAACCAAGAACTTCAGCCGAGACCAACCAGCCGCCCAAAGTCCCACTGTGGTAAAACCCGGGTCGGCTCGGTTTCAAACTAGCGACCTCCAAAGAGACCTAGTTCTAAACTTCATTGCAACCACCAATATCCTTCAAAGTGATGCTACAACTTGGGACCTCAAGGAGAGAAACCAAGGCGTTGTTTGTTTTTCAGAGGTAAAACGTCTGTAGTCTGCGGACCACATCTGCAGCTGAAGAGGTGGACCAAACCTCTGCAGTATGCAAGAAGAACATTGTTTGCTTTTAACTTCTGCAAGCTGCGAAATAAACTAAAATATAAATAAACTGATTTTATTAAACTTAATCAAACAATTTATCAAGATAAACAATTATAATCAAACAATTTATCAACATCAACATCTATTATAATCAAACAATTTATCAACATCAACGTTTGTAAAAACATTTAAACCCCAAAAATTAACAAAAATCATAATCAAAATCAATTGGGATATCTCGTGAATCATGTGTCTTTTCAGACTTCTTGTTGAAATTAGCACATCAAAATAACACATGAACACCAAAGAAAGAAGTTGTTGCAGCTAGCTTTCATAAAGTAGCAGAATATCACTGAACTACAACAAACACATTTGTGTAACTGTTACGAATTCATTAAATGGAAAATGTCTAACAACCAAACATATTTGGAAAATGTCGCCAGAGCTCGTGGAAGTGGGGAAGCACGTCGCTGGAGCTCGTGGAGGTGGGGGAGCACGTCGCCGGAGTGGGTGACGGCTGGAGAGGAGTGTCGGCTGCAGTGGTGGAGAAGACGGCGGAGGAGGTGGAGGCGCGACGGAGGTGGGTGTCGACTGGAGTGGGTGTTGCCTGGAGATGGGTGAATGAACGGAGGTGGGGGGCTGGCGGAGGAGGTGAGGCTGGAGAAGTGGATATGGGTGCTAGGGTTTTGAGGTTTGAAGATCTGGAGTGTTTTGAAAGAGATAAGGAGTCTTAAAGAGGTGAGGCTAGATCTGTGCGAGGAAGAGGTCTAGAATACATTTTTAAAGAAATCTCTTCTAAAAAGAAACACGCTGCGATTTAATGTTTGCACGTGGTCTGCGTGGGGCAACATAAGAAGTTTTAAAGTACTTTCAAAAAAAAAAAAAAAAAAACACACCCCCCAAGTGACTAACCACTATCTAAATGGAACGATTTGAATAATACAATGTCAACGTACCCGGAAAATATTTTCTCACGCTTAAACATGTTTGCAATTTTACTGTTTAAGTATACTTGACGTACATATTCACAAAAATATGATGAATGCATGCATTATGCATCTAAACATGTTAATGATTTTGACACTCGACTAAGAACAACACTACTTACCAAGAACAAAAATGTCACAGGGAATTAAATGCCAGATCATGTGTATCCACCATTTTTAATATAGGACATCATTGTTCTTAATTATATTATATAACTATGAATTAGTAAGACACTTACACGCTTGGGCTTAAAGTGGTTGTAACCTCTGCATTAAAGGTTTCATGTGTAAACAAGTGTGATACTTTTGTGTTTAATCTTTGTACCTTGGTATACTAAGACGTGTGTGTGACTATACGTGTCTTTGGTTTTATCTGCTCTTTAGCCACGTGTTGTTGTGGCCTTTTATCAGTCCTTTTCACCTACCACTACCTTAAAGACTGTCTCCAACGCGCCATAATCCACCCGCTCGTGCCACGTAAGATTCGCCCTTTGCGTTGGAGATCGGCGTCCGAACATGTCTGAAGATGAGGAACCCTTGCAGAAGGGCTTGATCTTGCCTCCGTCCAAACCATGGGGTGGGCCCAAATCCAGTAGAAATTGAAGGGGAGGAAAGTTGGAAAGGTTTTTCACTGGAAGTTTGCAATAAACGAAATTTCAACCCCAACTCCGACGATATCGATTTTTTTACGAATAGGAAAATGGAGTTGCAGGTGAATAAATGAAGAAATTGGAGAAGATGAATAGCAGAGATTTATGAGGCACCTGTGAATATTGGAAAGCTTCAATAGAGCTTTAAATGGAGAAAATGAGTTTTTTGATGGAGGAAAAAAGTTCAGAGAGAAGTTAAAAAGAAGGAAAGAAGTTTTTATATAGAATATTAAAAAATCAAGTTAAGGAAATAAATCGTTGCAGTTTCTATATATTCATATTTTTTAAATCCAATTTTGAATTAGCCATTACTTATACTAATTATTTAATTATTTAAATACATGTTAATAATTTGAGTATATAAATATAAAGAAAAATAAGTGATGATATGGAAAATATAAGGATATGTAAGGATGTTTGTATGGTTAGAGTTGAAATTGGGGTTTTTAAGGATTTGTAAGGATATGATGTGGCAGCTGACTAGGCAGGTAAAGACGTCTAAGGGCTCCGCTAGCATTGCAGATAGTCTTACAAAATTCAAATATCTCATATTCAGTTTCTTACTCTGTCTCTAGACATCACATGTTTGTTCTCTCTGCTCTTTTTTTGGCAACCGTGTCGTTCCTATGGCGACGAATCAAGAGAGACAAACTAAGATAAAAGATGGGTTTGCTACGTCGTTGCTGGATGTCTGGTTGTCTATGGCGGCGCAGATATTAACATTGTCGTTGCTAGCGGTTCAGGTAGTCAATGGTGGTGTGGAAGGAGATGATGATGAGTTGGGCTCGTCAGAGCCTCGACCACTGCGTTGTTGTTTTTTGAACGCCCCTAGCAGCGGTGGCAACAATGACGGCTAGGATTCCGCCGTATTTGATTTTAAGACCATCAACCATACCTTAGATTATGGAAGGCTTGAGTATTTCTGATTCAAAATCAATGAAAAAGATCCAAAATTCATCCAAGACTATCAATAATAGGGTCATTATGATAATGGGGTAAACCATACCTAAACCCTAATTGCTTATGCTTTTAATCTTATGTATGTTACAAATAGTTTGAAGCAATGAAGGATTCTGAGCCTTTTTGGATACAAGTAAAAGTTGTGATGTTATGGGAGTTGTGGTTGTGAAATAATGGTGGGAGTGGGTATACCTATTTCATGTTGTTGTTTAGAGGTTTTTTTTTTTTTTTTTTTTTTTACTGGTGGTTCAATTTTTTTTTTTAACTTGGTGGTTCAATTTTTTTTTGTGTGTTTTGCTTTTCCACGTGAAAAGTTTTAGAGAATAAATAGGAGGAAATATATGTTTACACAAGATTTGTACCCTATAATTACACTAAAAAATACACCTTATCTCTCATTTTAATTAAAAATAGTTTTTTATACCTTTATCATTACATTTTTTATCTCATATCAACTCACAACAACTTTTAAAAAATATTAAAAAAATCATACAGGATGAACAATGTCCTTCAATTAAATGAACAATAATGTATTATCTCTCATCCACTTACAACCACTTTTTATAATATAAAACTCATTTCA
Organism: Scalesia atractyloides; assembly: GCA_947069175.1. NCBI lineage: Eukaryota > Viridiplantae > Streptophyta > Magnoliopsida > Asterales > Asteraceae > Scalesia > Scalesia atractyloides. Next base: position 5,662,966 of record CAMTDV010000016.1, read on the forward strand.
CAATTTTTAATAGATTATTGTAAATGCTTTAAAGGGTTAACAATTAGTTGACAAAAACAACAAAAAAATGGTACTATTATGATGAACATATTCATTGAGAGAGAGACTGATTGTAGAAAGAGTCGGACGGGTTCATCCATAAAAAAAGAAAAAAGAAAAAAGAAAAAATGATGATTAAGAAGAATAAGGGATCAAAAAACTGAATCTTAATATTATCGGAGTGGAACTAGAAAGAAGGTGGCAAAAAGGCAAGGTTTTAGATGAAGAGAATTATTAGAAGGGAAAAATGAAAACCATGCAAAAGATTTTACGTTTACACAGGAAATGAACGTGCTGGGAACATAAAAAGGTTTATTAGAAAGCAAAAAGTAAATGTCAGTTTTTTTATTCCGTTTTATTTAATTTGATTGAATAAACCAATGGGTAATGGCATCATTAAAGTTTAAATAATTTGGTTTTATTTAATCTGATTGAATAGACCGATAGATAATGGCATCGTTAAAGTTTAAATAATTTTTATGGTAGGTTTAAAAGCATTGTATTAAAAAATAAAAGGTATTAAATTATAGACGGATACGAACTCTAATCTTATTTTTCTATAAAACTTGATATCAACAAACATAACAAAAATATCAAATCTCTGGTCTGATGTATATGGTATGAATCTCGTCGCAAGTTTCTCTAAATAATAAAATGTATTTAGCATGAATCCCTCTAATTGATGCATCCACATATGGTTGGAATCTCGCTGCAATACAACTTTCTCTGATTCATACGATGTATATTATGTGAGTTCTATCACATTGTGGTGGGTGAAAAATATTGTTAATTGGGATTCACAACAAATCACATTAATTAAGAAATAAACTACAAATAATCTAACTCATACAATATAGTAATTTCAATCATTGAGTTTCATTTAAAGTTTGGTATTCAAACAATTGACCTCGATAAAGTGATTAGGCCATGTGGTATATTTTTACGCCCTTTAATTACGCATAGGGCGTCACGTCACCCGCTTTACCTTCTTTCACTTCACCTCACACAGTCACACAAAGGAAATGGTTTAACTCTCATTAACGCCCCTTAAATTAATATGTGTGTGTGTATATATATATACATATATATAACATGTGTGTGTGTACAAATTTTTTAATGTTTGATTCTCTCTTTCTCTCTCTTAGTTAACTCCTTAACACGTAGAGTTTTTAATGTCTCTAACACCTCTAATAGCGGGATGACAAAACATTATAGATGCCAACTAGGATCAACGTTTATGGCCGTCACCTCTTAACAATATCATATCATACATTATCGGTACTGTCCGAACAACACAGTACGGTATTTTGTTTCGGGTATATGCAATATGATACCGGTACCAATCTTAGCACTAGGCTATATAAGTCTAAAAAGAAAAAAAAATAATGAAATACATATAAATAAACTTTTGAAATTTGAAGTTGTTCAACGGGAGGGAAACTTTTTATAAATTTACAATTTCCCTCAAAAGTCAAAACACACAGTTTTCCCGCTCTTCGAAACCCTAAATACTCCAACATTTCGAAGCTCACACTCGCACTTCCTACATCCTTCACTCACCTGTTCATCATCAGCAGCAGGTCAACAAAATGGCGAAAGGAGTGAAGAGGAACACGAAACAGGAAGCCATTGATTCATCCACACATTCTTCCGATACAAAACCATCGCCTCTGTTGAAGAAATGCAAAACTCTCCTTCGGTTGCTGTTTCGGATGACGAAGAGGTTCGGTTTGTTGGAAAACCGGTTCCGGCTGAGCAAGCGAGGGAGAAATGGCCGCATCGATATGAATCGAAGGTGTGGTTTGTTAGATTTGTGTTATACATGTATTTGTTGGTGGATTGATTGATTGTGATATGTTATGTTGTGTGATTTGTGGTTGCAGAATAAAGTGAAGGTTATTTCGTCATTTGATGAGTGAGTTTTTTCTCATATTTCTAGTTTTTTAAGCTTCTTGTGTTTATCTATCTATCTGTTTTTTCTTTTAAACTGGAATAGTTAATTTATTTTTTGTAAATGTTTGAAAACGAGCTTAGTATGATCTAAAACAGAGTATTGAACTGTTTAAGTTTGTTTTTGCAAAAAAAAATATAATTGTAAATATCGCTAGGCGTTAGTTGGTTGGTGGGGTACAGACTAATTATTGATTGGTTTATTGTAACATTTCAGGCTTATACATATGCACACACACCATGGTTGTAGAAATCCTGCCTAGTCTTTGATTAATTGCCGATTAATCGGTAGTCCTGGGTTCACCGAGTAATTTTCATCTAATTGGCCTAGGTGGTCAACAATGGTCAATCTGGTCCTAATCGGCCAAAATTCGGTGGCTGTCTAGCGATTTCGGCCAAATTTGTTTCAAAAGTTGTAAATTCCGGCCAAATTTTGGTCAAAACCTATAATTCTGGCAATTAGTCCTATCTACTTCAAAATCTGGGTCAAAGGAGGTGTTAAAACATGTTTACTTGAAAAATTACATATAAACTGTGTGTATATACTGTAAAACTGAAAGTTACATGTAAAATCTGAATCCGATAAATCCTTGTTAATCTGGATTAATCACTAGTTGGTACCCCACCGGCCGAGTAGCGCTTCTACACACACTTAGATATGAATATAATTATTCAAAGTTCACATAGTATAGTATAAACATAAAAAAATTAAAATTGAACATAACAAATCAATTTCTTAAAAAATCAAACATTAACATATTAGTTCAAATGCTTAAAAAAACACCATGGACTGTTTGGTCTGACTTTGACCGACTACCAATTAATGGGTCCAACTAGGTAAAATTTAATCAGTGTATCATTGATTTTCGATTAATCCAATTTTTTACAAAACTTAATTTTGGAAACTAGGTGACATTATATGTGTGTTTTTTTTGTGTATTTTGGCAGTGAGGAAAAGGAGATTTTTCAAGCTAAGTGCCATTATACCAAAGCTATTGTTGATGGTATTTCCTTTGATCTTTTTGATGATGCTTATGTCAAGGTGAGCTTCCAATTTACTTTTTATGCTCTTCATTCATTTTGTGGGTAGTACGTAAAATGCATCTGCTACGCCCCGCTTGCGGTAAGCGCATATAATGTATATATGTGTGGGCGCTCGGGGGGCAAAAGTGAAAGTGCACTAATTTTAACGTTATTTTACTAATTTTGTGAAAATAACGTTAAAAGAGGGGGTGGTTAATCATGCATCATGTGGTGGCGTTGATAGCTGAAAGACAAGGGAGTACATGCACTAATCGGCTTTTGTTTTAATTGCTGAGTGTTATGTGCCTTTTGTCTAAGGCTTGATGCAAAACTACTATCGAGCCGGGGTCTCACTGGAAGCAGCCTCTCTATTCCTACGGGGTAGAGGTAAGACTGTCTACATCTTACCCTCCTCAGATGCTACCTTAGCATTGCTATTGGTTTGATTTACTGAGTATGATGATGATGATGATGAATGATGACATAAAATGCATCTGCATAAATTTGTAAAATTCACAAAATTTTTGAAATTTATGCAGTAATAGTTTTTGGTTGGTTTGTTCAATTTATAAAGACTCAAATAGCTTATGAGCTACTATGTATACTTGTATGAATGAGAATTTCAACAATTGCGAAAGTGATTTATCTTTTAAAAAAAATTAATTAATACCATTAGTTTGTGAGCTATAATGCACTGCTATCTTTTTAAATGAACTTGCAAGTTGCAATGCACAAGTTTTGTAAATTTATAAACTTTTTGAATATTCATGATAACATGAGTATTGGACTATTGGCTCAATGTATATAGACTTTGATAGTTTTCAAGCAATTATGCATTTTTATGACTATAATACCCCCAACTCAGAAGTTCCACAATGATATTTGATTATTTATCGAAAACTGTATATTAGTTGTTTGATTTAATTATAGATTCATAGTTATCCACAACATGCTGACATAAGAAATTAAAAATAATTTTATATTTTTTGGCACACAAAACACATGAATATTAGAAAACCTTTTTCCCTTAAAACATATTATACCATGAAGCAACATGCATATTTGTGTGCCTGTTTTTAAATTTAACATTCATTAAAGCTAAACATTTATACAACTTGGTTGTGTCAGGCTGAAGAAGGGAAGCCAGATTACATTGCTCGGATTGTGGAGATGTTTGAAACCGTTGATAAAGAGTTATATTTCTCAGCTCAATGGTTTTTCAGAGCTGAAGATACGGTGAGATTCTACTTGCCAAAGGCTTAATATTATATTTTTGCGTGCATTGCGTGCATGTTTTTGGTGCTCTATTCCAAATGGCCTAATTGTATGTTACTATAGATTGACTGTTAGATATATTTATTCTCAGGTTATTAAAAGCCAAGCCCACCTTATTGACAAAAGACGAGTGTTCTATTCTGAAATGAAAGATGACAATCCACTAGATAGCATTGTGTCGAAAATCAAGATTGTTCAACTTCCTCCAAATGTATGCATCCCTCTTACATACTTGTTGATGTTTTGGTTTCTTTATATGAGTTTAAATACTTGCAACTTTCTAGAAAATTCTATATACTTATATAGTCAACATTTTGCCTATTAATGGTGTAGCTTTAATTGATTTTTATAACAGGTTGACTTGGTTGAGAAAGAGAAGGCACTCTCATCATATGATTATTACTATGATATGCAGTATTCAAAGCCGGTTACATTTACGACTTTACACAAAGGTCAGCATTTCTTAAAAACATATCTTTTATATCCTCTACACACAGAAGAAGGTTCAAATACAAAGTCAGTTTTGCCTAAAAAGTGTAGGAATCAAATCATCATTGTGAGCCTTTGATCAAACTACTTTAATGGTTAAAATAGAATTTGAAGTAATTAATGTTTCGAAAAGGCAAAATAGGAAATTATTCCTTGTTGGCTTTTTTTTTCCTTCAAAAAATACTAGTTCTACTGATTTATAAATTCAAAGAACTTTTATGTACTTATTGTTTTTTAGAAGATTTATAATAAAATCAAGAACTGGATTCTTTTTTATATGAATATAATATTGCTACATAAGCAAAATGAACATATTTTTTTATGAAAAATTCTACTACATGAGCGAAAACAGTACAATTATGGCCGGTAAACCAGCATAGCTGTGCTGTATGTTGTGTGCATAAATGGACGCAAATACCCCTCACCCATAGAACCAACACCGTACATGTGACATGTCTTCATTACTTTATGTTCACAAATGTTTTATTACTTAATAAAGGTTTAACTGTGCATGATAAAGTTTAGCTTACTTTTAAACTGCAGAAAGTTTAACCACAGAGAGTGGCGAGTCATCTGTAGTTTCAGACGATGTTTGCTCAAATGGTGTAGTAGAGAGTAACAATAAAAATGCAAAACCAACAAAAGTTAACGACAGTGAAAAGTCTGAAATGACCCTATTGGACTTGTATTCGGGTTGTGGTGCCATGTCAACAGGGCTTTGTTATGGCACAAATATGGCTGGTGTAAAACTTGTGACAGTAAGTCTGTTTCAAAATTCTTTTTTGTTTCAATGCTCATTTAAACCTTTTGCAACAAAAAAAGTTTCTCATATTTTATACAAATCATACAGAAATGGGCAGTTGACATCAATGAACATGCATGCGAAAGTCTGAAGTTGAACCATGCTGAAACTCAGGTTGGTAACAATTATGTAAATGGGTTGTGTTCGGGTCAACTTGGTCGTGTTGGCGGGTTTACCCGTTTACTAATTTATATTGTATATTTTTTACGTCTTGTCAAATTGAGTGGTTATTTTATGCCACAATTATAACTTAAAATAAGAAATTAGCATAAGATTTAATAATTTTTTTAAATGTAGGTATTACATTTTTTTAATAATTAAAATGTAATTGTATTATATACATTTTTTGCTATCTAATAAACTTTTAATTTTAATATACTAATTTGCAGAAAAAATAAAAAAATCGAGTTGAACGGGTTGTGTTGACGTTAACCCACGAATATTGTAGTCATGTTCATATGTATGACACGATTTTCGGGTTTGGGTTGGGTTGGACATGCCAACTCATGAACACGGCCTGTTTAGCACCATTTAACAAATTAGTAATTTTGCAACTTTTTTTCATTTGTGCCGATTGTTAATGATTTTTATGCAGGTGAGAAATGAAGCAGCTGACGACTTTTTATCTTTGCTGAAAGAATGGGAGAAACTTTGTAAACGGTTTGGTTTGTTGGGTTCAAAACGTGATGAAGATACAACTGTAAAATCTGAAGAATCAGATTCTGAGGAGATTGATGAGAGTCGGGATCCTTATAAAGGTGAATTTGAAGTACAAAGATTGACGGCTGTCTGTTATGGTGATCCAAACAAAGCCAAAAAAACAAAACTGCATTTTAAGGTACACAATGCATAGTTTTCAAATGTTTTTCTATGTTTTATCTTTTGATAAAATGTCACTCTTGTAGAAAGTAGAAACCAGACATGCTTTACATTTGCTTATATTGTTTGGAGATATTTGTGTTGCTCTACATTTCTCTATCCAATTGTAGTTTTTATTTTTATTTTCTAATAATATTTGCTTCATTTAGGTGCGATGGAAGGGCTTTGGTCCTGGTTATGACACATGGGAGCCAATTGATGGTTTGAGGTTGTCATGTCATTTTGATAGATCATTTCTCTAAAAGTCAAATTTTTTTAACAAATTTTATAAAAAGTATACTTTTTTAACATAAATTTTATTTTATTGCAATAGCAATTGCGAGGAGTCTATAAAGGATTTTGTTATCAAAGGATACAAATCAAGAATGCTACCACTTCCTGTAAGTTAACTCCACTTTTCATTTAACATTTTTAGTCTGTTCTCTTTATGTGCTAAATGTGCATTGACTATTTTAACCTCAGGGTGATGTGGACTTCATATGTGGAGGTCCTCCATGTCAAGGAATCAGTCGGTCATAATCGGTTTAGAAACTATACTGATCCTTTGAAGGATCCAAAGAATCATCAGCTTGTAGTCTACATGGATATTATTGATTTTTTGAAACCAAAATTTGTTTTGATGGAGAATGTTTGTGATCTTGTCAAATTTGCGGATGGTATTTTGGGATATCATGCCGTTGGGCGTTTAGTTTCGATGAATTATCAAACACGTATGGGGATAATGGCAGCTGGATCATATGGAGTTCCTCAATGTAGACTGAGGGTCTTTCTTTGGGGTGCTAATACGATGATGGTAAGTATTTTTGGATAACGATGTGCATATGATTATTATCCATATTTAATTATTTTTTTTGTTTTGACCCAACAGAATTTGCCTCAGTTTCCTTTACCAACACATGAGGTGGTGGGTAGAGGAGTTGTTCCTGTTGAGTTCAAGGTGGGTACATCAATTATAATTATATAAAAAAATATTTCCATGCATGTTTTTCGTACGTTTTTTATAAGCTGTTATCTATATATTTGTAGGACTGTATTGTTGGGTCTGATAATGATAACTCATACAAGTTAGAGAAGAGCATACTTCTTGGTGATGCAATTTCAGACTTGCCCGAGGTAAATGCTAATTACTTTTATACTATCTCATAGAAAATTGATGTGTATAACACGTTGGCATATTATTTTTATGAATAAACAAAAGACATTAAATAATGGCCAATTTTTATAAATTTTTCATTCAGTTCATTCAATTTAAACACATTCAAACTTGAGTGGCTTTTATAGTTAGAAAAAAATACAAGCATTGAAATTCGGTTATTGTGTTCCTTTATTAGTAATGTTGCTATTTTTTTAATTATTTTTAATAATATTATGTTTTTTTAAATTTAGGTTACAAACAACAATGGTAAGGATGAAATGGAGTATGCAGGTGCCCCACAAACAAGTTTTCAGAAATACATAAGATTGAGAAAACAAGGTGACTTTAACAGTACATATCCAGATTTAATTATTTATTTTTTGTAAAGCATATGATATCCATACTGTATATGTTTTTTACAGCTTTGGGTAAAGATTCTTCAAAAAGAATGATGCTTTACGATCATAGGCCATTGGAACTAAACGAAGATGATTATGCTCGGGTTTGCCATATTCCAAAGATAAAGGTTCTTTCATCAAACTCATTCTTTTAAATTTGTCCATGAAACTTTACAATTTTTTTTATTTATTTATTTTTAATTATATGGCCTAATTATTTATGATATGCTTAACTTATACAGGGAGCAAACTTTAGGGATTTACCAGGGGTAAGAGTTGGTAAAGGGAACAAAGTAGAATTGGATCCCGACGTTGAAAGAGTCTTGTTACCTTCAGGAAAACCTTTGGTACTGATCCATTTTCATCATCAATGATTTTATTACATAACAATATTTTCCTATATCGAATACTGTCATACTTAATTATTTATGCTTAACACATTTAATTTTTATTATTACAGGTCCCAAATTATGCTATAACCTTTGTTCGTGGAACTTCAAAAAAGTACGTTTTCTTCTATTTATTTTAAATAGATAAGTGTAGGGGTGTTCATAAACTGTTGAAACCTACCGAACAACCCAAACCCTGTTTAATTTCACTCACAGAAGTCCTTAAAAGTTAGAAAATTTTTTGACCAATAGGCTGGACAATTATTAAAAAAGTCACATGCTTGCAAAAGTTTTTGAATGATGATCTCTCAATAACTTTGACCATGTTGACTTTTTGACTTGCGCTGATGGGTGCAAACGAACACTGTTACCCTAGAACAATATCTAGACCAAAATATGTTATCTTTTCTGCAGTATCCATTATATAGTTTAAGCTTGTGGTGTTGGTTACTACGGTTTACTAACATACTATATTTATGCAGACCCTTTGGTCGCTTGGGTATGGATGATATTGTCACAACTGTAGTTGGTAGAGCTGAGCCACATAATCAGGTTTTTAATCTTATTTTACCCCATTATTATTTTTTTTTGTTACTATTATTATAATATCTGTATTAAATCAAGTAAGTGAATATTAAGGTTTTCTTTGTCTTTTATGTTTTTTTTCGATAGGCGCTGCTTCATCCTAACCAAGATAGAGTGCTGACCATTCGTGAAAATGCGCGTTTACAAGGATTTCCTGATCATTATAAACTTTGTGGACCTGTTAAAGCAAGGTAATGTTACTAAAAATGAGTGTGTTTAATATTTTCTCACACGGTTTACTCATTACTGTTCTTGACATGGTCTTGACTTCATCATTAGTTTAGAAGCTATAAAATTTTAATACAATCACCGAATAATGGTTGAATGTATTTTGAGATACTTTTATTTGTCCTAAACGACCTGTTTTGACCTGACCAACATGATAATCAAACCAAAAATTAGGCGTGCAAATGAGCCGAGCCCGAGCTCAACTAGGCTCGAGCTTGTTTAAGTTTGGAAAACTCGGCTTGATTCAAGCTTTGTTTCTAAAGCTTGAGCTTGGCTTGTAGGAATCTTTTCAAGCTTGAGCTTGGGTTCGGCTCATTTACTAATTTATTTATATTAATCACGCTCATATTTTTACATCTAACTTAATTAAATGTTTTAATTTTATAATTAGTAATTACAATAATTTAAATATTTATATTTATTATAATAATAATTTAAAATTTTATAAATAGTGGTCTCGTTTGGGCTCAAGAGCCGGCTTGAGCTTGATAAGAGAAGCTCATGCTTGTTTACTAAACGCGCTTGTTTTTAGGCTCGGGCTTCTTTAAGCTAGGCTGGTTTTGAGCCGAGTTGAGTTGCTCGGCTCATTCGCACCTCTACTGGAAATGAATTTATCGAAGATCAAATGTTCGTTGTCATTTCATCTCAGCTATTTAGGATCTTAGTATATCTATGTTTTGATATTGGTTTCGGTTTCAGGTACATGCAAATTGGAAATGCAGTTTCATTCTCGGTATCAACTGGATTAGGGTACAGCTTAGCCAAAGCAATTCAAGGAGTTTGCACCAGTAAACCAATCAAACTCCCACATAAGTTTCCAGATTGTCTTGGACAACTATCTTCACTATAAACAAGACATTCAAGAGACATAACAATGGCCAAATTTGGTTTAGTCTTTAATGAAAGATTGAGGTTAATTTATGCATTTAACTTGCTTATTTCGGCATTAATTAATTATGTGATTCTCATCAGATTAGAGAGTGTAATTCAACATTGATTCTATGTAAGTTTTGTTAACATGAGCAACTGTGCTTATATTTTTCTACAATTTTTTATGTTCATTCCAAATTATTTTTATGGTTGTAAAAATCCAAACTAGGCATCCATTAATCCCCAATTAATTATAATTAATTCCAATTAATCGCTAGTCCCTACCTCACTTGCTTACTAGCGACTAGTGATTTCCACAACCATGATTATTTTAGTAAAGTTAAATTGGTTAAGACTAAATGAGAAATTCCTGTAAAAATTGATATGAGAAAGGAGGCGTGAAGTGTAGGTTCATTTAATACTGTTATGGTTTTGGGAACTAAGCAATTTTTAGGGTTCCAAGTAGCAAAACCTTAGATGGCAACTTGGTTCAACAGAGTCAAACTGTTAACTGACCTCAATAGTAACTAACTTTTGAGCAATGGCAATTTAAGTGTTAGTGAAGTTATTAGTAGTTTGCTACAGTGTTAACTTTTTTCCTTTTGTTTGGACTCTTTGTAGTTCCAACAGGTTACATCATTACGAGCCCTAGACTGACTCCCCCTTCTGTTCTTGCTCCCATTACCTCTGTTATTCTTCCTTCCTTTGCCAACATGCATTAATTCACCCGATTATCCACCCGAATTTCTCCGTCTGACGTCTTCGCCCTGAATAAGATCCCAAATTCCATTAAAAGAGAACTCATTGGTAAAACCAGTAAGCTAGAGCAGTCACTGTAACTAAACTACATTATTAATTGCCGAAGGCTTCTCGTACATATTAGACAGTGCGTCCATAATCTCACGTGTAAGATATTGTCTATGTATTGTCCATCCAGGAACTCACGATTTTGTTTTTACTCAACGAGTTGCTCGCCTGTGCAAAGGTAAAACATGTCTTCGTAGAGAAGGTTTCCACCCACTTATAACGAAGGTTTCGTCCTTCTTTTCAACTGATGTGGGACCTACATCTCCACCCTCCTAAGGAGTCCAACGTCCACGCTGGCGCATCGACCTGAACCCTGACTCTGATACCATTTGTAAGAGCGTAAGTATACCGTTGCAAGATATTGTCCGCTTTGCCTCCGAATTCACGGTTTTGTTTTTACCCAACGAGTTGCTCACCCTGGACAGAGAATGTTTCCACTTCCTTATAAGGAAGGCTCGTTCTCCTCCTCAACCAACCAGGTTGAGGAGGAGGGAGAACGAAACCTTCCTTATAATCGGTCGGGGGGGGGGTGTGGAAACCTTCTCTACCAAGACGCGTTTTTCCAAGGCGAGCAACTCGTCGGGTAAAAATAAAACCGCGAGTTTCTGGATGGACAACCCATCGGGGAAAGTAGCACAATTTACTTAGGCTTTTATAGTTGCAAATACAAAAAACAGTAATAATGTTCAATGCTAACTTAGAGTAGTAGTAACTTTTAATACTAGAGTTTTCGTAATACAATTATAATCGTCATACAATTCACGAAGAGTTGCAACAATTCAATATAACAATTGTGATGGTTCAACTCCGGTATAAAGGTATTTATTTGGTTTCTTAACACACAAGATTAGAGCTTCACTGTTCATACAAAAGAAGATCCTCTTTAGTTTTTGTAAAAAAAATTCGTTTTATCCAATTATTGTTTTCGTACGCAGTAGGCACACAATACTTTACATTGATAGTGAATTCATAAATGATTTTGAAAGTTATGTAAGAATTTGAAAAACGAAACCTTCATGAACTCCTTGTGATAAAACATTTCATATATTTTTGTTTATATGGTTAAAGTCATTAAGTGTTTTCGATATGACATGCCTTCTAGATGACATATAAGTAATGTGAGGGTGGCAATAAGCTATGATATATATTGTTAGTTTAGTTACTTGTATAAAAGTCATTGATGAGATGCACTACACACACTTAGAATTATCTATGTAAGTCTTTGGAACATTTACTAGTTGTTCTACACAACTCTTTGTAAGGTCACTAGCTACATAATATGCATAAATTGCATGTTGAGGTTGTTGGAAATTCCAAACGTAAATAAACTACTTATCCATGACCTATTGGTCTACTGGTACGGTGTCCCCCTTAGAAATATGAGGTTGTGGGTTCAAACTTCAAATCCTTGCTGGTGCAAGATAAAGGTGGAATTATGGTGTTAAAAATTTGTTGTTCAAAGAAAAAAACTACTTGACGTGCAAGGCAAAGTAGGTTATAATGGAAGTGGATAAGTATGAATAGTTAAGTGTGATTTATTTAATTATTAGGTGTGATTATCATGTTCTAATTAGCAATCCTTGTAGTCTAATAGGTTATAAATATTATTGGGTATTTTAATTGTAATTTCAAGTTTTGAGTTGTTTCTTGAAAAAACCAACCAGTTACACCAGGATCGACACCAATTACCCGCAGTTAGAGGAAAAAGATGTTCGAGGAAGAAGGGTCGGGACCACTTGCAAATGTTAACCCAAATACAACATCGCTTTCATGGCGTGTGGGATGCTATAGAACCGGGAAGAGGGGTGGATGTGAAGAAAAACATGGCAAATGCATTGTTGTTTGAGTTAGCCTAAAGATCAGATCTTTCAAGTTGATAATCTAAAAATGGAAAAGGAGATGTTAGATGCATTGAAGGCCTGACATGCTGATCGGGGAAAATGAAGGATTCGAATACAATTGATGAATATTCAAGCAAATTATCGGAAACCTCTTCAAAGGAAGCGTCTCTCGGGTCCATAGTTGAAAAAGAAAGGATCCTGAAATAAGTTTCTTAGCGGGAATACCAAGGCGTTTCATTCATATGGTGGTCTCGATTGAGCAACTTGTAGATCTAAAATCCACTCCATTGGATAATATTGTTGGTCAGATAAAGGCGAATAGGGAGCGTATACAAGATGAAGAATTGAGTTGGATAATCAAGGTACACAAACAAAGCTTATGTTTAATCTCGAATTTTTACTATATAAAGCATCTCTAGGACAGAAGTGTAATTTTGGCACGCATACAAGTTTTGAATTAACATGCACAAACAAGAGCAAACCATTTCATATGGGTAGAAATGAATTTCCCCTTGATTTTAAGATACTTATAGGGTTAAATTGGGATATTTCCAAGATTTTTGCAGATGAAGCGTCTCCCCTTCCATTTACCCTACATATGTTGATTCATTTTCCCAATTACCACTGAATTCTTCTTCTGGTTCCTATTACCTGCGTTGGTGATGGTAGTGATGGGTTCTTTAGAACCATAATCGATTACCGAGTAATCAGGAATAATACCACACAACCACAACACACACCACAAACCGCCTTCAATCGTACGATTGAATGATCCTTCATAATTCCAATCATGATACCAATCTATCATCATCAAAATCGAAACTAACACCAACTTTAATGCCGACGGTTCGAAATCTTCACTCCTAACAATTCCTAAACAATCACTTGGCATCCTCCCACTTCCTTCGACGGATCGTTGTTAACGAGTATGTACAAGGTTTAGGGTTTATGCATATCACCAAATCAAGGAAGATTTAATTGGGGGAACCAAAGATTAAACCTTTTAAAGATATTGGGTGGATTTAGAGGAATATACATGTATCTTTATGTATACAAATATTTATAAAAACGGGAAGGTTTGATAATTAGGGTAGAAAAATGGTGTCTATAAGACCTTCAAGAACGAGGGTTAGAAGATATGAATTGGGTAGGACGCTTGGTGAAGGGACTTTCGCAAATGTGAAGTTTGCTAGAAATGTTGAAAATGCGAGAAAGTTGTAATCAAAATTCTTGATAAAGAGAAAGTTCCTAAGCATAAGATTATCACCCAGGTATATAATGTTAACCCTTTTTAGTTCTTGAATTAGTTAAACTTTCTTGAGGAGTAATTAGATTTAATTAAATTCAGGAAGATGATCAAAATGCAATAGCATTTGTTGTTTAGTATTTTTGCTTGGTATGTAGCTCGCTGCCATGTTCATTTTGACCGTCCATTGACTCTTAAAATGATTTGATTATTGTGTTTGGAGTTGCTCGTGTAACTTCTTATTTGGGAATTTGTAGATCGAACGAGAGATTTTGACTATGATCCGTTCTTCCTGACGGAACCGTTGATATATGTAAGTCCTATGTTGTCCCGCACAATGAATCGTCTGACCAAGTTATCGTTAAATTAACCTATTTGTTGATAATCAATATCAATAATTAGGTTTTATTGAATTATAGAATCGGCGGTTTTATTGTTAATGTGTGTGAATATAATATATAATATATAGGGGAGGGTTTAAATGAGAACACTAAATATCGCGAGAACCGTGAGAACGAATTAAAAAACCGCGAGAACTTGGTCAATAACAATTCAAATTCAAAATTTCTTTCTACATTATCATTATTATTCGAATACAATGTTAGAAATTTAATTTACACGTGAAAATTTACGTTAATTCGTAAATAAATAAAATTTACACAAGTGTAAGTTTGTTATTTACACATGTGTAAATTTGTTATATTTACACATGTGTAAAAAATCTAAAAGAGTGATTTTGAGAAGAGAAATGAAATATTGATGTTGTAAACTCTTTTTTTGATGTTGTATTTAAATTACAATGAGTTTGATATTAAAAAAATAGTTTTGATTGATTTTTTTCATTTGTTCTCACGGTTCTCGCGATATTTAGCGTTCTCAAGATAACCCTCCCCTACATATATATATATATATATATATATAATATATACAGGGAAAGGATATATAGAAAACCCACTTGTGGTGAGAAAACCTAGGAAACTCAAAGCTCCCGACATTTTTTTATTTTGAAAAAAATTACACATGTAATATACATGTTTTTAAGGGTTTTGAGCAAAAAAAATCAAAAAAGCGCCGACAAGATTTTTTTCTAAAAAATAAACAATTTTTTGTGTAACATATGTTAAATTCATGTGTAAATATGTTACAGTCGCGCGTTGCTGAAAACTTGTTTATTTTTTTAAAAAATATCCACTTGGCGCTTTTTGATTTTTTTTTTGCTCAAAACCCTTAAAAACATGTATATTACATGTGTGAT
Organism: Scalesia atractyloides; assembly: GCA_947069175.1. Classification (NCBI taxonomy): domain Eukaryota; kingdom Viridiplantae; phylum Streptophyta; class Magnoliopsida; order Asterales; family Asteraceae; genus Scalesia; species Scalesia atractyloides. The sequence continues at coordinate 5,678,177 of CAMTDV010000016.1, forward strand.
TTTTTTTCAAAATAAAAAAAATGTCGGGAGCTTTGAGTTTCCTAAGTTTTCTCAATTACAAGGGTTTTCTCCATTAAAAAATATATATATATATATATTATATATATGTAGGGAAGAGTTTAAATGAAAACGCTAAATATTGCGAGAACCCTGAGAACAAATGAAAAAACCCGCGAGAACTTGATAAAAAACAATTCAAATTCAAAATTTCTGTTTACACTTATCATTATTATTCGAATACAATGTTAGAAATTTAATTTACATGTTTAAATTTACATGAACTCGTAAATAAAAAAATTTACACATGCGTAAGTTTGCCATTTACACGTGTGTAAATTTGTTATATTTACACATGTGTAAAAAATCTAATAAGAGTGATTTTAAGAGGATAAATGAATTATTTGATGTAGTGAATTCTTTTTTCATGTTGTATTTTAATCAAAATGAGGTTTGTATTAAAAAAATTGGGTCTGATTGGTTTTTTCATTCGTTCTCACGGTTCTCGTAATATTTACGTTCTCAAGATAACCCTCCCCTATGTATGTGTGTGTATATATATATATATGTGTATATATATATAAATTTCAGACCAAGTTTTAAAATAAGGACTCGCTAAAACTACATACAATCGATAAGTGTATCTGTCACACAATAGTATAGATAGTAAGACCAAGTATCAAACCTAGGGACTCTATGCAACAAATCCTAATACTTAACCTCTACTGAATTCCTAACCTAAAGTTGATTTGCGTTTTAAGTGGGTTTTCAATTAATTTTTTAACCTAATGAAAACTAACAAATATTAACGAAACTAAGACAAAAACTTCGGCAACGAATGAATGGAGAATTAATCAATGAGAATGAACAACCACCCAAGTAATGAATCTGAAGAGGTATGGTCCCAAATCCTTGCTCCAAGCAAAAGACTATACCCATTATTATCTAACAAGAAAGCCTTGCGCAGACATTTCTGCCAAAGAAAGAGTTCACTAAACTCTGCGCCAGGTATCCAATGAAGGAAATGATCATTTAACTACCTTGCGCGGGCTTGGGCAAGGTTCAAAGTTAACATTGATTAATTTCCTTGGATAATATTTCATTCCTAAACCTTGCACAAACATTTGTACCAAAGAAGGAACTTAGCATTCTCTGCGCCAAGCATCTAAAAGGGAACAAGATCATTTAACTACATTGCACCGCTCTCGCAAGGAAACAGTTAATCTTGAAAGACTTTTCCTTAGCAAAGAATTTCTGTCCACAAGAACTGGTGCAGAGGCAAAAGGAATCTTTTCTGTTGTAACAAAATGCACATGTGGCGAGCAATAGACAGGTTACAGTTGTGAAACCTTCTAGAAGCCATTAATGCACAATCGTGCAGAGCATCTTTCGATTTTAACCAAATGCCACATGGCAGCATCTGAGATGACCAGGAAAGATCACGGTGATGGCATGGTTGCATCAAGGAAATGGAATGATCTCATAATGACACGTGACATCTCCCCAGCTGTTGATAATAAATCAATCCATGTGCATTAATGGTAACGGCATCACTTAACGGAATGGTAAAGATTCCGTTAAGTTTTATCTCTCCTTTTGGCGCCCAAAATCTGGCTTTAAATAGGTAACTTCAGGTACAAGAAATCATTCACTCTCACTTACCCTCTCTCTCTTACTTCAGTTAAGCTTTTCTTCAAGTACCGATACTTATTCTCATGCCGGAGTGTGGTCACGGAGAGAACCCCCTTTTCCCCGTGGCGAGGCTAACGGCGTTTCTGTTTTGTAGGTATCGTCGGAAGTAATTGCAATCATCATTATCGTGAAACCAAATGAAGGATTAACCTCTTTATGCAAGAAACTAAACCCTAGATCTAACCAGATTCCGATCTGTTAGGTCTACGTTTCTTCGGAATCCATAATGACATAAGTGACCTCTAATACGACAATTAACCAAGTTCGGATTTCTAACCCGACTACGCTTTCGTTAAAGAGAGTAAATCGTGTAGTAATTATTAGACAACTAGGAATGTTACCCACATTCACTAAGCGCGAATAAATAAAGAACCCTGCTCTAACGTGTCACACCCTAACCGACGGAAACATCGGGCATGGCACTAGGCGAATTAGATTGCTCGAGAGAATCCATAATAACTATTTATGCGACAATATTTAAGCCTTCATTATGCCATACTAACAAACATATAATCCATAAAAAATTATTACAAATATCCAAAAATCTCTCAAACATGTCCAATTTGGTCTCCCCTAGATTTCTAATACGTGAGTTTCTAGAGATAGCCCTAATCCAATTCAGCAAATGTCATCAACCTGCCACATATGTTAAAATAAAACATCAATACAATTAAGTAAAGGTGAGCATACAGGTTTGCGTACATAATAGATATAAAAGCGTTTAGCATACACCGCATGACATACGTAAGAGGTGTGAACTATGTAACTACTTAGATTCAAGTAAACCAACAAACCGAGAGTGCGAGGCACGCAAACAAGTGTCCACGTCCTAAAGAGAAAATATTATGAGAATGAAAATGCGAGCTTAACAACCCCGGGCCTCCGGGTGGCGGGTCAACCTCTAGCAAGCTATCATGTTAAGGGTGGCGTACTAGCAATCAAGTAACACATACAATTCAGCAGATTTCACGTATAGTCACATAGTAGCGGATTTCGAGTAAGCGTTTGAGTTGTGTGATGTGTTTTGATATACGAACATATGTGACACCCAAAACCAAAAGTGCGTTTAAGCGTAAAAGGGTTCAAGTATACTCACTGTTAGTGCGATTAGAGAGAGAGAGAGATGGGATCTGATGTAGATGGAAAGGAACTCCGGATCAGCCTGTAAGCGAACAGAAGTGCATCAGTCTTTCGAATTGCTGAAACGGTCAAAATGTGAAGGAGCAGAATACAAATTCGGGCGAAGTTGTACCAATTCCTTGGAATTGGTACAAGTTCGGGCGAACTTGACTGTTTAATCTTACTTAGTTATGACCAGTTGGAAATCACATAGACATGATCTGAAAACTTGTTTTGATAAATAATTAACGAATAATATATATGATTTCAATGATCCACGATCGAAACCGAAAGATTGATGCAAATGAATAGTAATCCGACTAATTACCACTCTATAGATTTCATAAACATAATCAAGTTCAATGATTAAAAGTTTAAAACAATGACAATCTAGAAATTAATCCCAACCGTTGATGAACAAACCAAATAATTGATGAACAAGAATGATTTGATAATCCGAAAATGTTTGATCAAAACAAAATCAATAGAATGAATAAACGAATGATTAATCAATTCTAATCCGAAAAGTCATAAACACACGCAACCAATGTTAACGACAAACCCTACTCCCGGAGACGGTCACAGGAGAACTAGCCGCTCATGACGCGTGAACAATCTTCGATGACTTGAAAGGATGTTGAATTCATGATAGAACTAGATCTTGATGATGAATGATGATGTTGGTGATGATAATCTTTCTGCCAAGATGATCAATGTTGCCTCCTAAAATTCGTGTGTGATGATAAGTACCCAATTAGGGTTTTCAAAACCTTTTAATCCTTTTTTCAAACACCACTCACGTGCATCCCCTACTTTCTAGCTATACCAAACCGTAAGTCCCATGTCAAATCCGTAAGCCACATGTCAATGGTACTGTTAACTTTTATGAACATCTGATGTAGACCGTAAGCCATGTTCTCAGGACCGTAAGCCACAAGTCCAACTTGCTGTTAATATTATGCCATTTGATCCAAACCGTAAGTTACGTTCTCCAAACCGTAAGCCACGTCGTAGCTCAACATTCCTCCACTCTTCACACTCACAACTTTCATTTAATTGCACTTTCACCCCCTCAAGTTCTTTCTTCCACTTTTCTCTTATCTCCTCACTATTTTTAACTTCCAATTAAGTACAATCAAGCCCCTCAACTTTAATAATCTCTATTTCTTTTACATGCTTGCTACATCAATCTTTCAAGTAATGACCGAATAGCCCCTGTACTTTGATTATGCTTAATACCTGAACTTCAAACTATCTTTTAACTTCCAATAACGGCCGAATGGTCCCTTGACTTTGTTGATTCATATTTCCTTCGATTCCAAGTAGTCTTTTAATTCGAAACCTTCCCGAATGCTTCCGTTAGCTACCTTGGTCAACATCACACGTTCCACTTGATCCTTAAATCACGTAATTTCACCACATTTCACGTTCTTACCTACAAACATACCAACACTCGCAATCAACCTATTCATAGCATATAATCATATAAAACCAAACAAATCACGTAAGATAGGAACTTAAACACCCATATTTCACACCCTACATCACATCCCCACACTTACCTTTGATTGTCCTCAAGCAAACCAATACGGAACTAATCACCATAGTAACAACACCTCTAAACCCATAAAGTAATGCAACAACTTAAGTCCCAAGTCATACCCGTTCCATAGACTGACACAATCAAGATTGACAGTATGACAAGCAGCTGGTTCATGTCACACCCCGACCCGCAGCGGATAAGGTGATCGGGGCATGATTGGGTTATCATCAAAGCTCATGACATTTATTAAATGTTTCATATTCATTAATACAAATTAAATGAAAGTTTACAATGATTGCTACAACATGATCTAACTAACAATCTAACTCCTTTGTTCTCTTCTAAGGCATATCCTATGCTATCCTTGCTTCAACCTGTTCACCTGTATCATGTGTAAAAAGGTTTTTGGATCAACATAATGTTGGCGAGTGAATCCTATGGAAAACATTTGAGCAATTTATTTAAATTGATTATGAAATATGTGCACAACCAAACATGAGTAAAATTAGATGTAACTTGATCAACAATCATAAGATGTTAAATGAAACACTCATGAATAATAATGGAAACAATTAAAGGCACGCGATGCTCAACTCGTCTCTCACGAGGAACTGAGGGGCCTGATGAATGAATTGCATAAACATGATAATATGAATAACACAACTACAAACAATATAAACTCAATGAAAACACACATGAACAATAATGAATTTGAATTGAAGCACGCGATGTTCTACTCGTTTCCCACGAGGAACTGATGGGCTTAATGTATGAGTTTCATGTAATTTGACAAACGGAATATAAATAAATCACAACAATAAATCAATCTAAGATTAAGTCATGATGTGGTATGGCACAAGTTTAAATAAATTAATTAATTAATTCATAACACATGACACACCCCAAAACGTGTAATTTAAAAGGGGGAATTGTAAGATTCACTCACAGTGGGTGCGTTCGGTTGATGATGATGAATGCACGCGAAGTGGTTTTAACCACGAGTGAGATTTAACCTAGATAAATCGCATTATGGTTTGGTGAGTAAACGGATTTTATTAAACTATTTTAGTAGTATTGTTGGGTGTATTTTTGTGAGTTTAAAGCTATTTTCTAATCTTAAAAATGTTATTTTTAAGTATTTATAATTGATTTTTAATTAAAATAGTTAAATAAAAATAATAAAAATATTTATTTTTTTCTGCTACAGTTGACCTTGACCAGTTGACTTTGACTGGTCGTTGACCGGTTTGCGGAATATTGTTGTGCGCTCGGTGAGGCTCGAACCCGAGACCTCCCGTACGCGTGCACGCAGCTCTACCAACTGAGCTACGTGTCTAACCCGTTATGTATCCGATTTTAATTATATATATACATTAATTAGAATTTAAACAGAAAATCATTTTTATTTTAAAAACAGTTTAAGGCGAAACAGTCATGCACACCACAGGTCTCGAACCCGGGACCTGTGGGTTAATCTAACACACAGTCCACCGCTGGACTGTGTGTTCAACATGTTATAATATTCGGTTTTTATTATACTTAAATACAAAATAGATATTTCCTTTTCTGCCTTATTTAAAAGAAAAGATAATTGTCCGAGTCGGTGCTGAGGACCGGACTCGAACTCGTGACCTGTGATATAAACAAACACACAGTCCACCGCTGGACTGTGTGTATAACTTGGTTATTATTCCGGTTATTAATATACTTAACATATAACTAAGGCGACTCCGGTTCAGTAATAAAAAAAAAATAGATTTTATTAAGGCAGCGTGTGAGACGGGAATCGAACTCGAGACCTTTGCATAATTAACGTCTTATGTGCACACAGTCCACCGCTGGACTGTGTGTCTAACCCGATTAAAATCATGATTTATAATATACTTATATGATATGGAAGTGCGTCGTCTTCTTCGACAAAGTTGAACCAGAAATCGGGTCTGACTGGTTCGAGTTTTTATTCAAGTTTCAATAGTGTTTTAGGATAATTACTGGTGAGATAGAAGTGAAAAGGAAAAGAAACTGAGCGGAGAATATACCGACTGAACTCTCTGTTTTCCGGCAGAAACTCCGGCGACTGAATTCAACTCCGGCGACGTGTTCCTTGTAGCAGCTAGTCTCCGAAAAGTTTGGAAAAGGTAAGGGTATCACCGGTATAAGCTTCAGAGGTTCAGAAAAGCTCGGCAATGGGGAAACCGGTTTTCCGGCGACGAACAGGTTTATTCCAGCGAGAGAAATTACGCCGTGAAAAGATGTGATTTTTAGCGAAAAAGTTTGCAGACGATTGTGGTTGAATTTATAGGGAATAATCGAAATGTATTTGGTCTGATTTTGAACTGTATTCATCAATTTAAGTTTTCCGGCGGTTTTGAAAAGTGTCGCGGACTTCAAACATCGGTTATAACCGACGTCTGATTAAAGGTTTACGTTATAACGTAAATCGTAGTTAAGGCTCGCGAATATTCCGGGATTCCGACGACTGAACCGTTTGGGCGCCGGTTTTGAATTTGTAAAGTCACTATATCAATTAAATGATTCTGTTATTCATCAAACATAACAAGCGGCGCAGTGGTTTGTGTGTGAGATGTTAAGTCACTAGGTGACTCGGTACAGACCCGGGTTCGAAACCCGGCAGATGTATTTTATTTTTATTTTGCGATTTTTGACGGTTTTTCAAAAACTAAATATATATTCCCGTATAATAATTGATTACGGATCGTTTAAAAATATTTTGGGCATTTAATTCGCAACGAAAATTTTGACTGACTGTTCGGTTGCTAAACGGAGCGGGTTTGGTAAATCCGTTTTTGACGGATGTTACACTTTATAAAACTTAAGACTTGTTTATTCAGAACTAACATGCTTAGGAATATAACACATGCTACACGCCCCTCACAATAAACTATCCTCTCGGTTTACAAACGAACTAGCGTGTGATATGCTAGCATTTATATCACTCAAAACCAAACATGAATTCTGTAATCATAGGCTTGTATAACAATCACACCTCCACTGTATCATATAACACAGCACATATCAAAAGGACTTCCGGTTTTTGGGCTCAGGCTAAGGGTAGGAAGATTTTCGACATAAATTCATAGGTTTTTATGTGGCAAACAAACAAACGACCAAACCATGACAACTTTATTTGCAAACATAACATACTTTTGGGTTGGTTTCTACCCAAGAACACAAACAATATTCACAAAACTTCTATTTTTGTTCTTTTCTCTCTTTTTTCTTTTTTTTCTTTTTATTATCATAATTTGTCATTCACGGTCGGTACCAAAACATTTCACATCGGGTGTAAAAATTAACAGTAAATAGGCTCAACAGGGCTACTAAGGGTGACAGTTAGGTAGAGACATAACAAACGAACGGGTGTACGGGATATCCTAATGCCTTTATCATATATGTACACATATCACATCACAGCCTCAACATGCATCAAATTATACAAGTTCTAACACAGATCAACATGCGGCCCGCACTCAACAAAGGAAGTCATAATGTGAATCATTCTATCATTCTATAGGCTCAAAACTCTCACCAAGAAAAGATAAAAAGGCTGCCGACATGTAGCATATGCATTCTAAAGCATGTTACCCCTAGATAAACATCTCTTTTCAATTTCTTTATCCTAAAAACACCTGTCGAACCTACTCTCATGAAACTTAAAGGAACGACTATGACAAAGGACTATGTTAGTTTGCTACCAGTAAGGAGCTCATCAGTGGTTGAAACATTCGGTTTTCATATCCATTTAGTTCACTTAAGGCGATGAAATTCTTTAAAATTTTCAAAATTTTCAATTTTTTTCGTTTTCCATTATTTTCAATCACTTTCAACCTCTTTCAAACTCTTGTCCCAAACCTTCCCGTCCCGAGTTACCATATCCCCACACTCGGGCGACATTGTCCCCAATGTATAGTGCTTTTTAAACAAAACCTGGGAATACTGACTAACAAACCCCATGAGCGATCGTGCCTAACACAAATAACGTAACACATTCCCTAACACAAAAGTTTAAACACTACCAAATAGGAAAATACACCTAAAAAACATGATCACTAAGCAAACAAACTAAGATAAAGGAAAGAGTACATGTAACTGATCAAACGAACTTCCCCACACTTGTATATTGCCATGGTGAAGAACAAAACGGACACTGACACACAAACTCGGGTTGCCTCCTGAGAACGCTAAGTTTATGGGCCTTCAGCCAGATCATACCTGATATATAACTCATGCTGGTCGAAGTGAACATTTTCCTATCAAATTTCCAATATAAGCTCGATAGTTGAAATTTTGAGCTCTTATTTTCTCTTTCTTGCTTAGCATGTCTATTGAATCCTTGAACAAAAGTTTAAGCCCACATTTGCCTACCGAGTTTCCGATATATGTTCGTTAGTTGATGTGTCGAGTATTTAGTTTCTTTCACATCATTAACACATTTGTAGGATCATTACGGGGCCCCTTCAGTATACCTTGTCCAAGGTCTTTTCTACTCACCCTCCTCTTCTTCCCACTCGAGTCATTAACCCTAACTTTGTCGATTTTTATAATAAATAGTGTAGCCTGGTTAGGATACACAGGGATTACCTCGTTCACTGGTTCTTCAGGAGGTGTTTCTTCAACTGAATGTAAACATTTATCTTCTTGTGTTGGCAACCTCTAAACCTCTTCCTGTAATGTTTCTCTAGTCATGATGAGTCAAGTCTTTGATTCTTCAGGGAAAAGTGGTTTCATATTTTCACTCGGGTTTAAACATCCAACTTCGTCCTCCGAAAGATCCAGATCTTCTTCTTCATTACCAACGACAACTGGTACTTTCTGTGTTTCTCCAACTAATAAAGGATTGGATGTGGTATTTTCCTTCACAACCTTCCATGTTTCAATTTGTTCGTCTATTTGATTCGATCGTTGGACCATAAGCTCGGTTCTCGACCTACTCTCTTTCACCATCTCCTTCATAAAATTCATGATTTCATCAAGTTTAGAATTTTGGTGAGTCCCATGATAATAATTTTGACTTTGGTTCTCTTGATTTGAACTCGCTTGGTAATCATCTTGATTACCCATACAAAAATCCTCATTTGTCAACTGAAAGTAATCATAGTGTTGGCCATTTTAATGTTCTTGGTAGCCTCAGAACGACACTACCTCAGATTTATAACCATCATATTCCCAATTTTGCTCATACATGTAGTTGACATTTGACTGATAATGTCCCTGATATGAAGGTGCCTTGTAACCAGACATCAATTTTTCTTTCCAAAACACTGGATCTTTCCAAAACACTTGGCATTCTTTATGTATGTGAATTTTCCCACAACAAGGGCGTGATTGATGAGCTCTATCAATGATCCAAAGATTTCACTTCCTGCATAAACAAACTAAATAACCCGCGTAGACAACTAACATATATAAAAAACTAAAAACTAAAAGAAATTTTTTAGGGTTTTTTAGGAAGAAAATAAACTAACACACTAAGCGCACCGATTCCCCGGCAATGGCGCCATTTTGATCAATGTCGTAAGGTCGGTCAAAAATATGTTTAAAAAGTGTCCTAATCACCTTTACTAGTAAAGAGCAAGTAGGGTGTCGAATCCACGGGGATTCAGTGGAAAGTATGAAAGCTTGTTGTTTTAATTATCATCTACGTCTAAACTAATTGCTTTTTGCAGTTTGAGAATGATTGTAAAAAAACAAATGTAAATCAGAGTTGCAAACAATTATGAGAGAAGGCCAATCTCCGGGTTTTCAGGTTATGCAGAACATCAGTTACTTAGTTATGACCAGTTGGAAATCACATAGACATGATCTGAAAACTTGTTTTGATAAATAATTAACGATAGTATATTTGATTGCAATGATCCACGATCGAAACCGAAAGATTGATGCAAATGAATAGTAATCCGACTAATTACCATTCTATAGATTTCATAAACATACAATGATGAAAAAGTTTAAAACAATGACAATCTAGAAATTAATCCCAACCGTTGATGAACAAACCAAATAATTGATGAACAAGAATGATTTGATAATCCGAAAATGTTTGATCAAAACAAAATCAATAGAATGAATAAACGAATGATTAATCAATTCTAATCCGAAAAGTCATAAACACACGCAACCAATGTTAACGACAAACCCTACTCCCGGAGACGGTCACAGGAGAACTAGCCGCTCATGACGCGTGAACAATCTTGATGACTTGAAAGGATGTTGAATTCATGATAGAACTAGATCTTGATGATGAATGATGATGTTGGTGATGATAATCTTTCTGCCAAGATGATCAATGTTGCCTCCTAAAATTCGTGTGTGATGATAAGTACCCAATTAGGGTTTTCAAAACCTTTTAATCCTTTTTCAAACACCACTCACGTGCATCCCCTACTTTCTAGCTATACCAAACCGTAAGTCCCATGTCAAATCCGTAAGCCACATGTCAATGGTACTGTTAACTTTTATGAACATCTGATGTAAACCGTAAGCCATGTTCTCAGGACCGTAAGCCACAAGTCCAACTTGCTGTTAATATTATGCCATTTGATCCAAACCGTAAGTTACGTTCTCCAAACCGTAAGCCACGTCGTAGCTCAACATTCCTCCACTCTTCACACTCACAACTTTCATTTAATTGCACTTTCACCCCCTCAAGTTCTTTCTTCCACTTTTCTCTTATCTCCTCACTATTTTTAACTTCCAATTAAGTACAATCAAGCCCCTCAACTTTAATAATCTCTATTTCTTTTACATATCTTTCAAGTAATGACCGAATAGCCCCTGTACTTTGATTATGCATAATACCTGAACTTCAAACTATCTTTTAACTTTCCAATAACGGCCGAAAGGTCCCTTGACTTTGTTGATTCATATTTCCTTTGATTCCAAGTAGTCTTTTAATTCGAAACCTTCCCGAATGCTTCCGTTAGCTACCTTGGTCAACATCACACATTCCACTTGATCCTTAAACCTACGTAATTTCACCACATTTCCCTTGACTTTGTTGAAGATTTTCGTAAACAGAGGAGTTTTGATGAAATCGAAGGTAAAACCTTGTGCAAAATCGTTGTAAAACGTTGTTGTTTGCATGAAAACGGGTTGATTCTTACTTGGAAATCAAAGGTTTTCGGTTTCAGGAGGTTTCGGGCGAACTTGCAGCAAGGAGAGCACGAATGGAGGTGTTGGGTATTTATAGGTGAGATGAGAATGGGTTGAAATAGATCAAGTTCGGCCGAACTTGACACCTTTTCAAGCGAACTTGGCACAAGTTCGGGCAACTTTGGGCCCGTTCTGTAGAAAGGTGTAAGTTCAAGCGAACTTGTGATATATATTGATGTTTTGATAGTCTGAGCAAGTTCGGGCAAACTTGGGATGCCCAAGTTCGGCCGAACTTGGCCTATTGGCGAAGTTTTGTTGGTTATTTTCACGTTAGGTGTTCGTTTGGTGATTCGGTTCGTATTAGATAGTTATATTAAGCGTTTTAAATGATAAGATAATGCGGTTAAGCGATTCGTGCGAGTGAGAGCGTTGCGGTAGCGAGTACAACCATAAATCATAAAATACGCATAACACATAAATAACATAAAGTAACATAATCAACTGCGTTGCGATGCGATGTGATAAGCGATGTCGAAGGCACACGTGTTTATTAATTAATAACACACTCGGCTCTTAAAGTAACATAGTTACTTGTGATTGCGGTGAATTAGCATTTAATAAGCGTTTAGATGCGATATAGTTGTGACAAAAGTATTTAACAAACATAAACCATTTCATTTAATCAATCTCGGATTTACAATGAAAGATACAAACGGAATAAACGGAAAAAAAGATAACAACGAAATTACGAGTTGTTACATAACGTGTGTTCAAAACCATCAAACAACACACCTCTCAACCTAGCAATCCCAAGTCATCTTTCGAATCATCAAGATTGGATGCACACTATAGTCTAACTGACTTTAGTGAATTAGTTAACTTGAATTATTTCTAATATCAAGGTTTAGATCGAGAACTTAACAATAGCGACCCAATAATTGATTTTAACGTGTCTAGGGTGAATATCTTCTTTCCAAACACATTAGTATTGGTAACTACACAGCAACTAATAAGAAGTAGTTTAACTTCATAACACACAATTGTTCAAAAGTCAAACTTTAAAGTTAAAACATCATCAATTAATTCATAAAAACCTAAGTAGCACAAACAATTAGCCTCTAAATGTCATTGGAACATCAAAACAACATGTTTCAGTATCAAACATCATGTTCATTCAAAAGTAAAAAAAAAACAAATCAAGAACTAGAACTAAGGGGATGCACAAGCTTCAAATATTCAAACTTTTCACTTGTTTCTCCATCCAATCGTCTTCTCTAGCAGAAAATCGCCCTAAGCTTGTATAGAATCGTCTGAAAGTAGTCTAATACGACATAGGTTTGAAAATCGAGTTTATACAGGTGATGTTGTGTGAATTAGGCCTGTTAGTTTTAGTAATATTGATCACACTTAAGTGCGTTAATTTAATAACTTGAAAGCATGATTATATAGTTTTAAATTTATAAAACTGATATTTATTTCGACTAAGTACACACACTGGGTAGAGAAACCTTCGTGTACAGTATAGCTAGATAAGAACCAAGTATTGTCCAAGGATACGTTTCCCGTACTCGATCTTCGATTATTATTTTGACCATCCTTATTTGTAGTTAGTTAAAAGGACCTAAAATAGTAATATGTGACTCTTGGAATAGTCTTTATTAATTAATATAGTTTATTTTATAAAATTAGGAAGAGATATTGGATTTAAATAACACCAACTTTCACCAATGGCCGATAACACTCTCAACTTTGATTTGTACACCAACACTCCTAACTTTCAACTTATTGGCTGATAACACTCTGTTACTAACTGAACTCTAACCCAGTTAGTTTTTGCTGATGTGGCCCTTTTTGTTGACGTGGCAACCGGGGTGGTGTTTTTGATGTCGTGGCATTTTTTATGACGTGACAGCTGATCTGACATATTTGATGACATGGGAGCTGACATCAACTAACTGGGTTAGGGTTCAGTTAGTTAGGGAGTGTTATCGGCCAATAAGTTGAAAGTTGGGAGTGTTGGTGTATAAATCGGCCAATTGGTGAAAGTTGGGGTTATTAATCCAATATCCCAACAAAGAAAATGGTTAAGTCTTTGATTTTATCTTTTATATAAATTGGAAGTGGCTCCTTGTCTGGTTATCGACATTCCCTCAATCTTGCCACAACATATCGATAGACTGGTCTAGAAATATGTCCATAATGAACCAACCCTAGCCTCTCGACTAGTAAACGGTATGCCACAACAAGATTGGTTTAAAGCCATCTTGGTTTTATTATCTTTTTATAACTTGTAGTGCTTGTAATTCAAACTCACAATTGGGATCACGTTTAGGGATCTTTAATTAATTATAGAGTGATTTAGTCATCAAATTAATTAAGTTACCGAATAAGTACAATAGGTTCCATTTCACTGGTCTCTTCTATTTTACCAAATTACCCTATCCCCCCATTAATTTACCTTCTTAACTTTTCCCCAATCAGATCTAATGCATTACCAAAAGCCTTCCTTAAAGATCTTGAGGTAATATCAGAAGCCTTTTATTACCCCAAGATCTGGTTCACAACCAGAAGCTTGTCACCTGAATTTTGTTCAGTACCAGAAACTATAGTAAGATTTGGTTCAATACCAGAAGCTTACGTCGTATCAAATTAAGGGTAACAGAATCCGTACGCGCACATTAGTCAAGTTAAGTTAAGTTAAATTGATTTACTTTCAAAGAGGTCATGCAATCCCGTCACAAAAGTTAATAAACCAAGAATTAGTAAAAGATAAACACATTAAATAAGATAAAAAATACTATATTAATAAGATTAACCAATCCAAGAGTATGAGAAGACATAGAGATTAAAATCATATGAAACACTTTTACCAATGGCGATAACCACTCTTCATGATCTTCAAGCTCTAGCTTAAGGGAAAGTATATCTGCAATAAAGTGTCTCTCAAATCTCATTTATCACATATATTTAGTGAACTAATTTAATGATGTCTTATTCTTAACATGGATGATCAAGGTAGGGTGTTGGGTTCCTAACTTTGGAGATGTCTCGGTCAACATGAAAGCCTTCCCCAAGAATCAACCTCTCACGTCCAAGCAATGGGGTGGGGGGCTTAGGAAGCATCATGATCATGGAATACTTGACTATTGATTAACCAAGCTCCATAGATCATCCACACTTTCTCCAAGGGACTAGCGCCGTCAAGGAAGAGAGAACAAGGCCAACAAGGCACAAGTCTACCAACCTTGGGGCTGTTGTAAACCAAGGAATCAGAGAGCAAAGAAGGGTATACCTCAAATGGGTGAATGAGGCCGCTAATTATAGGCTGGTCGAATGCAGGTAAGCAAGGGCGTGCCGGGGTGGCACGACTGTACATTGTCCCTTTCTTCGTTGGAAGCTTCGAGATCTTGTCCTTTATGTCTCTTGGTAAGTTGTTTGGCACGGGCGTGCAGGCCCATGCACGACCGTGTATGGTGAGGTGTCCCAACATGGTCAATAACATGTGTACTTTTGGTTTCTCACTTTTGTGTTACTTGATTTGTCTTTTGTGTAGGCACGGACGTGCAAAAACCTTTTCTTTCTTTCCCACCACGCTGAGGCAGTAGGCACGGCCATGCACGGGGGTGCTTCCTGGAAACTTCATATTTTTCGTCTGCTTCTTTTTTATCTTGGACATTTAAATCCTACAAAAACTCAAAAGGAACGATTTAGGTTGTGTTTCCTCCATAAATTGCCTCAAAAGTACTTATAAATGAGGGTAAATTCATATTATAAACATGTATAATTGATGGCACAACAATAGGTGAAAAACAAAACTTTGCCGACAAGAACCCTCTCGCCCGTTGCGAGAGGGATTGGTTAAACGTTAGCGACACGCTAAGAGTCCACGGAACAGAATCCCCTGGTTAATATGGCATAGATCCTCCAAATGTCACGTTCCATGCTCACGACCGAATAACATTTCATGCGCGACTGGTACTAAAAAGCTTAGGTTGCCCTTTATAACTAGAATCCCCGCCCGAATTGGGATTAAGTACGAGCGGATCACTCCATACCTCCAAAACTTACAACTAAAAAGCTTTGGTTGCCCTTTATAATATTGACTCGATGTACAAAAATAAAAAGCCGACTCAAACTGACTCGGACTAACACGACTCATTATACACAAATATACAAGGAAATGCGTGACAGATCGACTCTGTGCACATGAAACGAAGTAAACCGGAGCGGAAAAACATTCAGGCTGGTAACATGCATCATCGTATGTCGCAAAGAATAGCCTGCATATCCCTCGTGTGTGGAGGGAGCTTGCTGTTGACTTTAATCTAATCTTAGCATGTCGCAAAGAACTAATGGCATATGCCTTGTGACGTGCTAACTCGCATTTTATATAGAATGTTTCTTCCAATTGGGGGTTCCTCTTTAGCCATGTTCTCCACTTTTTAAACTTTTTATCCTTCCAAACTCCTCCCAAATCATCGTAATCAAAATCAAGTTCCTAATCACCTGTAACTCCGTTTTCTTTGAAATCAAGTTCCCCAAAAATCACCCTAGCTTTTGTTCCAACTTGACCCTTAATATAACATTTAGAGTATTACCATGATTCAGTTGGTTGTGATTCTCTGTGCGGTTAGCATCATGTTTTGCCAACGGAGCGTCAACATGCTGAGAGATTACTCGACCTAATTCTTCTACGGTGGGTGGGGGGGGGTGATCACTCTCACTAGCACTGGCAACATTAGTGGTTTGTGACTTTGGAGGATAGTTTTCCTTCTACTGCATACAATACAAGGAGATGAGATAATATTCGCGCAATATTACAATCAACCAGGTATGTAAGAAAATAAATGATCACAATCATTCAAAAAAAGCCTAGAAATCATAGCATCCAAGTCATAAAACTATAACCATAATAATTTATTTGGGAAATTAAGCATCAATTGTTACATTGTTTAATTGGAACAAGGTATCAAAAATAGATGAAGTTAGAAAGCCTTCACTATACAAGTGTTCCCATCAAAATAACTGATGATATCTCGTCTCCTAAAGAAGCGAGCGTGCCAAGCGAGTAAAGACTCCAACATGTAGTGTTGCAGAGGCAAGTAAGATGCAAACGACGTTGTAATGCATCCATTTCTCTCTAGGAGACGGCGAAAACCATCTGGACAACAATGTCAAGCTGTTGTCCTGCCTCTAAAGCTCTCTGCGCTTATACATTTGCTTCTTTAGTTCCGGCATTTCAGTCATATGTTCTTCCTCCATTGATTGCATGCGGCTAACCAATGAGCTGTACCCGTCACGAATCAATCTAACTCATCCCTATAAAGAGTCAAACTAGGTTTTGTTGCGTGCATAGCGTGCTGCAAGCAATGGTAGGGTTCGCTCCATGGTCTGCCTAGTGAGAGGTAGCACCCGAGGTGCGCCGGATGACTCATTGATCTAGAATGTCGGAGGTACACCCTCCTTATAGGTCCATTTATGGACTTGGTCGGCCGACGTAGGGCTGTTCAAATTACTCGGCGCCCGACGCTCGTTCGATGCTCGCTCGAAAAATGCTCGGAATTTCTCGTTTGATTCAGCTCGATTGAAAAAAATGCTTGGTTCGGATTGGTTCGGTTTGTAAACGAACCGAGCACGAGCAAAGGTCCGCTCAGTTCGGTTCGGCTCGGTTGGCTCGATTTATTTTTTATTTAATATATATATTATATATTATAATATATAGGATTCGGTTCAAGAGAGAACCAATCCCAATTGCGAGAACCATGAGAACTCCTATCATCCAATGGCATATTTACACATCATCCATAACCAAATTAAATCAAAAGAGTATTTTAGTCTTTTACTTCCCTTTCATATTAAAATCCTTTTTCTCTCTCTTCTATTTAAAACCCAACATGTCACATATTTTCTATCTCTTCTGTTTAAAATTCAACATTAGACATCTATTGAGTCGTGATTTTTGGGTGAGTTCGTTTGGTAAGATCCTCAAATTTCGTAAACCCGAAATCGGGGTGTCGGGGGGCGTAAAAAGATGTTTGGCGTAAAAAAAATTTGTAAAAAAGTTTTTGAAAAAAAAATTGTAAAAAAGTTTTTGTCAAAATAAAATATTTTTGTTTTGGCGTAAAATATTTTTTTTGTAAAAAAGTTTAAACCCGTAAAAAATTGTTTTTTTTTGAAAAAAAATTGTTTTAAAGTTTAAAACCACGCGTAAAAAAGTTTAAATCCGCGCGTAAAAAAAGTTTAAAACTGACGGTAAAAAAAGTTTAAAACCGCGCGTAAAAAAACTTTTATACCGGCAAGTAAAAAAAATTTAAAACCGCGCGTAAAAAAGTTTTAAACGGGCGCATAAAAAAGTTTTAAACCATCGCGTGAAAAAAGTTTAAAACCGCGTAAAAAAGTTGAAAACCGGCGCGTAAAAAAAGTTTAAAACGGCGTAAAAAAGTTTTAAAACCGGCGTAAAAAAGTTTAAAACCGCGCGAAAATTTTTCTAAACACCGTAAAATTAAGTTTAAAACCACGCTTAAAAAATTTGAAAACGCGCGTAAAAAAAGTTTAAAACCGGCGTACAAAGAGAATTTAAACCGGCACGTTAAAAAGTCTAAAACCGCGTGTAAAAAAAGTTATAAACCGGCGCGTAAAAAAAGTTTAAAACCGCGCGTAAAAAAAGTTAAAAAACGGCGTGTAAAAAAAATTTAAAACCGGCGCGTAAAGAAGTTTAAAACCGCGCGTAAAAGAAATTTAAAACCGGCGCGTAAAAAAAGTTTAAAATCGGGCGTAAAAAAAGTTTAATCCGCGCGTAAAAAAAGAGTCTGAACCCGTGCGTAAAAATGTTTAAAACGGTGCGCAAAAAAAGTTTGAAAGTCTACGTAAAATAATTTTCTACTGCATGATTAAAAAATAACATTAATTAAAGTAAAATGATTAAAACTTTAATTAACAATCTTTAAAGAGCATAGTAAAAATACCAATTTACCCTTATACCACTAAAAACAAAAACTCATTAAATAAAGTACAATGATTACAACTACTTTATTGTCTTTTAATCTAATACATTAAAACACTTTTGATCAATGACGTATATTGGTTCCTACGGTTCTCACAACTCAAGGTGGTTCTCATTTTACCCATCCTATATATATTATTTAGATGTGGTGTGTATCATTTTTAATGAAATGACTAGAGACCAACATCAACAATGTTTGGTCCAAGATCCATATAAAGCTCATTTAATTAATTAGAATTGAAATCCAATACAATAGTCTATTGTCCAATATTAAATGTCCATTTAAGTAATTGAGTCAAAGTTTCAAATACTAAAATGTGAAGCATTGATCAATACTCAAGTGTCAACCCGCCATTCGATTCGAAAATACAAGGCCCTAATCAAAACCCCCCATTGGCCATCGTTATTCGATTTCTCCATCGCTACTCGCCAAGACGCTAACTCGCCATGGTTTTACGTCAATCAGTTCATTCAATTTCAAACTTCAATAGAACAAGGGTATGTTTCAATCGGTCAACGATTTATCTTCCCGCTTAGTTAATCTCGATAGAACTAGTTGAGTGTTTTTATATTCCTCGTTATTTGTTAAATTTTTACTTGTGTTCTATTGGACAAAACACCAGGGACGAAAACTGCACTTTACTCTAATAACCGGTACTCCCATCTTCACTGTCCTTGTTTGTTCTACAACGCTTGATACTCGCTCGATGTTCGTTCGAAAAATGCTCGGATCGAAAGACGCTCGCTCGACTTTGGCTCGGTTGAAAAACACTCGGTTCGGTTCGGATCGGTTTGTAAACGAACCGAGCATGAGCAAAGGTCTGATCGGTTTGGTTCGACTCGTGAACAGCGCTAGCCGACGACCATCCATCCCCAGCGCCTAGCTACATAGGGTCTCATCCTCTTGGCAGGCTCTCAACGAGTCGTCCAACGGGCTCTCCTTCTGTTGGAGCCCACAGAAGTAGTGGGGGGCATAATAACCGGTTCCAGACCTGACCTGGAACCGGTTCCAGTCCGTACCTGCTATATTGAAGAACCGGTCCCGGGTTCAAAAAGCCCGTAGTTTCTTACCCGGTTCCACTTTTTATAAAAAAAAGTTGGTCTGTACCCGGTTTCCTCTTTAATGTATGTTTTTTTTAAAACCGTTACAAGTTATAAAAATAACCGACGTGCCCATTATATAAAACATACATAAAACATAAATGATTATTAGAACCGGTTGCATTACAAGAACAGGTTGAATCCGAATCTCTGGGACCTCATCAGTAGGAGTCTCGATCTCGCTAGAATTCTCATCGTCTGACTCAACCAACCATCCGTTCCCATGCTCGCAAATGTCTTCATCGTTTCCCAAAACCGGAAATGGCATCCGTGAAGTTGTGGAGATGAGATGGTGGTGGGCAAGAGACTCGAACGACATCTGTGACATGAAATATATCTGTACTAAGTAAGTTTGTTTACTAAGATTTTAAGCATGTATAATTTTGCAACAAATAAGACATAAGGTACACATAAACAAATTAAATCATATGCATGCAATTTCTCCTAGCAGCACATATAAATAAAATTTATGTTTATGAATACTTTGGCTTCTCAAATTTTGAAAACATTTATTTAACACTCTTTGGGTTATAGTCAATTTTTTTAGGAAAAATATTTAGTTCGCTATAACCATTGGCTCTGTATCAACTTCTGTCACACCCCAAAAATCGCAACAGATGACTAGCATGATGGTAATAAATTGGGTAATTGAGACGTATGGTTTGATGACAAAAACCATATTTGATTGCCATGATGTTCTAACATTATCTCTATGTGATGTCCAATTAATTTACTAATTTTGTGAAAACCTAGAACCTGAAACCTAGAGATTGGTTATCTTTCTCGTGTAATATTTTTAAACCCAATATAAGTTTTGTTTTGTTATTTTATTAGATTAATCAAATCCAAATTCAGTTTAAATTAATTTAGTAATTTTTTATTTAAATAATTGAACGAAACGTGTAATACTAACCACATGTTCCTCGTGGATTTGATACCCTACTTACCATAGCTATCTAGGTTAATTAGGTTTGTGCATGACTTGAACGACGATCATCGGTTATCACCTAAATTTAAGAAGTTGTTTATGATCCTTATACATTATGTTCCGTACAAAAACACATGTCCAAATACGCGTTTACTAAAACAAAACATTGCAAAATCCCAAAGTCAGTTAAGTACTAAAAACACGCTAACAATGTTCAACACATTGGTTGGTGAGTGCACAGGAACGCTAAAGACAAATTTAAATCAAAATTTCCTTTTAAAAATATTTAAGCAAGATTTGGTACAACGAAAAACTTCCTTTTAAAAGCATAGGCAATCCTACCGGATTTCCTTAATTCAACTTATAAACAAACCTCCCGATTATACTCAAAATTTATATTGACTGAATTGCCCTTCTCGTTATCGATGAAGTTAACCCAGTTGACTAAAATGGCAACAATGAAACCTTTTTGGACCCACATGCAAAAAATGAAATCTTTGGACTAAACTGATAAAATAACTCAAACCACATGAACTAAAATGACATTTAACTCTTTTACTATAATTAGATTGGTTAAGACTAAATGAGAAATTATAGTGAACAATGATATGAAAAAAAGGTGAAGTGTATCTTCATCCAACACTATTATGCTTTGCGGTCTGAGCTTTGTTTTCAAAGCTTGAGTTCAGCTTGTTGGTAGTTTCTCAAGTTTGGACTCGCCTTGTTTATTATTTAATAACTAATATATTAAATAAATGTTAAGACTCGTTTAGGCTTGCGAGCTTGACAAGTGAAGCTTGGCCTTGTTTACTAAACAAACTTGTTTTTAGGTTCGGGCTTGGCTTGTAAACAAGTTTAAATAAGTTTGGCTTGACTCATTTACGAGACAACTTTAAATAAAAGGGTAAATATTATTAAATATTAATAAAAACTAATATCACACTAAGGCTCGACAAACTTGGCGAGCTTCACATACCACGGGTTCGATAAATAAATGAGCTTTATTTTAGCCTCATGCTTAGCTCGGGCTCGATAAAGCGGGCTTTATTTTAGGCTTAGGCTCGGCTCGTTTCGAGCTTTTTTTAGCTGATCTCAAGCAGCTCGCAAGTCACTTCCAGCTTTATGTTAGTTTTCATTAAAAACCAAAGTATCTCTATTTATTAAAAATAACAAATAAAAACAAAAACCTAATTTAGCTCCCAATCCAAATGTTCTTTGTGACCATGGCATACACAATCCCAAACCATGAATAACTAGATTAAACCCATTGGGTCACCAGTATTAGTTAGAGCCAAAATTGCCAACAAAAATAAATAAATAAATAAATAAATAAATAAATAAAATAAAATAAAATAAAACAAACAAAACTTGATTAAACACATGTAATAGGAAAACAAAAGGAAACTGATTGACAATAACTGAAATTCCTACTAAATGTATAAAAACACACCTTTACAAACCACTCAATATCAATTCCTAACCCCAAACACTACCATCTATTTCTATTCACTTTTACACAAATTACCGCCATTTTGATCAATCCCATTCCACATCTCGAGCCCGTCAACCCCGATCCCGGCCCCTCGGCTTGACTACGATTCCTCGGGTTTGGCTCCTTGTGACTTCTTTAGCTTTGCTACAAGAGCCCACATATTTGCGAGCTCGTTTTCAAGATACGACTCTCTCTGTTTGGACTCCTCAACCGTTTTTTGCAAATCCGATTCTATTCGCGCCTTTTCAGACAGCATTGCTTCGTACGACATTTCTCTTTCTCTACTCAACGCGAGTTCTCGCTTTAGTTCTGACTGTGTAGGACTTGGTTCTTTTTGTCTGAAGTATGCGTTGTCTTTACGTCCGTTTTTAGTGGAGAATGTGGATCTACGATGGTGGCTCGGGGAGTTCTTGTGTGATGCCAGCTCAGCTGATAGTTGCTCGTTGTGGTACATTAGTTTTGAAACTTCTTCGGATAGTGCTTTGAGCTCAAAGGCGGCTGCTGAAGCTAAGCCTTTGGCGTATGAGCTTTCTTCTGCTAGTTTTTTGTTTTGGGATTCTAACTGTACTTTAGAATTGGTTAATTCGGTTACTTTCTGTTTGAGTTTTTCAACCTCGTGTGCCTGTTTTGATACCAATGCTTTAGTTCACACACTTAAATGATTTGAATATGCTATTTTGTCAAATCAATCAACTTTGGTCCCTCAACTTTGGCATTAACCAAATTTAGCCCCTCAACTTTAATAATAAACAACTTTAGACCCTCAACTTTAATAATGACATGTTAACCCCCTAACTAAAACATCAAACAACTTTAAGCTTATTTTTATATACGTTTCGAACCCGTTGCGAACCGCGGGTGGTAACCCACTAATTCATATATGAATGGTTTGATTAGGGTCTGGTCGGGGCATTTCCAAACTGGTATCATCTTTTTTTATACATTTCTGAAACCTGAAACGTCATCTTATATTTAAACTCTAAAACCCCAAGCGTGTATTCAGTTTACAGCTGACCGGTTCTATCCTGGAACTGCGGGTGGCTAACCGATTTAGATTGGTCTAAGGTTCTATTATTCTTAATTGAGTAAAATGCCATTTTCGTCCTTGAGGTTTAGCACTTTCGCCACTTTTGCGAATTTCATCCAAATGTTTGTTTTTTCGCATCTGGATCCAAAAGGTTTAAAATCTTGCCATTTTCATCTGACTCGTTAACTCTATCCATTTTTCTACGTTAAATGAGGGGTAATTCTGTCTTTTTAGACATTTTTAATTAAAATAAAAAAAACATAATTAAGAAAAAAAGATCAACCCCTGTTGACTTTCTAGGTATGACTTTTCTTAGTTTATTAACAAATACGTAGAAGGACGAAAAAACCCTGACTTAACGTTAAAAATGGATGGAGTTAACGAGTCGGATGAAAATGGCAAGATTTTAAACCTTTTGTATCCAGATGCGGAAAAGCAAACCTTTGGACGAAAGTCGCAAAAGTGGTCAAACCTCAGGGACGAAAATGACATTTTCTTAATGTTATGGACCCACTCAGGTCCATTTCTGTCCAGATGAGTAACCATAGTTTAAACCCGTACCATATTATTATCCATTTAGCCCTTAACCCGTTACCCATCCTGCCAAACCCACTTAGTTTGCCACCTATAAACATGTATACGCAAGTGGTAACATAAAAACGAACCTGAGATTGGCGAAGCAGCATTATTTTTGCATCTTTCTCTGCATCAAATTCGCGACGTGCATCAGAAAGTTGTTGTTTCAAGGAGTTAATCGTTTCTTGTAGTCCTTCACATTCATTGATCTGATGAAACATAAAACCTCACAAAATCGATAAAAATCATAATGTTGTATGAAGATAACATTAGCACCGGGTTCTTACCTTCTCGTTGAGCTGCTCTTGAAGTACTCTATTATCCCCGGTTTTGACCTGGCATACAGAGTAGCATATGTCTTAGATTAGAACTGTATCTTTCAAGAAATTACCAAAATACCCCTAGGGTGTTAAGATTATTATTTTGAACATGGTGTGGCTATGTGTGTGTTCTAAGATGACATACCTCAAGCTCAAAGGACTTCTCATGTAATTGTGCTTCTAGCTCCGAAACAGACTGCATGAGACACGAATTATATATACTATGAATATGATATTTTGTCCCATCAACTAACTTTGGCCCCTCAACTTTGGCATTAACCAACTTTATCCCCTCAACTTTAATAATGACATGGTTAACCCCTCAATTTCGGTAATGACATGTTTAGCCTCTTAACTAAAACAAATTTACCCCCTAAACTTTAATAATAAACAATTTAATAATGACAGTTTTTAACCCCTTAACTATATCAAACAACTTTATCCCCTCAACTTTAATGACATGTTTAACCCCTTAACTAACACAACTTTAGCCCCTCAACTTTAATAATGGCATGTAACTCTCACGATTTGCTTATTTTTATCTACGTTTCAAACCCGTTGCGGAGCGCGGGTGGTAACCCACTAGCTTCAACTTAGGATGTAAAGAATAGGTGGGTTGGGTAACGGATCAAAATGGGTTCAGGTTGAAAAGGTCATGCAAAAAACAATATCATTACAATAACATGAATCTTTGAATTAAGTGATCTAGAAGGTATTACACGTTAAATATAGATTTAGGGAGACTTGCAACCTGTTTGACCCGTTCCCTTTTAGCTAACTTTTTTTATATTTGACATGTTTGGTTCGCTTGACACGTTTTTTTTTAATGGGTCAAAACTGCCATGTCAAGTGGTAGTACTTACTCGTGTTTGTTCAACTCCATCCATACTACAATGAGAAGATACAACAGAGCTAGCAATTTTGCCTTCTAGCTGTTTGATTTCATCATTCTTCTGTTTGATTTGTTCCTTCAATCTGGCGATCTCGGCCTGTAGGTTATAATTATAAAGTGATCCTCATCAGTATATAAGCACCAGTTAAAGGAGATGAAGATTTGACTTATTTAATACATTTACTAATTCCCGTTCGGAGTCTTTTGAAGCATCGAGTGACAATTGTTTTAGAGCACTTAAATGAACTGCCATCTCCTCGGAAAGAATCTTTTGCTGCTCTTTTAGGAGGTCAATCTGGTCAATTGTTTTTATGCTAATCTGCAAATCATGTAAGTGGAAGTCTAAATGTCTGGACCACGATGAATATGCTCAATACAATCAATAAAAAAAAGAGAAAAGCGGTTCATAAAAAGAACTAATGTAGATGGACCCATCCACTTTCAACAGAGCTCCTAACTCCAAGATTCTTGCAAATTCTTTTAGTTGTATGACTATAACATTGATGTGACTCAAAATTGCCAAGTCTCTCCGCACTTTTTTCTCCAAATTATTAATTTTGTATAAAAGTTTATATATAAAAAATTAGAATCTTAAATATGATTACCACAAGTATAATATAATTTGAATAGAATGATTTGAGCTACTTTTATTTTACCCTTTGACCCTTTATATTGTACAATACATATTAGTTTATGTTAAGAGCCCAGTATCTATGCAGTTAATATCGGTGATATGTCGGTTATCACTCCCTATGTAAAATATCAGTGTCAAATATCAGTACCGATATTATCGGCGATCTTAACCGACATCAGTACCTTTCTTCTTAGTTCTACCATTCGTCTTTCTTCGTATCGCTGCTATAGTGTTTTAAGTCTTAATTGTTAGTGTTAAATGTCTTAATCAGTGCCTACTTGCTACAATCGTTAGTGTTTTGCAAGTTGCAAAAGGTTAAAATGTTAATGGTAGGACTTAGGAGAGTATATTGAATTGTTAGTGTTAAATTTCAATATATATATAAATTCTGCATGATATGAAAATTACCGATATCCGATTTTTTACCGCATTAACTGCATAGCCCAGTATGTTGTCCAATGGGCTTAGAGTTTAGCTTAGTGGTGGTTCCCTCCTCTATATATGCATAACCCATGTATGATGTATATTGACGACAAATATACTATAAGTTATCACTTTGAATCTGTCTCTGATAACAGACCTCATAACAACCTGAACCTATTTAATAAATGTGTATGCATTTGATGCATGGTTTGAGTTTATTTATTCATGTACGTATGGATAAAAAAAGAAGGGGAAATGCTTACTAGAGGACTCCCATGTTGCAAAAAAGCATCCCCATTGATTTCTTGATGTTGTGGGGCCCCTGGTGAGAATTCAGCAGATCTGCACTCTGTTGGCAAAGAGAGTGAATGTCTGGATTCAATCATATTATCTGCTTGCGGAGTTGAAGCTGTGCTGATAGACTTGGCTCCACTTGATTTATCACTAGTACTAGTAAAAGTCCCAGAGATACTGTCTCGTCTCTAGTCAAAGCAATAATATTAAACTATTAATAAACCTCCAAATGTAGATTGAAAAAATTATTGCTATTGAATAATGTTACACAAGTTCTTCTCTCTCTCTCTCTCTCTATATTATATATATGAGAGAGAGAGAGAGAGAAAGTATATTGTACAAAATGGTTAATGTACATTACGTACGACATGTGATTTCGCACCCTTTAGTGATGAATTCGCATGGAGTAGAGTGAATTCGCACACTAATTTCTCATGAGAGGAGATGAATTCGCATGGAATAGAGTGATTTCGCATGGGATCAGGCGGCTGAGATTATTGCGTACATTTTGTAGGATAAGGCATTTTGTACAATAACCAGCCCCTATATATATATATATAGGGTAGGGATCCTAAGAGAAACACATGTAATTGAGAAACGTGAGAAGCATTCTGGACCACACATTTTCTCTAAGCCAAAAAAAAACATGTTCGAAACCATAATCTTCCTTTATATACATACACGCACAATACTTATTTTTCAATTTTAAACACCTACACATAAGTATAATTAAAAAAAGGGCGATTTAGGGGGAAAAAAGATTTTTTTTATATTTCTTGTGTGGTCCAGAATGCTTCTCGCGTTTCTCGATTACCATGTGTTTCTCTTGGGATCCCTATCATATATATATTGGCTAGGTAATACTTGGGCTCCAAGCTACTATAAATCAAGGTATCCTAATCTGACAATAATAATACAATAAATAATAAAAGTATCACGCTAATGGTCTAAATGAACGTATGGTCACAATACATCTGAGGTGTCTGCATAACGAGAAACCTTTTGTTTACAACAGAAGCACAAATACACTTCCAATTTAAGTCGCTTAAACCTAATTAGTAAAAACACTTTGCCCAACAAAAAGATAACCGAGGATACATGGACCTAAGCTAAGCTTACATTTTGTTTATCAAAGGGTAAAATACACGGTGTCAATCATTATACACGGTTGCATTAAAGAAAGTGATGTTTTCTAGTAAAGCGAAGTTGAATAACATTCCTTCTAGATATGTATACAAAAAGTAGTGCTGATTCTTTCACAATTAAAACTAATGGTTGTGTTTCATGATCTCAACTTAAGTTAAACATGTTGAGAAAATGTAACGTAGCAAAAAAGGATACCAACGTCTACCTTCTACTAATAGTCAAATACCACTTATAATCAAGAGTAAAGTACACGGATGGTCCCTGTGGTTTACCAAAATTTTGGATTGACCCTAAGCTTTCCAAAAAGTACACGAATGGTCTCGGTGATTTGCACTTTGTAACGCATTTAGTCCCCATTTTTTCAAAAGTACATGGATTGTCCATTTAGTTTGCACTTTGTAACGCATTTAGTCCCTAACTTCGACCTCCTAAAACCTTTAAATTTGTTGGCTGGGGACTAAATGTGTTACAAAGTGCAAACCACAGGGACCATCCGTGTACTTTTGGAAAGCTAGGGACCAAATCCAAAATTTTGGTAAACCACAGGGACCATCCGTGTACTTTACTCTTTAATCAATGTTGAAAATTAACTATTCATACTTCAAATGATTGATGGACAAAGTACAGTATATATATTAGGAAAAATTACATTCCCTTACATGAGCAGCCTTAAAAATGTGTTATAACGATTAAAGAATAGTTAACCTGGATATACTTGATAACAAAGGAAGTGAAAATTATTACTATATATAAGTTAACAAATTAAATCCTTATAAACAAGGAAGCAATGTATAGGAGACTGACCCGTGGCTTCAACCAATTAAGTAATCCGGTCTTCTTGGTCCTTTTCTCGTCTTTCAGTGCATCATTATTATTCTCCACACTTCCATCAAGAGATACATGCAACTCCGTGTTTTTGTCATCCAATATTAAATCATGCTTTCGATGCGGGAGACATGCAAGCTGGCCATTGCAAAATATTATTTATATCATGTAAGTGCTAGAGGTGCCGAATTTGACCAATTGTTTGTAAATGGGTTCATTTGAGATGTGTTTATCTTAAACAAATTAATCAAAAAATTTAGCAAAACAGGAACAAGTTGGACGGATTTAAAGCCATCTAAAGTCTATTTAATGATACAACCTCCTAAACACTTTATTCGAGTATTTGGTCCATAACTTTCCAAAAGTACACGGATAGTCCCTGTGGTTTGCACTTTGTAATGCTTTTAGTCCCTAGCCAACAAATCTAAAGGTTTTAGCATGTCCAAGTTAGGGACTAAATGCGTCACAAACTGCAAACCACAAGGACCATCCATGTACTTTTGGAAAAAGTTGGGGACTAAATGCGTCACAAAGTGCTCACTGCTCAGGGAACATCTGTGTACTTTTGGAAAGTTAGAGACCAAATCCAAAATCTTGGTAAACCACAGGGACCATCTGTGTACTTTGGAAAAAGCTAGGATTAAATGTGTTACAAAGTGCAAACCATGGGACCATCTGTGTACTTTTGGAAAGTTAGGGACAATATCCAAAATTTTGGTAAACCACAAGGACCATCCGTGTACGAGATTCTTAGAATTTATAAAATAGACAAAAAGGCACTAGTGTTCAATTCAACCCGAATCCATTTTTTCAAACCCACACAACCCAAGCATCTTGCCATCAGTAGTAATACCATTTTATAAAAACGATTTTAGTATATCAGTGTGAACTTTTGGTATGTTAACCAAATACCCATATTACAAAATCAAGAATTGTTAACTAAGAAAAATGTAGAAGAGATCTACCTCTTCTTCACCAAAGGAATGTCTTCTTCTTATAGTTGACCAATGAGAAAGTCTAGATGAGGTGAAGACTTGGTGGAAACTAGAATTAATTTGGTCAGCCTTTGTATTCGACTTAACAAAGCAGCCTTGGCTTCTTCTTCTTGCGCCAGTCTTGACTGCAGCTTCATTTGACCATCTTCCAGCTTTAAACATCACAGACACCCAAAAGAAACTGGATAAATAATAAGAAACAGCTTTTCGAAGGAATCCGTAAATGTAAATGACATGATGTTTATAAAACCCATGCACGATGTATTGTTATTATTTGTGAGAGTTTAGACTAATTCTGTTCACTATTTCATGGTTTTAGATAGGGTTGAGCAGAAACCGAAAAAACCGAACCGAAACCGATAAAAAAAACCGCACAAAAAACCGAAAAAAAAACTGGACCGAAATAACTGAACAAATTTTACGATCCGGTTACGGTATTGCATTGTATGAAAACCGAAAAAAGCTTAACTGAACCGCATAACCTAAAAAATCATTTGTTATGTGTGTTATATATTGATTTAGGAATTATTAGTTTTATTCTTGAATGTTAAGTATTATAATAAAAACATCAACATGTTTATATATCTTTGAAATGATTATCTATTGTCTACTAAAAATAACAATATATAACATAAAAGTTAAATGATTTTCAAAGTATTATAAAAGAAAATGTGTTAATAAAAACTTTGGAGAAACATAAAATTAGATTAGAAGGTTAGGTTTATTTGACAATATTAATTAAAAGGGTTAAATATATTAACATAAATTTCAACATCTAAGAAATATTATTAATTATTAGATTATACATTTTATTTTTAAATCTTATGTATTTTTTTTTCCCAAAAACCGAAATAACTGATAAATCGAACCGAACCGGTGCTAAAACCGAAAAAACTAAAACCCAACTGTTTTCAAAAGCTGAATATTTCGGTTTTGCCAAAAACCCGAACCAAAGCGAACCGTGCACACCCCTAGTTTAACATAATATTCTTATCAAAGAAAGTACCTTTTGTTTAAGAAGAACAATGTCATCTCCACCGTTATCCTTAAACTGAGGAACTATAACAATGCCACTTTTTAATTGTTCTAATTCCTCCTTCAATGATCGAATTTCATTTTGGTATTTCTTTATGAGGGATTTCTCATCAATGATCTGCAGAATTTATACACTTGCTTTAATATAATGTGAAAGTTAAGATTAATTTTAAGGCATCAATGGTTTAGTGTCCATAGTCCATACCCTATTTTGTGCTGCTTGAATTTCAATTTTTTTTGCACGGTGGGCAAACTTTAATGTATTATGCGTCTCCTCAGTATTGCTTGATGAGGGAGTAACAGTGCAAATAAGCTACAAGAGGATGTGCATAAGAACAATATTATGGTTCAAAAACACTGTTGCATGAGACCTGAATAATTTAAAACTTATATGCAAAAGTTAGGGGTGTGCAAGAAACCAAATTAACCGACAAAACCGAACCGAAAAAAACGGAACCAAATCAAAAACCAGTGGGTCAGTTAATTGTTTATTTGTTTTTTTGAAAACCAAAAGTAGCGGGTCGGTGATAGTTATCAGTGTTCCATACCCGCCATGACCGAACGGACATGTAGCAAAATCTTTGTTGAATTTTGGACTTTTCACCATTTTTTCAATATTTGATTTTTTGGTTGAACGTTTATTAGAATTTATGGGTTATATCATATCGCTTTGGTTGGACGTTTGTTTCAATTTATGGATTATCATATCGTTTTGTTTGAATATTCATTAATAGTCGGCATTCATATTATAAATTATATGTATTCTTTAGTAGTATGTAATTTTCTAATATATAGAAATGTGTAATAACTTTATTCCATGGTTAAAAAAACTTGAGATATTTATAGCTAGGCCTAAATTCACTGTTAACCAATCCATAACCGACCCACTATACCCATCAAAACCGATTAACCGAAACCGCCATAACCGATCGATTACGGTAATCCATTAACCAACATCACGGTTATGGTTATGGTTTTTGAGCCAAAACCACCCATGCACACCCCTAGCAAGACTTACAGATACTCGTCCACGACCACTTAATGAAGATTGAAGGAGCCTAGTCAATTTGGAGTCCCTGTATGGTATATGAGCTGCTCTCACGTCTGTCAATTTTGATATAACCTGTGACAGTTCCAAGTAAGAGAACTCTACAACATATACAATAATCAATATATGAATAATCATATATATAAATTATAAAAGCAAATGAAAAAACCCACAATCCTCCTAGCTTAGATCCGCACTATAGATATACAGCAATAAACTTGGTAAAGAGAGAGTTGGGGTTTAGTGAGTTTCAAATATTCATGTTACATCACACAATGCCAGAGGGTTAAGGTATTTGTTGCCCGAAGATTTCAGATATACTGATACAAAACCTTGAGGTATAAATAGTAGAATAATGCTTTGTAGCAAGAGGGAGTTTAATGCGGCTAAAAGTAGACACTTGTAGAGCAAACTATTACACTGATAAAATAATGGCAATGATTGAGGCCTCACAGTTCCAAGGGTTAGAAGACTTTTATTAATATATGATCCTTCTTTCCTACGAACACCAGTAGTCTCGGCTTTAGAGCTCTCAGAACCTGCTAAATCTATGAGGTTCTGCAATTGAAAAGGTGAAATGAAGAATTATTTAACTAACAAGATATTAAACAGATGACAGTATTTTAACAGCAATACGTAGACAAAGCTGGTTAGTATAGAAGAATCTATGCATGATGTTCATATAAGTAAAGGTTCAAAAGCATACCAACTGTGACAAGTTAACATCTCCACCGTCACCATTTTCACCACAAGGGCTACTTTCTATTGTCTGTTAGAGAGTAGAAAGGTTAAGAAATATATTAACAGAGAGAATAATTCAGAAAAAACAAAAACTGAAGTAACAAAAGGGTAAACAGTAATAGATATAGATAACAAAAGATCAAGCAGTGGTGGAAATTTACATGAAAACAAGAGGGCCTAACTCTAAAAACATGTAGAGCCTTTCTATCATTTGACTTTCTTGTGAAATAAGGGTCCATCTCATGTGTGCATGTTTCAATATAAGATATATTGTACTGAATTCATATGGTAGTCACTTTGTATCAGGTACCGCGGTATTCAATTGTTTGTTATGTGCAAAATGAACCTTCATTTTACATTGAAAAAAGAAATGAATTCTTTAAGCTGGTTCAGAAAGTTACCAATGTAAATATTGTGTGACTTCTGCTGCTGAGCAAATTAAAATTCGTTGAACCAACATGTCTGTGTTCTGTGATAACAAAGAACAAAAGACTGGAAGATCAATTACATTTAAAAAATAACACGAGTCCAAAAAAAAACTAAGTCTTCCTAAGTGACCTACCTTAATGTAAAAAACAATAAATACACGAATATAGCCCCGAAAAAGACAAACCTTCACCAGCTGCAATAAGGGAAAGCGCATGGGCAGGAGATAATACAACTTCCTCCTTTATACCTTCAACAAAGGTTCCCTACAAGCAAAACAATTATAGCATATAGTCATATACCAATTTAGAATAGCTCAGGTTTTGATGGAACTAGAATATAATATTTTGAAGACAGGGGCATGTCATATAAAGTTATGAACTAAATAGGGCAATAACCAGGGATACTAAATAATGGTGGTACAATATACTACGATATAAGTAATGTGTGGTGAATATAACATTGACATTCTCGGTAAACCCATGTCTAGTATGTGATTTTGAGAAGTGACTATGATTTGCAGTTCTATTGCCAATACAACCTCCAATTTTGCTAAGCCAGCAATCTTGCACTGTTGAAATAAGCTAGTTCTTTTTACCGACCGCGCGTTGCGGCGGCGCCGTATGCGACATGATAAATTATAGACTACAATCAACCCGACTCGTTTCTAAACTAAATTTACGTTTAACTTAGAGTAATCAGAATTCATACCATTGAATTAAAATGTATTATATTTGACCCGACCTTTTCCAAAATAAAATTTATGTCGAAACGTAGACCAACTCAAAAACGTAAATGCAATAAATATACAGACTACAATCGACACAACTCATTTCGGAACTAAATTTACGTCGAAACATATAGTAACTCAAATTTATACCGTCGAATAAAAATGTATCATATTTGACCCAATTTGTTTCCAAACAAAATTTACGTCAATATGTAGTCCAACTCAAAACGTACATAAAAATAAAACATTTTATAATTGACCCGACTCGTTTCCAAACAAAAATAACATTAAAGCGTAGACAAACTCGAATCTATACCGACACGTACATAAAAATATGAAAACGTAAGAAATTAGTTTTTTTAAGTAAAAATGTACATGGGGTAAATTCAAAACTTTTAAAACATGAGGTCAAAGTGACATTTTACAAACTGGAGAGGCTAAAAGTGTAAAAACCATAAACTTAAGAGGGTGGCATCCGATGGGAAACCCCACCAAAATATAGGGCGTGAAATGACTATTTTCAAATTTTAGGGTTATTTTGTTCAGTGGCAAAGGCCACTAACCTTTGTTTTTAAAAAGATATATAAAAAAGGAACAATAGCAGTATCTTTAAATAAGCTGATATTTTATCCCAAAATATCAATGACTTGCCTCTTTTCTTTATAGGTCCTTAACCCCCCCCCCCCCCCCCCCCCCCCCCCCCCCCCCCCCCCCCCCCCCCCTTTCTGTAAAGAAGTCATATCAAGGTGACTTTTCGTGCCAGAAGGTAAAGTTTGATTACAATTAAATAACCTAAAGCAGATATGGAGACAAAAGAAGAAAACAGGTATCAGGGACAAAGATTACCTGACTATCCTCCCTTATTCTTAAATTTTGCCCTGCTGGATTCAACAAGTCGTTAACAACCTGAAGAAAACAGGAAACTCAAGATTGCAACATTACAAATATGCATTCAGCACGGAGTGAGTTAAAAGTAGTGGATATAAACGCAAACCAGACAACTGCAAGTAAAACGCATAAAATACAAAGAAACTACGAAAACAGATGCAAATTTTGTACATCCAACCAAATATTCAAAGCTAAATCATAAATGGTATTAAACTCATAGTGGTTGTGAAATAAATGAATGCTACCCAAAAAATTATTCACGAACAAGTTGAATCATTTTTAAGAAATTTGTAAAGGATCACTACAGAGAACGATGTTCAACAAGCAAATATGTCTTTCAGTCATGTTTAGAGTTTAGACCAGGTATGATGCAAACATTTACACACTTATTCAACTCATAAACCATAGAGACAAACATGAGCTAGAAATCGGCAAACATTTGATCACGAGACCCAATTCCATTACAAGCTTGGTATTGAAGACATATATAGTACGTCATAAAAGCAGAGCGTGTACTGATCATAGTTGTTAAAAGCCATCGCCTCTTGCGCCTAGGCCCAAATTCCTAGCTGGGCGAGGCAATTGCGCCTTAAGTCTAGGCAATTGCGCTTTAATTCTCCAGGTGATGGTTCATGCGCAGATTCCGGCGAGATTCCTAGATTCTTGAGAGTTTTCAGCCAACTTCTCTAAATTCTGGCAAGATTCTAGCTATATTTCTACATTTATCTAACGAAACTACTTTTCTACACTAATAAACTCGCATTTTATAATTTTGGTACTAAATAGACGATATTAAATGTTGTATATAGCTTTATTTATTATATTTGAAAAATAGTATTAATTTTCTATTATATAAAAATATTTGAGTTTTTTTGTTGTGCGCTTTTTTTTTCTCAGGCCCACGCTTTTTTTGCGCCTTGCGCCTAGGCCCTAGGTCGAGGCCTATGCGCCTTGAGTGCGCCTAACACCTTTAATAACTATGGTACTGATATAATTGAAACTAAAAAAACACGCAAAAGCATATGAAAATAATGGTAAATGTAGGACCGACCCGTTATTAAGATTGAAATATAACAATCAGATTAAGAGATAGTTCAGAGGCCTACCTCATTATAAATTTCCAAATACGAGACACGAAGGAGAAATTCACGACTTGGTGTCTGAAAATATACAAGAATTATTATAATTTATATCTTCCTGTTGCATAGGTGGTATCATAAGTTTAGCCATACATACCTCCTGAATGATACTGAAAGCATCCTTTACCGCCAATGGGATAATCCCAGGGGACCTCTGATCGCCCTGACTTGTGTATATGACAAGAATAATCAAGAGACATACATTGGATTGATTCACACAGTCACACACAGATATTATAACAGCTTAAAGTTCATTTGTTCATGTATATATGAAGTTATAATACCACAAGACAAGAAAAAAAAATATACTTACATGCATGGTGTGAGTTTTTCCACTACTTGTAACACCATATGCAAAGATAGTCCCTGATATTGGATTAGGTCATTGCAGATTTATGAGTTAATGCAGTATACAGAATGATACAAACTAAGATTAAAAGACTATAACTTTTCATAAACAAAATCACTAATCAAAGGATGTTTTAGTCAAAGATGCATGGCAACCGAACATTTTATTGTATAGAAGAAAGAGGTGATGGTTTTATTGATTAAATAGTAAAATGCCATTTTCGTTATTGAGGTTTGGCCAGTTTTGTGACTTTCGTCCAAAGGTTTGTTTTTCCGCATCTGGATCAAGGGTTTGAACCTTACCATTTTCATTCGGCTCGTTAACTCCATCCATTTTTCTCCGTTAAATGAGGAACATTTCCATCTTTTTAGACATTTTTTTTAATAAAAAAACACTATAAGAAATAAAGATCCACCTCCGTGGCTTTTTCCCCACCCAAATAGGTAAAAAGACGAAATACCCTTGTCTTAGCGTTAAAAATGGATGGAGTTAACAAGTCGGATGAAAATGGCAGGATTTTAAACCTTTTGGACCCAGATGCGGAAAAACAAAGCTTTGGACAAAAGTCACAAAAGCAGCAAAACCTCGACGAAAAAGGCATTTTACTCTTGATTAAATAACCAAAACTCTATGTGCACAACAACACCAAAATATCTTGGACATCAGAAAATCGTTATAAATTGGTATGCATGATCTTTTACTTAACAGCCAATCCACTTGGAGGTAAACAGGTAATTAAGGATTCAGTAATGAGCTGCATGAAATATAGAATTACCATTTATGCCTTCCATAGCACCACCAACAACATGATGGGCTGCAATATCATATACATGACGTGTGGTTGTGGTAGGCCCAAACACCCGATCTATATGTAAAAAATAAGATGAGATTACAATGTGAATCAAGGTAACCAAAGCTCAAACGTACTTGTTATATCAATTATGCAGGTTGCACGAGAATCATCTCTAAAAGAAATATGTGTAATGTGGAAGTGGATGGGTTATATGAAAAAAACTGAGACATCATATTTGGATCAATAAACAAAATCAACCTCAACTGTCTGCAAACAGACTGATACAAAGATAATATAACAGAGAGCGAGCAAACTATCTTTCTCCATCCGGCATCTTAACTATTATGTTAATGATGGTTTTAAACTTTTAATTACTTGAAGAGTGAAAGTGATCCAACGAGTTTTTTGCATGAACGAGGACTCTATTCCTACGATTGCACATCCATGGCTGAAAAGATTATACTTAGATATTAAAAGTATATTGACCTGATTAGAACAGAATTGCTGCTATTCAAAAGTAAAACCTGAAGTTACTGATTCTAAACCTGATCAACTGCAGATCAATAGGATGCAGCATGCTGTTCTCAAATACGCTATAGAAAATTGATGTGAACAAACTAATAAAATGGCATGGGCACGAGATAGGCCATACTAAATCACGGAGAATGTGACTTGAGGTTGTAATGACTAATTGTTCAAAGCCATTAGCCAGATTCAACTCTCTAAGAGAATCTACAATTTCAATATCCATTTTGGCGCCGATAAAAACCTCATATACTTAAACATATCAATTTTCACAAATACGTTCATGTCCTTCAATTTGAGCTTGTCCACTAATTTTCAGTGAAAATTTTTATTAGGTCAACAAATTTCATATTTGCTACACATCAACTTTATAACATGAACACCTTATCAATATTTTGGGTTTAAAATTAGTTTGGAAAATCTTTGACAAGTTGAGCATGTGTCAAGCTTACAATGGAAAGGGCTCAAGTTTGAGGCTAGCATTAAAAGATAAATCGGTCCACTTGGCACTTGTATTTCTCACTCAAAGATAGGGATTACATATAGCTTGTATATGTTTTGGATCTGAGTCTAGCAAACTCTCAAGCCGGTCCTTAGTCGCTCTAGTTGCATTACCACCCTACCTAAAGTTACACGAAAAAGCAAGCAGACAGCATCACTCACAGCTACTATTTATATATGAAAGCAGAATTCCATTACTAGTAAGCGGCATTGCTTAGGCATGGTGAGGGATGCTTATATATGGAATCTTATCATCATCATCATACTCAATAAATCCCACCAATAGCAGAGCTAAGGGTAGTGTCTGAGGAGGGTTAGATGTAGACAGCCTTACCTCTACCCCGTAGGAAAAGAGAGGTTGCTCCTAGCGAGACCCCCGGCTCGAATATGGAATCTTATCAATAGACTAACTAAACCAGAAAACTCAAGAGTTCAGTTTCAACTTGTAACTTTCTCAACTCTCAAGTAATACCAGCTTATCGAGGAAGATGCATTCACGTTCCGGTATGGAGCTTCGCGATGCCAATAAGATCATCAAACTCTCACTCACCATTCTAATTTCTTCTACGAAAAAACTCTCAGCACTTCTATGTTCTTACTGCTCAATCTAATTTGTCACCAGTTGTTTAATTTGTTGTCTTCACTCTCTCAGATACTAATATCACTTACTTACATAGCAGTGTTTGGTAGCATGACATCAAATCCAAGTTCCAATATATGAACTAATGTTTAACTTGTTGTCTTCACTCTCTGAGACACTAATATCACTTACTTACATAGCAGTGTTTGGTAGCATGACATCAAATCCAAGTTCCAATATATGAACTAATGTTAGGTCATTTCATTTCATTTAGCTAATCGTTGATTACTCTTAACTATGAGTGCAGCAATAAGTTCAACCACTGAACACTTGTAAGTATGACTTCACCATAATGTACCATACCATATGCATAAGCTACCGATGGATTATTCTCATTCCGAACCGTCTTTTCTCCATCCGCATACCACGCAATCTCCTCTCCCTGCCGTATTTCTCTCGGACTATCATAACAAACAAACAAGTAATTAACCATTAGACATAGTTTATTATCACATTATATTCAACATCACATTCAACTTAAAATTCAAACAAATTCATCACCTGAGAGGCCGAAACCTAACCGTAACAGTCACATTCTCCTTCAATCTCTCTACACTCACCGGAGACCTCAAATCATCAACCGAAACTTCCGAAACAAGCTTCGAAGACGATTTCGTAGAAGAAACCGGCGAATTCGCATATTTTGAACTCGATTTTCGTGATTTTAATCCGATTTGCTTCGACGACATTGACGAATTCAGCTTCTACTTCGTTAAACTTCGATTAAACACAACACATAATCCGATTTCTGCACTTTTTGGTTGAATTTATCAGTGAATTATCAGTGAAATGAGCATTTATACGAAGAATTAGGTTAGAAATGGCGGATGAAGAAGAATATGATTGGTTATTTGAGGAGTGGTTGGTGAAATAGGGTTTTATTAGGTGTGATATTTGTGCTTGCCTTGGAAGCGATGATGATCTAGCGTTCATGAGAGTGTTAATGATAATAAGATCTCTGTTTGTACTTTCTGAGAGACCACTAGATAAAGGGGAAATGGAATA
Organism: Scalesia atractyloides; assembly: GCA_947069175.1. Classification (NCBI taxonomy): domain Eukaryota; kingdom Viridiplantae; phylum Streptophyta; class Magnoliopsida; order Asterales; family Asteraceae; genus Scalesia; species Scalesia atractyloides. Next base: position 5,717,117 of record CAMTDV010000016.1, read on the forward strand.
TTCATATAATCTAGTGGGATGTGGACAAAAAGTAGTTTAAGTTTGTCGATGTATCTTATTTTTTATGTTTTTAATTTTATTTTATTTTTTTTAACGACAAAATTCGAATCACTGACGGACCACTGGAGTATTATCGTGCCACCAGCGAAACCACCTGATCATATTCATCTTAACTACCCAGGACCTATTGGTCTCAAAGTCTTATCTTACTGTCAAGATGACACTAAACTATAAAGCTATAGACATATTTTTTATTTAATAAAAAAATAAAAGAAAAACTTTAGTTGGTAAAATATAAAAAAATAATCTATAGTGTTCCGGTAGCAACTCGTTCATTAAAAATATTAGCTCGTTCATAAAAAAAATTAAATTTATTAGGTTTTTCTTATTTTCGGTTTACAATTATAAACTTGTTATTTAGTCTAATCCTTACAATTATAAACTTAATCTTATTTGGCTGATCTAATCCAATAACAAATAACAGTCATTCTATTTTTTTTATTGAAACTATAAATCGAGCCTAAATCGAATTTTGTTCTAGGTGCGGTTTAAAAAAGCATGAATATGGTTAGATTTTCGGTTTTGGCCAAAAAAGAACCTTTAAGCGGAATAGACCCAACCGAACAGGGATAGTTTATAACCGAACAAAATTATATATTAGGTTTTCAATCCTTAATATTTTGTTCAAACTGAATAACAAATGGTGGTGATTTAAGTTGTGTCATTTGATTTACCATTTTAGACAATCTTAATCATCCCAACTCAGTCCAAAAACGAATAATTGTTATTCGGTTGTTTTAGTCGAAATAAAAAAATGAAGTGCATTTGAATTTGGTCCTCTATCATGGTGTGATAATGGGTTGTTATAACCACATTTCTTTTTCTTTTTATTTTAGTTATGGTAATCGGTTCATGTTCTTATTAGTGTGTTGATCCTTATATTTAGTTGTTTGTTTGTTTTCTCTGTTGTTAAGTTGAGCCGGGGTCTCCCTGAAAGCAACCTCTCTATCCCATGGATAGAGGTAAGGTTCGCCTATATCCCACCATCCTCAAACCCTACTAATAGCTTAGCTATTTGTGGGATTTTACTGGGTATGATTGATTGATTGAATCAGTTATGATGTCGACTAACAAGTCGGATCGATGATTAGACCGTAATTTAAAATAAAAAAATCATTTTAAAAGTCCATATAATGATGCATTTCTTATTCTAGAAGATTTCAAAAGTCCATATAATGATGCATTTCCTATTCTAGAGGGATTCTAGGATTGTAGCCTACCGTATCAAATTATGAGTAAAATCTCACTAATAGGGTGATAAATTACCGGTTCCCCTATTGATATGATTAATAACATATGGTATTGCTAAACATACACCATCTAATAAACATAATGCCCCTTCCTCATTAAAAGATAATATTTCTCTCACATGAGATGATAAAGTCAGGAAGGTAAGTTTAGATATAGTTGTAAAAATTCTGACTAGGTACCAATTAGTAGTCGATTTATCACAGTTAATCCCAATTAATTCATAGTCTTACGACCATGAGTTTTTTTTTTTTTTGGGGGGGGGGGGGGGGGGACGACGACTTTCTTTTTGTTTTCGGCCATCGCATTCCCCAATTTGGAGAGCCTCGTTGTCCCACTTCGGTCAGACTATGTTGTCTTAACCGTGCTCACGCTGGCTTTAGAGTTTGGCATGTGCGTTCTCGCTGTAAACCATACCACCGACTACCATTTGACAGTCATTGTACCAACACAAGAGCAAAACTCTCTGACGTAACACATGGTAGGACGAAAACCCAGGTGGGCTCGAGATTCGAATCGACAACCTCACACAATGTATAGCTCAAATCATTCATTACCTTAATCCACCAAATGTAACACAAGTGAGAATCAAATTTGAGTCTCGATTAAAAAAACCACAAGTGAAGATTCTACATCCATGAGTTTAGCCACCCAAAAAGAAATTGCTAATTAGTGAAAATTGAGAAGTACTCAAATTTAGAAGTTGGGAAGATGCTTTAGCTTTAGGATGGTGGAAAGGACCAACAACTCATATGATTGCAACACAAAAATTGATTGCAACACAAGTCGGGAACAAAAATTGACTTATTACAATTTGACGTATTGCTCGTCGTGTCCAACGTTAATTGGTCAAATGAGTCCTACTTGTGATTGTATACTGTCGGGACTAAGTTGTAATTCCGGAGGTGTAGACTTGTACTTTTAGCATTTTTTTAATTTAACATGGAGCATATTTCAAAACAGCAAAAAAGACGCAATTACGTTAGCACTCAAGAAAGGCAAAAAAAAAAAACAAAAAAAAAACAAAAAGCCAGCTCAAGTGGGCTTTTTGCGTTTTTTTTTTTTGCCACGTTTATACGATTTAACGAGGTTTATTATTATAAAAATTAATAAAAGAATATCATGTAGTTATTTATTTATTTATTAAAGAACGAGGTTTATAATTATAAAAATTAATAACAGAAAATAATGTAGTTATTTATAAATAGATTAAATAACGAGGTTTATTATTGGAAAAATTAATAACAGAAAATCATGTTGGTTATTTATTTATTAAATAGAGTAGATTTTACTTATGACATTTAGGTAAACATTTTTATGAATTAGGTTAGAATAGAATACAAAGTATACTAAAAATAAAAAGTCATAAGAAAGATATCAAACAAACTCCAATTGACCTCATTTAAGCGGCATTGGAACTGTTTTATCGAACTATACGATGTGAGATTTTTGGTTTTTGTATTTAGATGTTTAGCCTTTAGATTTTAGACTTTTTGTTTACATCATTGTGTTTTTTTATTTATCATTGTGTCTTTTTTATATTTGCGTCATTGTGTCTTTTTTGTGAATTATTCTGTCTTTTTTCTTTGATATTGTGTTATATTTTTCAGCATTGTGTTTTATTTTACGATTCATTATGTCTTTATACACTTCTTATTTTTAAAAGTCTTTGTAGATTACGTTTACCCTTATATATTGACTTAACACTTTTTCAAAGTACCTAAATCTAGGTTATGTGGCTCACATTCATGAAATAATTCATGAAATAAGTTTGTGTGGCGTTAGCTTATATGGTTTTGGATTGTTCATAGTTTTGTTTTGAAATAAGTTTGTGTGTCGTTAGCTTATATGGTTTTGCATTGTTCATAGTTTTGTTTGCTTTTTTGTATTTGTTTTGTTTTATCCCTGCTAGTTGCTTACTAGTCTTTTTATAAATAAACATTCATGTATTATCTAAAATGTCTATGAATATACAATCTTAGTCCAATAAAATGAAAAAAATTGTGTGTCACTTTAGTTTCACAGTCATAATTCTCTTTATATTTACTATTTTTTATAACATGTTTGTTTTAATTGTTGTTTGTATTTCTATCTAATCATTTTTAAAATTCATTACTCTTGATTTTTGTGTAAGCAAACTATAACCAAAGTTTGAGAATGTTAACATAAATAAATATTTCTATGTGTAGAGAACGATTGTGGTGGTTAATTTCATGTAGTAACTAAACATATGTGGTGCACTTTTGCATTTTGAGTATAAATAAGTTAATAAAGTAGATCCTTCGCGGCGATGCGGCAGAATTCTCATTAAGTTACCACATAGATTTATGTGTTACAAAGTTACGTCGCGATATCGATCGTAACAAAAAAAGAATAAATTTGAATATCTATAATTATCGAAACTAAAACCATAAATATATGCATCAAAAGTGATAAACTTTTTAATATTTTAAAGCGACAATGATTTTAATTTAGTAGTGTAACGAAATATAATTTCTTATTTTTTTAGAAACAAATTTGTAAAAGATATATTAATTTAAATCACGTTTGAATTAATTATAAGAGTACGAAACATGTTAATTGTATCCTAAAAGTATAGAATAAATTTGTGTATATATATATATATTTATATGTTTATAATTTAGATATTTACTTGAGTGGTTTAGTTTATTAATTTAATTGCCTTCAAATATTTATTTCATTAGTAAACATCTCTTTTTAGCTAGTGATCTTTTGTTACATTCAAAATATAATAATAGTTTACTAAAATTTTTATAAAAGTAATTATGCATTATGCATTCAATGGACAAAATAATAGGTAGTAGATATGTTATCTATCTATAATACCTTATTAAGAGAACTACGATTTCTACCATTTTGATAATTTTGTCACACAGAGAAATTTTAAAAGAACATGTACAATATACTCAAGCCATTTAATAGAATATTTATCAAACTTTTAAGACGCTTGAGGGGGTATATAGGGATTTCAGCCATAGGAATTTTATCCCTATTCATACGGTGACTAAAACCTTTCTATCTTTCTTCGGTAGACATATGAAGAATTAATTGAAACCAATACCTGAATTCAATGCTGCAACTCGATCGTTTAACTCTCTGCTCCCTCTATATACTCTTAACAAATCACAGGAAGGTTTTTTCAATGCTTTGCAAGGATTGTGGATAATAGGATCATCCATCCAAGATACAGGTCTCAGCCGACCAGATACCAAGAACCAGTTCCAAGTTGATTGAGATCCAAAAATGAAGATTCAGAAACGATTCGAGATCTCCATTGTCTCTCTCTAATCCTAATAGACAAGTAACCCTAGGTGATTCAGTTTCGTGTCTTACAACTTGGGGTTTTTGATGCACAAAACTAATAGTGTTTGTTTCGTTACTTGATATGTGAAATTAACGATTTTTGAATTAGTAGAAATGGTGTTCTGAACACTGTTTCTGTTTGGAGGGGCCTGATCCATAAGAGGTTGATATTTCCATCTAATACATATTAGACCACACAAAAAAGAATCTCAAAAATAAATGTCACTATGTTTATGGATAAAATAGCAATGAGTATGTTGATAGTACAGTCCAAAATGAGTTTTTTTTTCATGCAATCTTTCTTGTTTGTGTTGGTGCTACCACTACTAGACTACTATAATATGTTGCTTTCATCGGAAAGGTAAACAAGTTTTTAATAGATTTTATTATGAAATAGTTTATTCAGTAGCACCAGTTGATTTATTTGAGGTTATAAATAATGACTAAAGTCTCATCAAGGTTCTTGGTAATGCGAAGGGCCGGGGCGACAACAGTCGTGCCTTGGTATTAATATGTAGAAATCCAGTTCAAAGCTATTAGGAAGATTAAGCTTGAAGCTTTCAATTTGGGAGAACTGGAAGGATTATTATTTGAAGGTATAATTTAACATTACTTTCATAAACTTATTGTTGTCTATTTCATTATCTATAGCTCTTGCTGGTAGTTAAATTTTTAATAATCAAGACTAACTCAAACCAAAGTGCCCATTAGGAAAGGAGATAACAGTTTTGTTTCGTAGGATTTATCAGACCATAGGTAATGGTTAATGCCCACTAAGGGGCATTTTTCACCACATCATCATCATAATGCCTCTTTAAAAAAGGTTGTAATGGTTAATGCCCATTTCATTTATTACTTTCCATTATTTTTCTTCTCTTTGGGCATTATTATAGAAATGCCCCACCCTCTTCATGCCCCTATAATGCCCAAGGGGGTGGTGTTGAGGGCATTATCAAACCTTTTCATGCCCTTATAATGCCCATTACACATGGTCTCAATGGGTTTCAGCGATTTAGCACCTTAATTCATAGTTAAAGCACACTTCATCTAACTGTTATTTATTTTTCTGTTCCACTTCATTTTAAATCCTTGCAAGAAGTAGGTAGCATTTCAGCATGTTTTAGTCTAACACCTGATACATTGGAGTTATTCCCCAGAAAATCATATTAATGACGAGGAAGTGTATAAAAAATGTATATAATATTTGTCGTTCGTTAGGATTGTAAGCAAGAAATTTTTTCTTTTGCAAAAGGACCCGGATTTTAAATCCGCTTTAGGCCTCTAAAAAGGTTGAGCCAGCCCTGGTATTATACTACTTTGAGTCGTCCTTTGTTTTGTATGCATGATCCGTAAACGCGGCATCCGCAAATTCCGAGTATGTATTCTGCTGATCTAATAATTATTGTTATTTTAGTTTTGTTATTTCTAGCTGAAGTTGTTTTTTGGTTATAGGTACAAAGTAGGTACAAAAAATGAAAGTTGCTGTTGCTCAAGTAAAAGTTCATGATCTCCCTAATTTGGCCGAAATGCTTCTTACAATCAATCTGAAACCGCGTTTGTTTTGAAATTGTAATGAACGCATTATATTTTTTTGTTAAGTTTTCTTAAAATGATACAATTATAAAACATGAACCCATTCTGAAGAGCATGTGATTGATGTAGACGGAAGAAGATGATGCGGTGGAATCAAAATGAGGAAAACGGAAGAGGAGTGCGTTTTGCAGGCAAAACTATAACCGAGGGGCATGGTCATGGTGGCAATGACTACACCCGACCTAGAGGTAATGGCTATTACCATCGGCAAGGTCAAGAGAACCTGACCATGCCAAGTCGGCCCAGTTTTCTAAAAACGGTCAATTGTCTTCTGAAAAAAGGTGGTTCAGGTTTGCTACTATACTCTAACTGTTGTTCAGCCAGATCACCAACAAGTGACACTGATCTCCTGTGTAGTCTAATATCAGCAGTGGCATTGCTCAAAACGCCCTACAAAACGAAGTTATAAGATCCCATGGCAAAAATTTAGAGATTTTGTTTTGTTTATCGATCCCCGCCTACATTACCTGGAGTCTGGACCATTAAATCTCCACCTTCTGAGTGGAATAATTCACTGCCGTTCTGGTTGTTTCTAATAACCGATGAAACAACATAGGGTGGTTTTGTGGCTTTCTCTGTGAAATGTAATTTTACTATGATAATTAGTATTGGCAATGCTCCCGGCTCAAGAAACTAAAATCCACACATATAATGTGACTGCATTACCAACAGTTACCGAGTTGCTAAACACAAATGACTTTCCAGTTACATGAGTAAGAATGAGCAAATTTGTACCTGCTCTTGAACTACAGGATTGTTTTTATGTTTAAATCACGTTGGCACTTGCCCTAACAACAAACGACCCGAACCCATTTCAAATCATTACTCAACTTGGCCAACCCACCCATTTTGGCATGTATAGTGGTGGATAAAAATATGTTTCTCTACTCATTTACATGTACCACTTTTGGAGTTCTTTATGTTTAATCACTTTTTTGTTACTCTTATTTTTGTTTATTGTGCCTTTGTAGCTATGTCTATATATGCAGCTCGCAACACAGTGCTTATCCCCTTTTTGAGGGCAACTGATATATATCCTATAGCATTGTTATCTGAGAATGTGCTTGGAAGTGAACATGTGGATAAGGTTGGGAATGTAGCTGTAGAAGCATTGCAAGAGCTAAGAGCTGACAAAATGAGGTAATGGGCACTTTTTTGTTTGGGCCGAGAGTCAGGTCGGCCCGGGTTCACTCAACATTTTTTGTTTAAACTGTTAATTTACAAACCATTAGTGTTTTTAAAATTAAGAGAAGTTTCAGATACCCCCCTAAAAAGTTGCATACTATCATATTCACTAGATAAAAATATATCAAATATGGCCACTTACAACCTTTTTGATTTGACGAGTTAGAGATATATTTAAGTTGATTTATTTATCCAACCCATTTCATATGACCCGATAGAGATAAAGACATTACAATCGTTTATAAGTAAATTGGTAGAAAAGTAGAATTGCCATCTCTAATTGATAATAATGTGCATTTAACTTATGTACCGCAGATGCCTCTACCTCCAAGTGTATATCAAAGACTCACTTTAAGGTCAACGTTGATGAATCTTGCACATGCTTTATCATATCATCAAATGTAAGCATTTTCACTGTTACACTCAAGCATTCACACCTACTAATTATAGTAAATAATTGAACTTCTGTAATTACACATGACACACTTATATTTTTGGACAAATAATGTTTTGAGTCAACTTTACCTGGACCAAAAAGTTACCTGTTTGACCCACCCATTTTGTCACTTCTCATCCTTTGTTCACAAATGCTGGTCCAATTTTTTATTGATACATGATATCCGAGTCATGTGCTGATGTAGCAGGTGTTAAGAAGAGATGCCACTGCAGGAACTACAAGCAACTCAGGAACAACAAACCATTCAAAACATATGTGATAGATACCCTTCGAACCATTTTACGGTTCTCACAGAACAGGTATGTCCGTATGTTTTATTAATCCATCTCATACCAGTGACACTAACAATCATCCCCATTTTATTGTGTAACCCTTGAATTACTGAATATCCATATTGGTACCTCACGCATTCCACATATTTGAGAATCGGGGTGTCCTAAGGATTGAATCCGTCAACTCATTTGAATACATGAAGATAAAGTACATACAAGTTAAATACTCATCAGATCCATAAAACTACATAAGTTTATAACCCCAACATGGTTCAGCCCGTAACGTGACCTCTGTTTTACCAGCCTTAGATGTGATAATATAGTGCTCTTATGAGAACGTAATAAGTCTTGTGATTATGACCCAACAAGATTTAACTAAATTATTGATGGGTTTGAGTTACAGGATTTGGTGAGAAGCGAGAGACATAGGGCTCCCTATTGCGCGACAACAGTCTATTTTTATGGTGGTACTTGTGAGCCTTTATCTGGGATACATGTTGCAGAGCTGACTGTCCACCAAGTTGTAAGAGAATGGTACAAAAATGGTTGAGTGTGTAAATAAAAGGTCTAAAGTTTATTTTGAGTATTTGGATCCATAGACAGATTAAATATTAATATTCTATCATGGAAACTTATTAAACTTATTATTATTATTATTATTATTATTATTATTATTATTATTATTATTATTATTATTATTATTATTATTATTATTATTATTATTATTTATTATTTAGCAACTTTTTTTGTCAAACATATAGTCCTCACTTTAAATCTTGTAACATTTTACTTAAATTAAGTATCTAATCTTGGTTTAAAAAAAGAATCATGAATACATGAGATGCATGATTAAAACGAATCCTCAAAAAATTCGTGAGAAAATACAAATCGACAAAATTAAAATGAAAAATCCATGTTAACAATTTTGGAACCGCTGCTGATGAGCGCGGCCTGTGGGTAGAACCAAGTGAACCCCTATGCGTGCACGATTTTCTGCCTCGTATAAACAAATGTATGCTCCATACATTTAGCATCTGATATTTTTATTTTTAAAATAAGATTGTAGATAAACATGCTTTTGGTGTTTTGATGAAAATTTCTTATGTTTTAATAAACCAGGCTATACATATTGAAATTATGGACTTTCTTTGCATGTTTGTGGCTTTATAGGCTATACGACTATTGTTTGTTGAATGGATAATGTTAGAAACCCGAAATGGGTTGTGGTTCGTAATAGATATCATAATTGAATCGAATCTAATATCAGTCGTGAGACCCGCCGCAACACGCGGGCTTTCCCACTAGTATAAACAAAAGGACAAAATTTGCTTTCACATCATGTATTCCTAATTTACCCTTATGTGTATACACACCAACCTTTTTTTTCCTTCACATTTATGAATGACATTCAAGTAATAAACTTCAAGTTGAAAGGATTTATGTTGGCTGTAGCAAGAAGATGTGATTTAATATAGTATATAATATAGTATATAATTGGAAGACGGTTTTATAAATCCATATTTTGTGGTTAGTTTATTTAATAAAATTTCACTTATAACCATCTGGTAATTGAATTGGATTTTTGTGGCTAGTTTATTTAGTAAAATTTCACTTATAATCATCTGGTAATTGAATTGGATGGAGACTAGGGGTGTTCATCTAATCCAATAACGAATTTTTAAATTATTGAAATCGATTTTTCGAATAATATATTTCTTCTTTTGCTTGAATTCGATTAAAAACTAGTCAATTCAATCCGAATTCGTATTCAACAAATAAACATGTATTATTTGAATATAATTCGAATCAAATCAAATTTGAAATTATAAATTCGTTTTTGATTTAATGGACTCGAATTCTAATTGAATCAAATTCGAATTCTTGATAATCGAATCGAGTTGACTCAAATTACGAACTTTTCGAATCTGAATCGAAGTCTGAACACCCCTAACGAAGACGATACTCAATAATTTACAAGAAATGGTAACTTCGTCTCTTGTCCATCAAATTGGTGTCAAACAAATTGATGGCTATGAAATCAATGTTGCTTAGTATACCAACCTAGACCCACCGATAGATGGACTTACAAACAACAATCATTAGTTTTCAATAAACATTTATCTTTGTTCAACTATCTTAATCCTATCTTTATTTATATTGTTGAGAGTAATTATGGTCATGATTGTGTAAGTACTTCTTAAAAGTTGCCAATTGGAAGACAACCCCTTTTTTATTCAAGTAAATTCAAGTGTCAATGGAAGTCTAAATCACCGCGTCATTATTGAGAAAATGACATGGTATTTAACTGAAAGAAGTTACACCATATTAATCGTGATAAATCATAGTTGATGCACAATCCACTACCACGCAAGCTCCAAATGTCTCATTCTCAAATCTTAAAAGTTATCCTTTTTACATGTTGTTTAAGGTAATACGTCAAAGACAAGGCATGGTTACGTCAATAGTGATGGATGGATCATGAATGTTTTAATTGCAAAGCATGTAGTAGATCATCCAAGATATAATTTGAGACATCTTGTGTTTTCTACAAGATGAATATATTCCATGAAGCTTATAATTATTGAACTTATAACTTCCATAAACCACCATACATGTTCAAAACTGCAAACATGTACCAATATTTGTCAATCAAATAAAATAGTAACTAAAAACAAATTATTGTGTATACCAAGGAAGTTTAAACTTGATGTTTCTAACTCCCAACCTTAGCAAGGAAAGTCTTATGTGCTAGAAATGTTGAGGGGCAGTGGCGAAACTTGAGATATTATACGGGGGGAGGGGGGTCGAAGACGTACATACCCAAAAATTTATATAGAACCGGGGGTCGAAAACGTATATACCCAAAAATTTCTATACGAAAGCTACATATATAACACTACTGAGCGAAAAGTTCAGGGTCCCGGTTCCTTCTAACCTTCGCCCATGTTGAGGGGACCGTTGATGAGTCACTTATCAAACTCACAATATATTGTCACAAATTAAAAAAAGAGGCTAACCTTGGGACTGAAAACCTTATGAGATGATGCATTGGGACAACTTGAGATGTTCTTTGTCGCCATTGATGTTGCGGTGAGCTTAATTTTCTTTGTCATTAGTATTTATTGTGTAACAATGACGTGGAATCTTCGTTTAACTAAAAATAAAGTTTTGTAAGTTTCCTCACAAAAAGTTCTTATTGCATATGGAGTACGCAAGATGGAGAGTGGCGTGCCCTAGATTTGTTTTATAACGACTGTGAAAAATAAAATTTGATCATTGTATCTTATATAGTGCCTACATTGTAACCAGTTTCACGCAAACACTTGATAAATTGACATATTATTGTCATTTTTAAAAATTTAATTTGGTATATCGATCTGGTTTTCAAAGTAAACACTTGACATGTCAAATTGACATATTATTATGATTTTTAAAAATTTAATTTGTTACATCGATTCAGTTCTCAAAAAGTTGTAATATATACTACAACATATATTACATCGTATGAGTTAACTAAGTGGTCGACCGAAAGACAATTACGATCCAATGATAAATATTTGACTAGTGATTAGTCAAATTGGTATGATACTATTAAACTTGAAATTTCATATAGATATGATTCTCAAAAGTTGTAATGTATATAAAAATGATAGATAATACATATAATAATATGGACTAATTTCGGATAGTTATTCGTATATCATATACAGAATCCCTAGTTTAAATTCCCGTGTATTACACGGGTGACCTCATAATAACATATTATTTAACTTTTTTTAAGGGATTATTACATATATCCAGGGACTGGCTTGGGCCTGCGCACTGGGCCCAAACCAATATAAGGCCCAAAATTTTTTTATATATATTTTTAAAAAAAATTCTCTTATATTTTTATTAAAAAAAATTAGGTCTGTGTTTAAGTTTAGAGGGCCTGTTTATTCATTGATAGTGGGCCTGTATTGTCTTTAATCCCAACTGAAATGGGCCTGCTTAGTTTAAAATTTTAATAGGCTTGGTTAATAAACAACTAAAATGGGCCAGGTTAATAAAAAAAATATTTCAAATCAATTCAAACCCATTAAGGGTTGAGGGCGGCTGGGGCAGTGACGATTGGAAATTTGCGGGAAGGGAAACCAAGGCACCAAGCGATCATCATCATCATCTCGACAATGAGGGTATTATCATCTCATTCTCACCGTTGCAGGAAGTCAGGAACATTGAATCAACAGAGGGTGCAGCAGTAGCCGTGAAGGGTTTGTGGCAAAGGTTTGATTTATAATTCTTTTTTAAAAATTGGATCTTTAGGCTTAATCTTATTGTGTGATTTCTTATGTTTAGAGCCCTAAATCCCAATGTTTAGTAACTTTAGACTTTAGTTATTGTGCCAAAGGTTTGATTTAAATGTATGATTGAATGAATGTTTTTGTTTTATGTTTACTTGTTTAAGACCTATTACGTTCTACAATGTCACAAGAAAGGCTAAACGGGTTGGCGACAATATCTATTGAAAGTGAAATATTAGATAGTATGGATTACAAGGAGTTGATCGAGAGCTTTGCTTCAAAAAACGCTAGGAAAACCACACTGTTTGCTTAGCAAGTAGGTTCGATACTTTGATCATTTTTGCTACATTATTTTTGTTAATTTGTTTTATCTATTTCATAACAACTATCGTAGTATTAGCTGTTCGTATTTATATATTTCACTGAATGATTGATGAGTTTATATTATATGAATATTTGCGAATAGGGCCCAAATTTTTTATCTCGAACAGGGCAAATTTTTTTTTTTGTGATTTTCGGAGACGGCCCTGCATATATCCCCCTATTTTAAATTCTAATTACATATTGGAGTTTTTTTTAATAAAAAACTAAGTTCAAAACCGGTTTTTAACCTAGTCCGTTATAACAAGTTAATTATAGGTTTCCATCATGCAAAATCGTTAGTAACCTAACCTATTTAACCGGTTAACTTTTGATAAAAAATCAGTTCGTTTTGATTTTTTTTAAACCGATCTGGTTACCTCTATCAGCATCATAACTTGAACTTTGAGGCGGTTTATTGGGCTTATTGCTGAAATACCCAATCTTTTTATTTCACGCTCCATGAGAGAAGCTCATTAACATACCCAAATTACCTAACCTTGACACTTATTGTTGTAATATGCAAACATTACATTACAACTAAATGATTCGTCAAAATCACATCTTTCTTAAAAACACTCTTTAAGAGTTACGTAATTGTATGTAAGTATGTTGAATATAGCTACTCGTTATTGTATGCTTATGCTGAAAGTACCGGGATCGAAAAGCGGGGAAAATTGGTATTGGTACTTACCGGTGTTTTTACATGTAAATACCGGTGTCGTACCGGTACCGAAAAACGAGGAAAATGGGTACCGGTACCGCATATACCCGGTATGGTACCGGCTCAGTATCAAATGCTCATCCCTATTACAAAGTGTAAACTACAGGGACCAACTCGTTTAACTTTTGAACTATTTCAAGCTACTATTAACCTAATTTAAAGAGTAAAGTACACGGATGGTCCTCGTGGTTGACCAAAATTTTGGATTTGATCTATACATTTTTCAAAAGTACATGGATGGTTCATGTTGTTTGCACTTTGTAACGCATTTAGTCTCCATCTAACAAATCTAAAGGTTTCATTCAGCATGTCCAAGTTAGGGACTAAAATGCGTTACAAAGTGCAAACTACAGGGGCCATCCGCATGGACCAAATCCAAAATTTTAGTTAACCATAAAAACCATCCATGTACTTTACTCTAATGTAAATGAGACACCTAATTCAAAATCTCGTACGAAATTTGGTACATGAGATTGTACCAAATTTTATTATTTAGCAGTGGTTTTGCAAGGGTTTTCTTGTATATAAACGAGGGTCTAAAATAAAGATAAAAAAGAAACCTAAAAATATGTAGAAAAAATAACAGAAAGGAAACGAAAAAAAAGTTACAACTAATTTAAATTAACTTGATAATAAATTAATAATGTAAATAATCTAAATGACCTAATAAAGAATTGTTACTATTCACAATTCATTTTGTTAGTATATAGAATAGAATTTAAACATCAAGGCCCAAGGCCCTTTTCTGCAGTTCACTGTTCACCCATGCATGCTAATAAGTTAAACGAGTATTCTAACTTGGACTGCATTTTTAAAGGTTTGGGCTTGGACCCAAATGAAGCCTCAACTGTATTTATTTATTTATTTACAAAAACAAGTTTGGGGAATAATACCAACTTTTCCATTAGATCAAACAGTTTATTATTTTTTACGACTTTTAAATTAAGTTTTTACCTCCAGTTTAAAATTACGTTTTTGTTCCTGCTCAAAATAAAAATTATCCTTTTCTCCCCAGCTCAAAATTACGATTTTGCCCTCATTCAAAATTACAATTTGGCTCTCAGCTCAAAATTACGTTTTCGTCCCAGTTCAAAAGAAAAATATGTTTTTGCCCACAGCTTAAAATTACGATTTTTCCCTCGCTTTAAAAATATATTTTTTCCAGTTTAAAAAATAATAGTTACACCCTCGGGTCAAAATTACGTTTTTGCCTTGTTCAAAATAAAATTATGTTTTTGGCTCCAACTCAATTACGATTTTGCCATCGGTTCAATATAAAATTATGGTTTTGCCTCCAGCCAAAAATTACGATTGTGCCTTTAGTTCAAATTTATATTACTGTGTTACCCCAGGTTCAAAACTACAATTTGCCCCCCGCACAAATTTACAACTTTGCCCCTGGTTCCAATTTACAGTACTGCCATCACTTTAGCTTTTGGCAAATTACGATTTTAACCCAGTTAAAAAATAAAACTTTTCCTTAGTTAAAAATAACAGTATTGCCATTGTTTTAGTTTTTTTAGCAAAACTATAAAAGTGTTTTCTTTTAATTGGTTGACTCATTTAATTATTTTTCGTGTCAAGGAGCTGCGTAACACTCGCTCATTATTCGGCCATCGCCCCTCAACACAGGCGGGACATCAACTAGTATAACAACAAAGTTTGTGCTTGCGAATAGTGAGGTGGTGGTGCTAAAATGCACCAACTCTTTTGCTAAAATAAGCCACCCAGTTTGTGCTAAAATGAGCCGCTTTTGTGGTTTTTGTCTAACTTTCAATGGCACCCGTATACTTTATAATAACTTGCGTTCGTTAGCTATATGGATTGTCGGTATTGTACTTTTAGAGTTTTTCCTTTTCGGCTGCTATACTGAGTGCCGCTGTACCAATACCTTAACGAATTGAACTGATACCAACTGATTTTGCGCTGCAACGTGCGGGGAAATTTACTAGTAATATCTAAATTCTAACGTAGTATTTTATAGAATCAAACATAAACAAAATATAATTTATTTTTATTAGAATGAAGAAATACATTTGCGCTGTATAATGAAATAAAATAAACCATTTTTTTAGTTTTCTTTCAATTGTTTATGTATTATTTTAGTAATAGATTTTCAAGTTTTTCTTTTCATGTTATGTATTATTAGTATAGTCTAATCTACATTAGTTACTTATTGCCTTTCAAAAGTACATAATCTTCTACAATCCGGCAGTTGGGCTGAGAATCGTCTATGCAAACCAATGGCGGATCTAGAAAATCCGCCAAGCGGTAACATTTTATAAAAAACGGTAACGAAATCGAAAAAAGGTCAAATTTTTTCAAAATTTACACTAATTTTATACTACCGCCGGAGCGCTAAGGTAGCGGGCGTTCCCCCTTGATATTAACTAGATCCGCCCCTGATGCAAACCAGTCTGAATAAACCCTTTTAAACTGTAATCATTTACGCCGTCTCACCCTTCCTTTATTCTATTCGACGAGAGACAAACTTATTTTTAATACATCTTACGTTATTGTATTTATGTTATATTCCCTAACAATTTTACATATTCTATATTAACTAGTCTCTACACGTCGTAGCACATTTGATGAAATATTCACATGTTTAATCATTCATAACCAAACCTTTCCCTCCTCTATTGCCATGACTAATATGGATCACGTATATCTGGTAATACTACTTTTATCAATACTTAACTCAAGTCAAACTTTTAAAAATCGTCGGTCCTTACTGAATAACCATTTTATTAACTGTTTTGAATATTTTGAGTTTACCCATCAAATTCAGGTTCTTTTCACATCCTAAAGTTCTTGTATCCTAATTATTTTCTTAACCAAATAACTTATTATTCATCCAAATAAAATAAAAACAATTAGCCCATTTGACTTTATAAAATCAAAACCTAATTTAACATTTTTATTAAGTCAAGTTAAACTTTAATTTCAAGATCAAACACGATGACCAAGACTAGATTCAAACCCCTTTGTAAATAAATACGAAATGGACCCCTTTAAGTAGCTTCCTAAAGTCTAGTGGACACAATGCTATCATAATTTAATGTAAATGGGTTGAAAAAGCTTCTTGATATAAAATCTACTCATATCTCTCTTGAAAAAGACAACTAAATTATTACAACAAAATCAAGGGCCCATTAATGGGAACTTTTCTTAGAAAATATTGATTCATTAAATCGAAATACCTAAATCAATCAGGATCGAGCTCGACTAAACTTCAACACGTTATAACTCTTTTAACTTAAAAGAGCTCGAGATATGAGTAGATATTATATGTATATTTTTATTTACGCTAATAAACGTGTAAACGTCAAAATCATACTCTGCCCAGATCTTTGGATTTGTTTGAGACATTAAAGTTCGCATGTGCATGTCGCATATGTTTTGGAAGATGCAATGCTTTCGACTAACAAGCTTCTATATGTAAAGGGTCCCACCATATGGCAAAGCTTATAATTGCAAGAGTGACGTTAAGAAGTTTATGTGGATGAAGTAGTAGAACAAAAGAAGTTCAAATGAGAGACATATTAGTATGTGGAAATCTGAGTACTTTGTGTTAGGGACCACACTAATAATGTCAATAGCAAAGAGACATCATAAAGAGAGGCCAAGAATAATGGTCCACCAAAACATGCATTGTATTCAACTTAAACCTCAATCATTCTTTTCTTATATTTCTTATATAGTAGCATAGTAGATCATCACATCTATTTTAGTGACTTGTACATCATTCAATAAGATATTACTATATCATGCAACATAACTTTTTTTAAATTACCATAGACTTTTACCATTTCTATTATTATCAAAAGCCAATATGCTTGTGTGGGCAATATGTGAAGGCAAGTACTAATGAATAATAACTACAAAGCATGTGGAATTGTCAAGTCACCTATCTGCACTCATGTTACATTACCAATGGGAAAAGAAGAACAAATAGCATATGCCACTTTAAAGAAAAAAGTATACATATATAGAATTCTATCTATAGTTATTGTCTAACACTCATAAAATTTTTATTGTAATTAAACTTTTTTATTCAACTGTATTGATACAAGAATCACATATTGTTGTGAAATTAATGGGATAACAAATTCGTTATCTTCGGGGAATAAGTATATGAGAGTGTTCGATTATGTTACAATGGTTGCATGTGATGGAATAGAGATAACTATCTTCAGATGAAGGCAATTGTGGGGCTATGGATGTTTTTCGAGGCTACTATACAATGTGCAAATGTCTATCACTTGATTATAGGTTTTTCAGTCCACTTTAGCCGCTTAGGTCAGGCTAGATGGGTCGGGTTAAATAAAAGAAATAAAATATACAACCCATATGAAAATACACAATAAAAGTACGTCACTAAAAGTACATAACAATCTATTACATTGTACATAACAAATGTACAATGTCCATACAATTGTTCTTTGGGGTTTTTATCTTTTGAAAACAATCTATTACATCCTCAAGACAAATATTCATAAGCGACTCCTTTTTATGTAACAAATACAATAACTGTTCAAATATTTATCACCATTTTGATTACACAAATCACACTTCACATATTTCAATGTAGAAAAAAAAAACATTTCTTAACAATTTCCATTGCAACTTGTAATAAACAATACACTAACGTAAATGAAAGTATTCAATTTTAAAGTTGGCAAAACTTTAATCCACTTTAAAATTATCAATGTAGTTTGGAAGTTTAACCTTAAGTACTTTTTATTTATTTTTTTATTTCTTTTATCATCATCAAATCATATGGATACATTATAACACCTCATCTTTTCAAAGTGAAAACAATCCCCCAAAAACAACATAACATCATCACCTTATGAGATTAATCACGGACAAAAAAATAGCGCACTATACGGATTTAAGATAACACACAATGACGAAGAACGAGGGTTGATTACTTTTATAAAACATTCGGAATTTTTGGATTTTTGATCGTGATGCATCACCGATGAAGAAGGAATGTTCGTGAAATGTGGAGGGATTGATAGTGGGGTTATGATAAGCTAATACGGTTTCTTTAGTTAGAATTGTCAAAAAACCCTATTACCCCTATTCTAGTCAAATTAATAAAAAATATTAAAATACAATTACAATTTTGCAATTTTTAATCTCAGTATTAAAGACTAGATCTAATGGCATATAACACTTCTTACACGTCTAAAAAAACATTGCACTAACCCCACCCTATATAGATATATTTGATTAACTAATAAATAAGGACAAGACATCAGTATCAAGGTTTTTTTTTTTAAATAAAAAGTTATAGTACTTCTTGTGCATAACACTTTATAACGTCTATTTGGATTTTTTGAGATGTATAATTAGACTTTGGGTAAAATAGCCCTTTGAGCTAAGGATATGTCGCCAAAATATGATTCAATGACTTTTCAAATACTAAAACATTGGAAATCTTTATGTGTTTAAGGACACAATTAATCTTGATATGATAGCGAGCAAAACGTACCCACTACTTTTCATCTAAACTTTTAGAAAATGCGTCGGTTGGGAAATGACTTAAATTGGACTAAAACACCCTCAGATAATGGGTTTGTGTAAATTACCACTAAGGGAAGATTATATAAGGAGTCCTATGTTTGAGTGATCCTTCTGGTAATTATATATGGGAGACTTGAACTAAAAAGGTATAAAGTCTCCTAGCGGGTCGGTTGGGTAACAAACTTCAAACCGAATGACTGTTTTGAAAAGCTAAAGGAATCGGGTTCGGATCAAGGTTTTGAACTTATAAATGTGGGAAAAAGTCCAAAAAATGGTAAAATTGAAGTTGGGCGCAAAAATTGTGAAATTTTGGCAAAAAATGTTTTCTTGTTATTTTCAAAACGCGTTTGATCGTTTAACATAAGGGCGGGAACCGGACGAATGATCAAGCACGTGAAGAACCGAACACTATTGCATTAGATAAATCATGAGAAGGTTGAAGCATGTGCATGCACGACAAAGCTTTGAGTTTAAAATCTTTATGTGTGTAAACTGTAAACTATATGTAATAATACGTGATGTCAGTTCATCTGGGTTGTCAGCTAATCCAGATTAGTAAGTTATATAAAAAAATCTTGGACCATATCGTTCGAATATGTAAGATATTCGGTATAGATGGGTTAGAGTGTTACACAATTGATTGGATGCTATGAAAAAGGAGTTGACTGTCCTTTATAATGATGAAGCTTGGACGTTGGTACCCAGGCCTGCTAATCACAAAGCCAAATGGTATTTTTGAACCCAGTAAAGGGCAAACAAAAGTATTAACTGTCACAAAGCACGTCTTGTAGCTCAAGGCTTTAGTCAAATACCTAGCCTTGATTTTCCATACTTTTATCCTCGTGGTAAAAACATCCATTATTCAGGTTGTGTTGTCTGTGGCAGTTTTCAATAACTGGTAGTTACATCAACTTGATATAAATAATGTCTTTCTTCATGGGCATATGCATAACCTTGTTTATATGGAACATCCACTAGGGTTTGTTAACCCTCAATGCCGTTTGAATAAACCTCTTTTGTCCTTAAGCAAGCACCATGGGCTTGGTTTCATCATTTGAGCACTTTTCTTTTAGATCGTGGATTCACTTGCAGCAGGCAGACAATCCCTATTTGTTTCAAAAGTGACACTGCCATTATGTACCTCTTAGTATATGTTGATGATCTAAACTTAACAAGTAACAATGACTCAGTTATTTAAGCTTTTATAACGTCGCCTAAACAAAGAATTATCCATCAAAGATCTTGGTGATTGAACTATTTCTCGGGCTTGAAGTTACCTATACGAACAATGGGTTTTTCTTTCTCAACCCAAGTGTGCTCGGACATTCTTGATCCTGACGATCTTCTGGAATCCAACCCGGTCCACACACCTTTGGCTACAAATGAATCTATTGATTTCTCTAGTGAACCCTACAAAGATCCATCCAACTCTCGGTCTTTAGTAGGTGCTTTACAGTATCTGATGATCATTCTCCGCGACATTTCATATTCTGTCAATCAAGTGAGTCGGTATCTACAATGCCCGAATACAGTTCATTTTCAGACGATCAAGAGAATTCTTCGGTACGTCATGGGTATCCTTGCCTTTGGCCTCAGATTCTCGCACTCCCATCGCACCTCCGTCCTCAGGTACTCCGATGCTGATTGGGCTCTTTGTATCGACACTCGCATATGTACTTATGGTTATTCTATTTTCTTGGGTGACAACCTTATCTGCTGGTGTGATAAAAGCAACCTACTGTTTCTCGCTCCAGTTGTGAATCTGCGTATCGACCTATGTATAACACAACCTCTGAAATTGTGTGGATCACTCACTTACTTCGTGAGCTTCATGCCCTACCCCCGAGTAGGCCAACTCTCTCGTGTGACAAAAAAGTGCTATGTTCCTTGCTCAAAATCCAGGTTGCCCATAAGCAGTCCAAACACATTTACTTGGGTTATCACTTTATTCATGAGCTTATATTATCATGGAAAATGTACACCAAATTTGTTCCTAGCAAGTTGCAGGTTGCTGACATATTCACCAAGACTCTATCTCGCTGTTAGTTTGAGTTTTTTTGTGACTATCTTAGTCTTGGTCCACCATTGTTCCGCTTGAGAGGGGATGTTTGACAAAATTATTTTTTTCTTTATTTTTGTCCTTGTATATGCATATATTCTTATTTTTCATGTGAGCTAAGTGTAACTATGTTGTGTATAAATAGGGCTTATCCATGATTATGAAAACCATCAGTTTACAATCATTACTTTATACACAGGCGTAAAGAAAAATAACACTTGTATTTTTGATGCTAAGCCATATGATTAAGAGAATGTAGAATTGACTTGTGATATATATAATTCACGACACACAACGGACACACACACATATATATTTATACACATGTATGGTACTTCATATCAAGTCAACATCCTAATCAAAGATGTGGACCATTTAGTTCAGTCACTGAAGTAAATATAGGGGTTTCTAGTTCAATTGGAACTTCTTAGTTTTTTAGCTGAATTTCTAGTTAGGTCAATTCAGGATCTTTGAATATCAAAGATAAAAGTGAAAAGATAAAAAGCATATAAGCATTTCTCTAGCAATCAAATACATGTTTACTTGTATCAATTAAATGATTACATAATGATTACTTTAGCTGACTTTATGCACTAATGATCGGTTCAACCGTTCAAGGATAATTCTTGTGCATACTAGGGGTAAAGTGCAAGTTGTTAAATGTCGGTGGAAAAATTATAAATGTTTTGGTGTGTGTTTGTGTTTATCATGACTAAACCAAAGTTTCTGTTTTCTTTTGTGTTGTGTGAATCTCTTTAGTTAATTCGGTTGAATTTTGCCCATATATATATATATATATATATATATATATATATAGGTAGAGGATTCTGTAAAAAAAGGTATTTTGTGAGAATGGATAAGAAAGAATCTACACCATTAGATATTTGATATAATGGTTGAGATTATAATGGCAAAATTGTAAATAGTGGTTACAATTAAAATAACCAATTTTCTAGATTAATGGTATAAAGGTAAATTCAACATTTTTAAATTTAGAAACTCACATTCAATGCTCATGCAAATTCCCCCCTTCTTTTTTAAACGTCAATAACTTTTTATTCGTAACTCTTAAAAAAATACACCATAATAACGAGTGTTTTTTTATCTTTAATATGAGTACCATATTGTTATACTTATGTAGAGAAAAAAATTACGTTTCGATTTAAAGTTTTAGTCCATGGTGTTTTTCTATGTTCATACAATTGTGTTTTAATTGTATTGGGATTCAAGATGTGTTTTACAGTAAAACACCATGAACGTAAATAAGACACCATAGCATTGCAAATAATGAAATATGATTCAGTCATGGTGTTTTAACATCTAGAGTATGTAACATTGTACTATGATTACAGTCATGGTGTTATATACTTATTGAATGGTGTTATATAATTATTGAATGATGTTATATATGTGCTGAATGGTGGTTGCAGTGTTATTCATAGTGTTTTTATAGAGATCTTTAAAATGGTGTTATATACTTATTGAATGGTGTTATATATGTGCTGAATGGTGGTTACATGGTTATTCATAGTGTTTTTATAGAGATCTTTAAAAAATCATGTTCCCATAAATAAGGGTGGTGGTTATGGAAGGTGATCAATTAATTAAATCAATGATAAAATTACTTATTTACCCTTTTAAATTAATTTAGAATGAGGACACATGTCATCTCCATAATATTTCTCACACTTTTACCCTTTTTACAATAACCTTACCCTATATATATATATATATATATATATATATATATTATATATGTGTGTGTGTGTGTGTGTGTGTGCTGAATGGGTAAAATGAGAACCATGTTGAGTTGCGAGAACAGCGAGAACTTTTTGATCCGGCGCGAGTTGAGTCAAATTATTTTTTTGCATAAACGTAGATGAAAAATTATAAATACATCTGTAAAAAAGTTAAAAAAATTCCGAGTCGGTAGTTTTGACCGATGAAAGTTTTTTTACAGTAGACGTAAATTTTGAAAGAAGATAAATATTTTATTTTTACGCCTCATGTAAATGTGGGAACGCGACATTTTTTTGCTGAAACAAGTGATTGTTTTTACGACTTTTAAGAAATTTTTTTCGGAAAAACCTTATGGATGGCCTAGTTCTCGCACTTTTACCCTTTTTACAATAACCTACCCTATATATTATATATATATAATTATATATATTATATATATATATATAATATATATAATGTGTGTGTCTGAATGGGTAAAATGAGAACCATGTTGAGTTGCGAGAACTGCGAGAACTTTTTGATCCGGCGCGAGTTGAGTCAAATTATTTTTTTGCATAAACGTAGATGAAAAATTATAAATACATCTGTAAAAAAGTTAAAAAAATTCCGAGTCTGTAGTTTTGACTGATGAAAGTTTTTTTACAGCAGACGTAAATTTTGAAAGAAGATAAATATTTTATTTTTACGCCTCATGTAAATGTGGGAACGCGACATTTTTTTGCTGAAACAAGTGATTGTTTTTACGACTTTTAAGAAATTTTTTCGGAAAAACCTTATGGATGGCCTAGTTCTCGCAGTTCTCGCAACTCATGGTGGTTCTCATTTAAACCGAATCCTCTCTCTCTCTCTCTCTCTATATATATATATATATAGGGGAGAGTTTAAACGAGAACGCTAAATATCGCGAGAACGAATGAGAAAACCAATGTTTGTATGTTCATCTTTAATTTGTCGATCTTTAATTGTAGGAGGCATTCATGTTTGTTTGGCGTCAATATAGTATATCCGTAAGTTTCGATCAGGGTTTGTGACATAGGTTCATGTTCGATCCACTTGGGGTTTGCCTAGGAATTATAAAGTTTCCATGATCAATGAGCTAAATGTAAGGATTTATTATTTGTAGCTCATTGGATTTGTGATATTACACTAGCATTGGAGATGCTCTAAGTGTTGCATTCTTTATCACCAGGATTCCTTGTCTTCTAACTTTAGTAGGAGGTCTATGAAATGTGAAATGCTTGGGTATTCAAGTTCTAACAAAGGTTGTGTAGTCTTAATAGCAGTAAACATGTGTTTTTTTAAGTTTTTTACTTCCTTAAAATTTGTTCTATATATATATGTATATGCACACACACAAAATATTAGGACACTTAGGAAGTCTAGTAAAGTGTTTGATTTGCCTTTTTTTTTCAATTAAAGACAGTAGATACTATGAACATGGAAATATGGAAAAAAATTTTTGGAATATTAACAAATTTTCTAAACACACAGAAAACCTATAGTTTATAAAAAGATTTATAAAACTAACTATAAATATAATGAGGAAGTTTTGATAAGAAGTTTTCACATGTGGTAGGTTAGTTGGTACATGATCAGTATTGAAGTTGTGGAGAAAATCTAAAGTTCAGGCTTTTTAAAAGCTATTTAAGTTGGGTTTTTTTTACGTATTTCTTCATCCTACGCTTGTTTATTATGTATTCTCAAAAAAAATTACATATTTTCTCTCCCTAAC
Source organism: Scalesia atractyloides (assembly GCA_947069175.1). Classification (NCBI taxonomy): domain Eukaryota; kingdom Viridiplantae; phylum Streptophyta; class Magnoliopsida; order Asterales; family Asteraceae; genus Scalesia; species Scalesia atractyloides. Next base: position 5,741,689 of record CAMTDV010000016.1, read on the forward strand.
CTATATATATTAGGGAAATTGGCTTATAATAATCTCACCTAGACCTTATTGGCCATTAATAATCCCACCTCAGTATATTCCCCCCACCAGTCCCACCTTTCACCTATTTTTCCTACAATGATCCCTCGTTAAGAAAACTTAACGGAGTTAAGCTTTTTTCCAAATTACAAACAGATTTTTAGGGCTTTTGATTAGAACGACGATACGAGTCCATTGATGTAAAACTTGCCTCGAAACGGTGCTCCAAACGATGAAAACGGCGCTTCAATTCGGGAGTTTAAATTTTCAATTAACTAAAATCAAGTCACTTGGAGCACATTTCGAAGTAAGTTTTACATCAATGGACTCGTATCATCGTTCTGATCAAAAGCCCTAAAAATTTGTTTGTAATCTGGAAAAAAGCTTAACTCCTTAAGTTTTTTTAACGGGGGACCATTGTAGGAAAAATAGGTGAAAGGTGGGACTGGTGGGAGGAATATTCCGAGGTGGGATTATTAGTGGCCAATAAGGTCTAGTGAGATTATTACAGGCCAATTCCCCTGTATATTACATATTTCCCCTTTCATAAAATTACTCTTAGAAAGACTATTTTACCTTTAATGAACTATAAATGAATATTTACGTATTTCTCATTTTTAATATCATCAATCAATTACATATTCTTTTCTAATAAATTACATTATAACCTTTTAACTGAGTTCTATGAAAACACTTGAAGAGGCATTGTCATATGTTTTGTCATCGAACTAAAATGAAATTCGTAAAGGCCTCAAATTTTTAGTTCGCTTTAGGCCTCCGAAAAGGTTGAGCCGATTCCAAACTCGAATAAGAAGAATACAAAAAGTAATCTGAACACTACAGCCAGGGCCGACCCTAAGAATTTAAGTACCCTGTACGGGCCGAAGAAAAAAGGCCCTTAGGCCTAAAAATTATACAAACTATTTTTTTAAACGGCGATTAACATTATATAAAAAGGCAATAAGGATTTAAGGTCTCTGGGAAAACGGGCCTCGGCCGGGTTGCAGCTCGCCCACCCTAGGGCCGGCTCTGACTACAGCGAAAACAATGGAGCTGCAACCCTCTCTCATTCTCATTTTCCTTTCAAGTTTTATTTGAACAATTTAGAAAGACGATAATGGTTAATAGTTGTATGTGTGAATGCATATTGAAAAATCTTACAATATGATTTAGTACACCAACATCATAACTGCTTCTAATAATATATTTAGTTATGCAATTGAATTAAAATATTGTAGAAATCACTCACAGTGGCGTTATTATCTCTGTCACATATTTAAATATAGAAGAGGTTTTTATATTAAAAGTAAAATAGTTATTTTAAGAGTAATTTTAATAAAAAAAGGAAAACATGTAATATATATGGATTACGAAGGGGAAATATGTAATTATTTTTATATTTGTGAAAATACGTAATAAGTAAGCTTAGGAGGGAAGAATATGTAAAAAATCCTTTAAATTGAATCAGAAATCAAATGATAGATATTCACAACATTAATACATATTTTTTTTTCCAAAAGTTTACCATGCAATCAACGTAACTCTACATGCAATAATTGAAAGTAGTAGATGCTTAATTAATGTCAAGTTTGATATACATAGAAAGTATGATTATATATTACAATGAAACTTGATTGGAAAAACTAATTATTAAAGGAATGTAATTTTTGCCTTTATTTTGTGTAGGTTACAGTTGGTTGTGAAAGTTAACAGTACCCATGGATGTTCATGGGTGAACAAAATACTCGTATGAATTGGGAAATTTGTACACATGGCAAGAATTTTATAAGATTTTGGATCTGCCATCCATGGCTACAAACGACATCTGTGAAGAATGTAAGAGAGACAGAGACTAGATCGATATAGCAAGGGAAGATATTGTCTGTGTATGTGTGGATCTCTTAGACCACGTGTGGTCAAGCACCATGGAGCCCTCATGGGGGTTATGCGACAAGTGGCAAAACAAGTGAAATGAGGGCTTTATATAACATGTGTATGTAGTGGATGAAGCCTCATAACCCCTGCCAATGGTGCAAAACATAAAAAAACTAGCCAATAATGCCGTTATAGTCATCGGTGGCCTCAAACTTTTCAGTCCATAGAGCCGGGGGGAGGGGTACCCGGCGTTATGGGGCGCGATGTTCGACATGAAGCCCAGATGACGCTCCACTACATACGGCCTTATGTGACACCATCTGCCGGAGAGATGATGACAATTGAGGATGCTCTTAGACAAACAACACTTCAGCCCTAAAGAGTAGGGTATAAAAACAAGTTGTTAACTGCAAGGGTATAAATCACAAGTTGTTAATTGTCGGTGAACCAAAACGATGACTTGGATGAAATGGGAACTAATAAGGAAACATTATTTTTGTTATTTTTATTTCATATAAAATCATATTTTCAAATAACTATGTATAGTAAATACTCAAAACCTGTAAATATTTTATGTAGACTACATGAATTATTAACTTCTTAATTTATAGATTTGGATTACTAATGAACCACTAGAGTATCATTATGTCACCAACGGAACCACCCAATCAGGAGGAAACCCAATAAATCTGGAAAAATCCCCTGTGTGGAAATTGAAGCCAGAATCTAATGGTCCCTAAGCCTTATCCTACCCAAGATATCACCAGGCTATAATGCCATGCCCATTGTCGAAAAGCTAACAGGATGCCGCCATCAACATCCTGTTAGTAATTCACAACTTTTGCTCGACAGGTGACCTTTGAGGGGGTTAAAGTCATAAAACCAGTGCGAGATGATTCAAACATGATACATCTGTTAGAGAAAACTCACGTGTTCATTACTAGCATTTTATCTTTTTAAAATAATTTAATTTGATGGAAAAAAAACTAATTTATAGGGATAAGAAGGGGACACGTGAACGGATTGAAAATAGAGTAATTATGAAAAAGCAAAGAAAATTGTAATGAATTAAGAAAGGGACCATGAAGAGGTAGCTTTGACATAAACTTGAAGATGGCTCCATTGAAAAGGGGTTATGTTAATGCAACATCTGAAAAGATGCCATGGTTTGTGGTGGTCCATAACTAGAGTTCCAGACAACAATGATGCAGATACATCACAATAAAGTAGTGTGTATACACACACACGAGTATTCAAATTATTGCGAATAAAATCAACCTTTCTTTATATTGGATCATGGAGGGGACTAGCATAAGAGATTATCATGATAAATGGAGTGGAACATGCATGTATAGTTGTCTTAATCCACTTAAATACAACCCCAACGTTAAAAGAAGGAAAAAGGATTCATTTGACCATACTAATTTAATGAGTCTTGCTTTAATACACATATAGTGGTGGTGAGTTACAATAAGAATATCTAAATATATTAGACAAGTAGACCCCAATAATAATACACAAAAATATGTGTTCAGTTTATCAATGAATGTTTAGTATGTTAGTTTTTCACGAGTAATTCACAATTGAATTTATTTGAATTAACTAGGGTCAATTGTCACTTTTTATTAATCATAATTTTTTTTGTCAAGTTACATCAACTTTAAAAAAAACTAAGAAAAAACTAGGGTTTAAACGAGCCAAATATTTGATAAAACGGAAAGTTAGTTTATGTTTGTTTATTTGATAAATAAAAATAAATGAATATATTTTTTGTTTATCAATTTATTAAAAAAAACATAAATACATGCATTTCTTATTCGTTTGTGTATATTCTTTCGTTAAGGTTGGTTTAGATACAGTGACGGATCTTGAAAATCTTCGTAGCGGTAACGTTTTATAAAAAAACGGTAACGAAATTGAAAAAACGTCTAAAAAAGGTCAAATTTTTCTGAAATTTACACTATCGTCGGAGCGCCAAACGATAGCGGAGGCTACCCCTTGTCATAGGGTAGATCCGCCCTGTTTAGATAATTGTATTTCGCCAATGGACAAATCCATTGGTAATTCTGTTACTAATCCTTAAAAACATGGTGTAATGTATTTGCCAATAGATGTTACCCGAGTGTTGACATTCATCGTTGATTAATTAGTGTTTGCTAACAGATTACCGACATGTATTTTAATTTCTCTTCTTTTAATTTCCCATTTTTAGTCGTGATAATAATAATAATAATAGTAATAAATTCACACTTTTTGAATGGAGATGTTGCATGTGGTTGTCTGTTTAATATGTGGTTGTCTGTTTAAGTGATATAATTACAATGAATTTGAACTTTGAATTTGAGGGTAAAATTCAATAAATAAAAAACAGAATTTAAAATAAATAGGAACATGTGATGAGACCTAAATCAAATTCATAGAAGTCGCTTGTGAGTCGTGACTCATGTTTGTAGCTTTAAATGAGAAGTTATAAAGTGGGCTCTCCATGTGTCTCGTTTTTATTACATGGACAATCTTGGTAGCTAGATTGAGTGTTATAATCTCTGAGAGATATTTTGCATCAAACATTAAATTTCTGAATTTGCGTCCCCAGGAATTTTAATTCTCTTCCAGACATATATATATATATATATATATTGGTTAAGTTATTCTATAAACACTTCTAATTGTAAGAAGTGTAAGAAGCCACCAGAGTGTGACAAGTGTCATATGAGGATTCGAGTGAGAAGGGTAATTTTGTCTACAAGAGGAGAGGGAATATGCACATGCAAGTCACATGCTATTTCCCCTTCAATTTCTAAACGTCCGTAACTTTTTTATACATCATTTTAAAAAAAAAAATTATACCATAAAATCAAGCGTTTTTTTATCTTTAATATGAATACCATATTGTTATATTTTTCAAAAAAAAAATTCAAAAACCCAGTTGTGTATGACACAATGGAGATGACGTAAAACACAATGTAAAGTAGAGTAAAAACACAATCAATGACAACAGATAAAGACACAATGGACAACAGATTAAAACACAATGACCATGACCTTCACGTATAACACAATGGCCATAATGTATAACACAATAAGTATCAAACTAAATAAAATCACAACTGATGACAACAGAGAAAAGATATAATTGATAACAGATAAAAGACACAATGGAAAACAAACTAAAAACACAATACACAACAAACTAAAACACAATTAACAAGAAACTAAAACACAATGGATAAGAAAATGCTAAAAACTAAAAAACTGAACCCCCATAAAACCTAAACACCTCCCACCCCCAAAAACCTAACACCCCCCACCCCATCCCACCCCCAAAAACCTAACACCCCCTATCCCACCCTAAGACCCAGTTAAAAGAGACAATGACGTAAACCTTTAGCACAATGCAAAAAAAACCTAGTAAAAATGAAAAAAATTATTTTATTTTTATATGACAATATGGTGCTCATATTAAAGATAAAAAAACGCTCGTTATTATAGTGAAGTTTTTTTTAAAAAAAAATATCGTATGAAAAAGTTATGGATGTTCTAAATCGATGGGGGAATTGGCATGTGCCTTGCATGTGGAAAAAAAAAGTCAATAAATAGGAGATTCCTTTTATCCCCTTTCATTCTTTTTTTTCCCTTGAGATTATTCCCAACCCTCAAAATCTAAGATCAATATACTAGAATCCTTCTTACCCTTCTTACAATAAGAGTCTTTTGTATTTGATCCTTGCTCATATATATATAGGGGAAGGATCCACTAAAAAGTGGATTTTCCCTAAGTAGCCTAAGAAGGATTATGGTGATGACATGCGGCACCCCTTAAAAGTAGGATGGAAGGGTATTTTGGTCTTAAAACACAAACTCCCACCCATTTGTTTTTTCAAAATACAATACAAAAAATCTAGTAAAAAAAATGTAGCACAAAAAATCAAGTACAAAAAAATTCAGCACAAAAAAAAATCCAACACAAAAGATATAGCACAAAAAAAAAATCAAGTACAAAAATTCAACAAAAAAAATCCAGCACAAAAATATGGTACGAAAATCTGGTACAAAAAATCTAGCATAAAAATGTTATACAACGTAGAAATCTAAGCCATATTTTGGGTTTTTTTGAAATCACATATTTTATATAGCAATATGGTGCTTATATTAAAGATAAAAGATGCTCGATTTTATGGTGTAATTTTTTTTAAAAAAAATAATGTTTATGAAAAAGTGCTGAACATTTAAAAAACGAGGGGGAATATGCATGTGCCTTGCATGTGGAGAGAGAAAGTCAACAAATAGGCTATTACAAAAATATCCTTACACCCATCTTTTTTCTTACACTTTGATCTTAACCATTGATTTGGAAAATGGAAGGTCAAGGTTCCTTCTTATCATTCTTAGGCAAAATCAACTTTTTATTTGATCCTACCCATATATATATATATATATATATATTATTATATATATATATATATATTATATATAGGAGTTGTGAGAACTTAGAGAACTCGGCTTTCCAGTGCGATTTTCGACCATATTTTTTTCACACCCCTAGATTAAAATGTTAGAAAAGACTGCCGTAAAAAAAATCGAAGTGGTGTTTTTCGCCCCCTTACGGTGGCTGTAAAAATGTGATTACATAAGCATAAAATCACCTTTATAAGCATTTACGGTACCGTAAATGATTTTTTATTTATTTATTTATTTTTTTTAGAATTTTTGGTAAAAATCTTTTTGAAAAAACCTTCCGTAAGGCCGAGTTCTCTAAGTTCTCACAACTCGTATGGGTTTTAAAAAATGTATAGGGTTAGGGTAAAATGAAAACCCATACGAGTTGTGAGAACTTAGAGAACTCGACCTTATGAAAGGTTTTCTCAAAATTTTTTTGAGTAAACTGCCATTTTGGTCCCTGAGGTTTGGGCAGTTTTTCCACTTTAGTCCAAATCTCAAACTTTTTGCATTTGGGTCCCTGTAGTTTCAGTTTTGTTGTCATTTTGGTCCAAAAGTGAAATCAACTCAAATTTCTCAAACTAAATCCTAATGTTTTGTCCTTTTCCTCGGAGGTAATTTGATCATTATAATTTTATTATAACTCATTATTAATTAAAATAATAAAACTAAATAATCCCCATATTAAAGTAGCAGATATTCATCTTCCCCAACTTCAACCCCAAACCCTAGTCTTCTCCAAACGCTCCATCATCTTCTCAAAACATAACACAAATTCCACCCCCTTCTTTCTCTTTACCTCAAAAACCCTACCACACACCACCAAACCATATCCCTTCCCCCATCCCTCTCATCTTTCTCCGTCTCTCTAAGAAACGACACAACATGTTCGGTGGTGGTGGCTGGTTTTGAGGTGGTCGCAACAAGATCGGTAGTGGTAGAGGAGGGACGGTGGTGGTGGGTGTACGGTGGTGGAGGGGAGACGGTGGTGTGGGTGTACGGTGGTAGAGGGGAAACGGTGGTGGTGGGTGTACAATGGTGGAAGGGAGACGGTGGGGTGGATGTACGGTGGTGGAGAGGAAGCTGTGAAAATCGTGAAATTAAACCGGCGACAAGTTTCTGACGTAAAGCTTCCCGGTTTCTGGCGATTCCGCTTCACTTTCTTCTTCAAATACGTCGTCATTTACTAATTCCTCTTCAATTTCAGATAATTTTGGTTTGTGAAACTTGAGTTGTTTCATATGATGGGGAAATGGATTGATATAGTATAGAGAAATTTAAGTTATTTGGGGATTGAAATTAGGGGAGTTTTGGAGCTGTAAGGTTTCGAAGATGAATTTGAGGAGAGGTGATGGAGATTAATGATGAAGAAGATGTTTTGGGAAGATGATGGATTAGGGTTTGGGTTTGGGGAAAGATGATAAGTGTGCTTTTATATGGTTAAATGGATTATATAATTTTATTATTTTAATTAATAATGAGTAATAATAAAAATTATAATGACCATTTTGCCCCTGAGCAAAAGGACAAAAAACCAGGATTTAATTTGAGAAAAAAGATCTAATTTCATTTTTGGACCAAAATGGCAAAAAGAATGAAACCACCTGGACCCATATGCAAAAGTTTTGAGATTTGGACTAAAGTGGCAAAACTGGTCAAACCTCAGGGACCAAAATGACAGTTTACTCAAAATTTTTTTACCGAAAATCCTTAAAAAATCAACTTTTCAAAAAAATAAAAAAATAAAAAAAACTTGTTTTTTTTTCATTTACGGCATCCGTAAATGCTGTAAAAAGTGATGTCATGCTTATGTCATCACCATTTTACAGCTACCGTAAAGGGCCGAAAAACACCACTTCGAAGTTTTTTTAAATTTTTTTACGGCAGTGTTTTCTAACATTTTAATCTATGGTTGTGAATAAAATGGGGCAAAACTCGGACGAGAATGTCGAGTTCTCTAAGTTCTAACAATTCGGGGGGTTTTCCCTTGAACTTCGATCCTATATATATATAAAGAGGAAAAATGCATAATGGAAAAATATTAAATAGTTTATAGCTCCTCTTATTAATTATGTTATCTTTAATTAATAAAGAAAAAACATTTTATTCTACACGTTTCAAAATTTATCCTACATATGTCTTACAATTATCAGAATTTACCCTACACATTTCAAAATTTATCCTACACATACTAAAATTTATCCTACACATGTCAAAAATTGTCATTCACCATAATTTATTTTATCTTGAAAGAGTATATTAAAAAAATTAGTTACAAGTTTAGTTAATTAGCGAATTAATGACAATTATAGATTTACTTATATCCCTTTTTCATAACATTAAATATACACATTAAATGAAGTAAATAGAGAATTTCTAATGGTTTAAAAATTATTCTTTTTATTCTTACAAGATTTTTCTTGACATTTGAGCCCTAATTCTTACAAGATTTTTATTATTATATATATATATCACTCATGAACCTAATTCTATATATATATATATATAAGGGTAAGGTTCGGCTACAAAATTCAAATTTTCTAAAATGTGTAAACAATCATAAAATAGTATAATTTCAACCATAAAACACATCTAAAACCCACAAATAATAGAGTGAAGATTACTAAAACACCATATTAAACCCTAATAGTTCATAAAAACTTCAAACATACCATCATAGAACTACGAATATAAAATACAACATGTTAATCAACATAAAACACAATAATGTTTGACATTCAAAATTAGAGCTTTATCATCCAAAACACAACACAAAACCCATAATATATGATATTTTAGTAATCTTCATTATGTTACTTGTGGGTTTTTTGTGTGTTTTATTGTAACACCCCAAAAATATAAAATTATATATATAGGTATATATATAAAACAAGAGTCGGTCATAACCGAGGGTAAAGTAACTAGGAATAATTAACCTGGTTAGTTGTTTGTTTTTTTTAAACAATAAAGAAACTTGTAGTAATTGACCATTTATATAACCTTTAAGTTTGAGGGACTAAAAGCGGGCAATTAGAAAGATGTTTTAATTAAAACTATATAAAAAATCTGAGTTCATGCTATTATTAACACTAAGTTAACTTAGCTCTCGATTATCAAAGACACTTTATTCCTTCATTACACAAAATCTACGGGTTTTCATCTATAAGTGAGACCCGTTTCATCATGTTATTAGGCATTCCTCCGGATACCTAATCTAATCAAGTTCTACATATAACCGAGTAGACGCACGGTTTCACTTAGGCATTTTAACAAACAGCTTGAGGGCAAGATTTTTGTACATCTTTTGTCTAGTTCATGAACAACATTTTAACCAAGTTTCAATCATCAAAATCAAGTCCTTGTGTCTGGCATTCATAAACAATATCAAGACTCGCATCATAACATCGGTTTTTCTCAATCTACATTCAAATTCATGTGTTCATCACATTGTTATGAAAACCCACTTAACACATATATGGGTGATCATAAATTCCTAGTTTTCAAAACTAATTCATCAAGTTTTCAACTAGGGTTTGTTCCTAGACCTGGATTCAACATATCATCACTCATATATTCAACATGCAAGCAAGAATTTTGATTATGAGTGTTCACCAAGAATTCAAGATATCACCAAATGACGAGATTTGACATACCTTGTGATCTCCTAAGCTAGGTGATCACGGTTTTGGTTAAAGCCCCAATTTCTTTGCTCGATTTCCTTTGATTTTGATCAGATTTGTGAGTTTTAGGGTTCAAGTGAAAGAACCCTTCTCTTGGCTCTAGGTAAAAGTCGATCAACACACACACATGTGTGTGTTTTGATTTTTATATAGTTTTAATTAAAACATCTTTCTAATTTCCCGCTTTTAGTCCCTCAAACTTAAAGGTTATATAAATGGTCAATTACTACAAGTTTCTTTATTGTTTTAAAAAAAACAAACAACTAACCAGGTTAATTATTCCTAGTTACTTTACCCTCGGCTACGAGCTAACGGACAAACAATTATTCTTGAAAAGACGCTCTACAACGTAAAAGATGATGAGTCAAAAGAATTAAGAAATGATTTTAAACAAAATGATAAAATGGTGTAAACCGAAACGGGTACATGGATGAGATGGTAAATAAATATCATCTCACGATGAATAATGGTCAAACGGACTAAACGGGTCAAAAGGTGATGAAATCACCTTTTGACATTAGTGATTAATGTTATTGTCGAGTTTTTTATGCCCACAGGAACAAATAGCGCGTGAGACACCGCTTTTATTGATTAGCAAATACATGATGAGGTATTAAAATGGGTCAATAATTTGACCCGAGCCAGGTATGCGTAAAGAATTATACCTTCGGTAAGGGCTTATAGTCTGACTACAAAATGGTTTGAGAACTAACAAATTCAGATCCAAACAGGTCAGTGCACATGTCAATGCATAATGCATAGTTTAGCATATTGCACATATTGGTAACACAATTTAGCATAGTGCACAGGTTCGTGCACAGTTTGGCATAGTGCACAGTGCACAATTTAGTAAAGTGCACATGTTAGTGATAATGACAATACAAAGTGCACATTTAGCACAAGTAGTAAGTGCACATGTTAGTGCACAATCAGCAAAGCACAGGTTAGTGCACAATTTAGCAAAGTAAACATGTTAGTGCACAATTTAGTAAAGTGCGCATGTTAATGCATAATTTAGAAAAATGCACAGGTTAGTGCACAATTTAGCAATGTGAACATGTTAGTGCACAATTTAGTAAAGTGCACATGTTAGTGCAAAATTTAGCAAAATGCACAGGTTAGTCCACGATTTAGCAAAGTGAACATGTTAGTGCACAAGTTAGTAAAGTGCACATGTTAGTGCACAAATTAGAAAAATGCACAGGTTAGTGCACAGTTTAGCAAAGTGAACATGTTAGTGCACAATTTAGCAAAATGCACAAGTTAGTGTACAATTTAGCAAAGTGAACATGTTAGTGCACAATTTAGCAAAATTTACATGTTAGTGCACAGTTTGGTAAAGTGCACATGTTATTGCTCAGTTTAGTAAAGTTCACATGTTAGTGCATAATTTAACAAAGTGCACACGTTAGTAAAGTGCACATGTTAGTGCATATGTGCACAATTTAGCAAAATGCCTAGGTTAGTGCACAATCTAGCAAAACGCACATGTTAGTGCACAGTTTAGTAAAGTGCACATTTAGTGCTCAGTTTAGTAAAGTGTACATGCAAGTGCATAATTTAACAAAGTGCAACACAGTTTAGCAAAGTGCATATTTCAGTAAAGTGTGTACTTCGGCAAAGTGCACACAGGTAAAGTGCACACTTAGGCAAAGTGCACTTATTAACCGTCATGACATGCGGCATCTAAAGGCGTTTCGTTGTGATACGCGACAGAACCCAGTTGTTCAAACATTTTAGTTTGTCATTTTCCATTCGTTAACACAAAAGAAATATAAACACTAATTGATTTTGGTGTTTATGACAGGCTTATTCAAGGGCTGGTACCGGATAAACGATCAAGCACGTGAAGAACCGAACACTCCTAAACCGCCACCGCCTTGTGAACATCTTCTTAACAATATAAAATGTCACACCCCGACCCGCAGCGGAAAAGGTGATCGGGGCATGATTGGGTTATCATCAAAGCTCATGACATTTATTATGCGTTTCATATTCATTAATACAATTTAATGGAAATTTACAATAAATATTACAACATGTTCTAACTATCAATCTAAACTTCTTTGTTCTCTTCTAAGGCATTTCCTATGTTTTCCTTGCTTCAACCTGTTCACCTGTATCATGTGTAAAAGGGTTTTTGGATCAACATAATGTTGGCGAGTGAATCCTATGGAAAACATTTGAACAAGTTTATTTAAATTGATTATGAAATATGTGCACAACCACTCATGAGTAAAAATAGATGTAAACTTATTCAACAATAATTAAACATTAAATAAAGTACACATGAAATAATAATGGAACATTTAGAGGCACGCGTTGCTCAACTCGTCTCTCACGAGGAACTGATGGGCCTAATGAATGAATTGCATAAACATGATAATATGAAAGACATAACTACAAACAATATAAACTCAATGATATACACATGAACAATAATGAATTGGTTTTGAGGCACGCGTTGTTCAACTCGTCTCCCACGAGGAACTGATGGGCTTAATGAATGAATTTCATATGATTTGACAAAATGAAATAAGTAATCACAACAATATAAACAATCTAAGTTTAGATCACGATATGGTATGGCACAAGTTTAAATAAACAAGTTAATTATTTTTATGACACATGACACACCCCAAAACGTGTAATTAAAAGGGGGAGTTGTAAGATTCACTCACAGTGGGTGCGTTCGGTTGATGATGTTGAATGCACGCGAAGTGGTTTTAACCACGAGTGAAATTAACCTAGATAAATATCATTATGGTTCGGTAAGTAAGCGGATTTTATTAATCTATTTTAGTAGGATTGTTGGGTGTATTTTTGTGAGTTCAAGGCTATTTTCTAACCTTAAAAATGTTATTTTTAAGTATATTTAGTTGATTTTTAATTAAAATAAATAAATAAAAATAATAAAAAGATTTGATTTTTTTGCTACAGTTTGACTTTGACCGTTGACTTGACCGTTGACCGGTTCGAATGCGTATTGTTGTGCGCTGAGTGAGGCTCGAACCCGAGACCTCCCGTACGCGTGCACGCAGCTCTACCAACTGAGCTACGTGTCTAACCCGTCATATATCTGTTTTTAATTATATTTATATATTAATTAAGTTAAACAGAAAATCCTTTTATTTTAAAAACGATTTAATTGAATCTGACCAGTGCGCTCCACAGGTCTCGAACCCGGGACCTGTGGGTTGCGTAACACACAGTCCACCGCTGGACTGTGTGTTTAACATGTTATATAATCCAATTTTTATTATACTTAAATACAAACTATTTGTTTTCATTTCTGACTTATTTAAAAAGGTAGAATAATTGTCCGGGTCGATGCAGAAGACCGGACTCGAACTCGTGACGTGCGACTTAAACATACACACAGTCCACCGCTGGACTGTGTGTCTAACTTGGTTATTATTCCGATTATTAATATACTTAACATATACCTGTGGCGACTCCGGTTCGGTTAACAAAACAAAAAGGCATTTTATTAAAGCGGCGTGTGTGAAACAGGATTCGAACTCGAGACGTTTGTATGTTTAATGTGCACACAGTCCACCGCTGGACTGTGTGTCTAACCCGAGTAATATCTTGATTTAAATTATACTTATACGTTCCGGATACATCGTCTTCTTCATCAAGTTATAACCAGATATGATGACTGACTGGTTCAATGATTAAATCAGTTTCTTTAGCGTTTTAAGGTTAATTACAGATGAGATGTAAGTAAAAAGAAAGGAAATTAGGCGTGAGGTATACCGACTAGCTTTCCTCTGTTTTCCGGCAGAACTCCGGCGACAGCAATCCCTTCCGGCGACGAGTGTCTTGCAGCAGCGAGCCTTCAAAAAGTTTGAAAAAGGTATGGGTGACTTCGGTATAAGCTTAGGAGGTTCAGTAAAGCTCAGGAATGGATAACCCGGTTTTCCGGCGACAAACAGAAGAATTCCGGTGAGAGAGTTTTCGCCGAGAAAGGGTGTGGTTTTGAGCGAAAAGGTTTGCAGAGGTTCGAGGGGGTATTTATAGGGCAAGTCGTCGATGTATTCGGCCCGATTTCTGACTTGATTCGTTGGTTTGAATTTCTCCGGCGGTTATAACTTTTGGTCGCGGACTCAGACGTCGGTTATAACCGATGTAGCGTTTATGTTTTACGTTATAACTGAAAGAAACGTTAAGTTTCGTGAGATTACCGGGATTTCCGACGACTGAACTTTTGGGCGCCGGTTTTGAATTCGGAAAGACACTTTATGAATTAAATGATCTTAATAGTTAACAAGGAACATCAGTGGCGCAGTGGTTTGGTGCGCGTGTGTTAAGTTGTTTGATGAACCGGTACTGACCGGGTTCGAAACCCGGCAGGAACAAAACATTTTTATTTTGCGATTTTTAACAGTTTTTTAAAAACTAATTATATATTCCTGTATAATAATTGATTATGTATCGTTTAAAATTATTTTGGGCATTTAATTCGCAACGAAAATTTTAACTGACTGTTCGGTTGATAAACGGAACGGGTTTGGTAAATCCGTTTTTGACGGATGTTACATAAAATATGATGATGCGTGACAAAGTTTTGTGTATAAAAATTTATTGTCTTTGACTGTAATTTAATTGTCTAATAACCCGTTAAGTCGGTTCGTTTGGGGTTATCAGTTAACCCAGGCGTGTAAGCTTTAAGAAAAAAATCTGGGACCTAATCTTACGAATATTTCAGATATTTGGTATAAAAATGGGATAGAGTGTTACATTTATGGTTGACGTAATGGTGTTTTATGACTTTTTACACTTTCTAGGAAATTTGGATTTTGTAGCCCACTCCTATATATATATATATATATATATATATATATATAGGGGCATGATTTAGAGAAAACACCTATAAGTGTGAAAACGGTGAGAACGCCCCTCATCCGTTGGATCAAAACAATCAATGGATAAGATTGCACGGTGGTATTTTCGTAAATAACATCAACTTTCGAACCTGGACGCGCTTCACTAAGGGCAACAAGGTAAACATGCATCTACAAAACCCATCCAAAATGGGACCGAAACATATATACTTCCCAGAGAAACCTCCCCAATTCCAATGAAAACATGAAAACCCTAAAAAACGTGAAACCACAATATTATGGCGACTGATTATCAAACAAGATCTAGAGGCAAAAGACAGAGTAAGTTAACTTCGATTTACATTATGCTATTTTTATGGTGTTTACGTTTTAATTTTACCAATAATTGCAGTTTCTATGGGTGTGAAATCCAGATAGTCACCTGATCCAAAACACCAAAGATCCACCGAGAAACAAAAGAAGACAACAACAAAACATGGTACAGATGGTTACTTTTATGATGTTTGTTTGTATGACTCCATATATAATGTAATATACTTTGATAGTTTGTTACTAAACGCCAAATACATGTATCGTTGGTATAATATTGTTTGACTATATGAGAACGCCATTTTACATGTGGTATGGCAAAAGAAAATGCCCCAAGTAACCTACAACAAAAAGCAGCTAAATAACCTCAGGATCATATACTTTGCAAAAATCCTGCTGCATAGCCTAAATGAAAATAGAAGAAAAGTGGTCAAATCTTTAAATAAATTCTTGCAATTAGGGGCAACAAGAATTACTGAATTGTATAAAACAGGGTTCAGTAGAATAGAAAAAAGGATGGAGGAATATGTAGATTAACTTAAACACCATGAATTGCTTTCATTTTATAATTTTCATGTTGACTAATGTATTTGCTTTAGACTATTGCATCTACTTGTTTCTCAATGAAAACACCATAATGAAAACGCTATTGTCTGAATAATAAACAATAAGAACTGATGTTATTGTCTTCATAAAACATGTTAATGAAAACGCCATACGTTGAATAACTAACAAATAAGAACTGATGTTTACAAATTAACACCAATATTTCACAACTAATCAGAGATACATAACCAGGTGTAAAACACCATTAATCGTAAACAATAAGCATATATTAGAACTCAAATAACAATTAACATTAATAACGAAAACACCAAATATTGATTATAGGAAAAAGGACACTGAAAAAAAAACATATTTTTAAAAATATTGCTTCGAAAAAAACCGACATTGAAACAAGCATAACAAACAAAACACGATATCTGATAGAATTTTCTTAGAAGCGGAATTAAAATGCCATTTATTGAGCGGAACCTGGACAATGACAATTGTGCCCTGCATATCATTTAGCGCCCCTGCCACATGTTCAAATAGGATCCGTTCTCACCGTTTTCACACTTCCAACCGTTTTCTCCTGATCCCGTTTCTATATATAGTTTTTTTAAGTTATGGTGGTTGAGTGGATGAAGATGATGGCGGTGATTACAGTTAAAGAATAGAAAATTGGTACGGTCTTCGATTTTCAAGGCAATGCCAAGGCAAGAGCTAAGATCAATAAAAAGCTACATATATGTAACAATCCTAAGATGTATTGACTATACTAAACAAAACCGTCTTATGCAACCTGTCATTAACTTAAGCTTATTATTGTCACTTAGCAATGTAATATCACTCATTCATGTGTTTTGAGTGGCAAAATCATTCACAACCTATTCTTTTCTTCAATCACAATTTCCCTTCCATATAGATTTGAATAACTGTCGATTTATATTCAAACAAAAAATAGAAATATTATTTATGGTATACAAAATTAATTGTTTTGTTGATGTTACCATTTACCATATATTTATTGTTAATAACTTCTTTGTAATTCATGATAAAAATAACACACGTATAGAAAAACTGGTTGGTCGATTTTTATCTTTGAAATATATATCTCCTAATGAACAACATTATATGTGTAATGTTATCGATGATCCCTGATACATGTTGACGAATAACGTTTTTTATTGTTATTTTTGCTGTATTTTACTCTGAAATAATTTTCTTTTTTACTTCTTGTTAATAGTTATGATCAAAGTTGTATTAATTAAATGAACATTTAACATATAATTATTTAATTCTTTTATCATTAAATTCAAAAAAATGGTACAATTTATGTCAATTAATTTCAATTACATGCAATTTGAATTTCATTATCATAATATTTCTTTAATGTCAAAATAATTTTCATTAATAACATGTATTATATAACAATTTCTTAAATTTGACACAATTAGTAAAATAACTTTTAAAATAAAAGACCCCGTTAACATTAAATGGATCAACATTGTTTGATGTTTTTCATATTTAATATAAAAACATGAATTTGTTATTTGTTAGTGTTTATTTATATTTTTGCTTGACATTTTTTATCTTTAATATCTTTGAATAACTTTATTTTATAATACATCTATTCTTCATATTACTATAATAAATAATAACATACGTATAGAAAATCGGTTGGTCGATTTTCATCATCGAAATAAATATCTCCTAATGGACAACAATATATGTGTAATGTTATCGATTCCTAATACATGTTGATGAATAACGTTTTTTATTTTTATTTTTTCTTTATTTTACTATGAAATAATGCTTTCTTTTTTACTTCATGTTGGTAATTATAATCAAAGTTATATTAATTAAATGGACATTTGAAGTTAGTAAAACATATAATTATTTTTTTCTTTTATCATTCAATTCAAATCAATTTAATACAATTTATGTCAACTAATTTCATTTACATATAATTTGAATTTCATTCTCATAATATTTCTTTAATGTCAAAACAATTTTCATTAAAAACATATATTATATAACAATTTCTAAATTTTGACACAATCAGTAAAATAAACTTTTAAAATAAAAGATTCTCTTAACATTAAATGGATCAACATTGTTTGACGTTTTTATTTTTTAATATAAAGACATGAATTTGTTATTGTCTGACTAGCGAAGTCAAACACAATGGTATTTAGATTATTTTGATATTCTCATATACTACTTGCCAAGAGAAAGAAGGATACACTTGAGCAAGCTTTTGACGGTTGTTGCCCCTTAAAACTTCATTCAAAGTTATAAAAATTGATGCGCACCACGTACATATGCACACCACGTACATATGCCAAGATACTAGTATCAAGAGTAACCTGATGAACACCGCGAATAGATGCGGCTGGTGTGGTTGTAGGAATGGAATTCCTAACTGCAGACGACTGCTCTGCCTGAGCAAAACTCTCGAAAAGATTGTCACACTCACTCACTCACATCCTTCGTCTCCATCAAATTTCCTCTAGCAGCAGTGTTGAACCTTTGTTGAGTCTTAAAGGTCAGTCATTAAAGAACTTCTCAGTGAGTGCCAAGTCAGAAAGTCCATGTTAGGGCATCTAGCAAGTAAGGTCTGGAAGCGCTCCCAAGCCATGTGGTATGGCTCGTTAGGGCCCATGCGAAAAGAGAGGGATCTGGTCCCTCAGACGAGCGACTTTGGAGGGCGAGTAATACGTTTTTAGAAATTTGGCCTTCAAGTTATCCCATGTAGTGATGGAAGCCTGGGGAAGAGTGTCAAGCCAAGTGGCAACTCGACCAGTGAGTGAGAATGGGAAGAAGCGTAAGTAGACCGCCTCTAGAGTAACATACTGAATGTTGAACGTGTTGCAAAAACGACTAAAGCGTGTGATGTGTCTTGTTGCATCCTCTTCATTGAGTTCGTGAAACCGAGCAGTGCTCGAGATGGTGGTTATAGCATGAGATGTAATCGGCCAGTTATGAGTGGAAGCGTTGACAAACTTAGTGATAGGAGATCGCCCCCTTGTGAACTGGCGCTGGCACGCTGGTGAATGGTCTGTCGTGGCTCTACCAAGTCAAAATTAGGAAGTGGAATGGGAATGCGTACCTTTTTGTCGCTAAACTTCGTCACCGCTCCTTGTGTTGAGGTAGTCGCTCGTGAAAATCTTGCTCGGGCTCCAAAGAAGCTGTTGTGTCGAGTGATCCTTGTGAACGAGTACGTGGCATACAGTATAAGAGAAAATAATAATCACTACACCTAAAGGCACACATTGTAATCAAGCAAGCAAAATATCCCTAGAGGCAAGCAATACTGGAAAGGAGTAAAAAAAAGCTAAAAAAGTAGTTCAGATTCTCGCAGATAAAGTGCCAAAAATAAAGTCCTCGGCAACGGCAACAAAAACATGTGTGCAAATGTGTACGCAAATTGTGACCAAGTTTTAAAAAGTGGAACTACCTAAAAAATACAAACAAACAAACGACAAGTATACTAGACGTGTATAGTATAGAAAGTAAGACCGGGTATCGAACCTAGGGACTCTAATGTAGCGACTCTAAAACTCAACCTGAACCAGATAACTAGCCTAAAATTGATTGGGAGTTTTGATTGTGATTTTAATTAACTAACTAATTACCTAAGTTAACCTAATTAAGACTCAATTCGAGACAAGAGCAAAGACACATGAGATTGAAACCAGTTATGATGAAGAAACTACCTAGGCAAGAACCCCTAACCACATGCAAGACCTACGATTGACAATTACCAAGTTCTACTGATTTTAGACCGATTATCCTCTAACTAAAGAGGATGAATCCTATAGTAATTCGACTAGATGAATATGACCCACACACAAGAGCCTAAAAACCGATCTATGACGAACAATTAGACTATGAATGAAGTGCTAAAGAGAGATGATTCGAGCTATCGAAACCGAATCACACACTCAAGAATATGGAAAAGCAAACACTTTAACACTTGTTAGTTTTGAAGCTAGTTTTTATTTGATACACCGAAAACCTAGAATCACCTAGCCGCGAATAAGTAAGAAGACCTCAAGTTATCAAGAGACTAAACCTACCAAACAACGAATAAACAAACGATAGCAACCCCTAATCATATCTCTATTCAATGGAAGTGGGATGCACACCTATGTCTACTGATTTTAACTCATTAGTTAACCTATATTATCTCTACTAATAGGGTTAAGAT
The DNA here is from genome assembly GCA_947069175.1 of Scalesia atractyloides. Lineage (NCBI taxonomy): Eukaryota > Viridiplantae > Streptophyta > Magnoliopsida > Asterales > Asteraceae > Scalesia > Scalesia atractyloides. Next base: position 5,761,611 of record CAMTDV010000016.1, read on the forward strand.
GATAATTGGCCGGATTAACGAATTAACAAGTGATTTTAACATGTTTACGGTGAATCTCTTCGTTACAAACACATCAAGAATAAATATCAACCAATATCAATCAGAAAACATAAACACACATGATCTTAATCAGTAATGTTTTGGTAAAAAATTACCGAAGCAATTAAGTGATCAAACTTAGTTTGTGAGGTAGCGTGCTATTGTGATTTGTAAAAATATGTTAAGTTGATTAATTATGAAAATAATTTCAGGATAATGAACTATATCTATATAACAAGTAAAAGCGATAAAGGTAAATGTTGACACGGGATGTACGAGGAAAGCCCTAGATCAATCTAAATCGCCGGCATAAAACCTCGGGAGCTGACAATCTATTAAGATAAGGTATTAGATATAATATAAGCTAGATTATGTCAATTATTATTATGATTATATCAGTTTAGGTAATATTATTAGGTTGTATATTTATTATTGTAATTCTGACGGTTATACCATTTCACATTGTATACTGTCGCTATATGTAAACCCTAAATCTCATAATGAACATTCGATTATTTTATTGCAAACAAAAAATCTCTCAAAGAATTCCAATATTCCCTAACTTGTTGGTGATTTTAATGTAGTTTTGAACTTTAAAAGCTCACTGTAATTCTTTAGCATTTCTCTCATTGGTGGATGATTATTTATCTCTAGACGAAGGCTCATCATGTGAAAGATTAAATGTATAAGCAAGATGAACTGACATTGACAAACGATTCTCTTGATCATTGCATACTACAAACAACTAATTATACACCTCAACATTAATACTGCAACATTTTAATTATTTTAAAATTTATACTTTTATCAACAAAAATAGGTGAAATTTGATTATTTAAGGATGAGATCATTTTAGTAAAGCTGTTTTAAAAAAATTACGGAAGAACTTATATATATTGGCATTTAGACTATTTATTGCTATATCAGTAAACCTCCTATATAAATAGGTAATTTTCTATGAACAATAAGATTTTTAAAACATCAGTGTTAGAGAAAAGTTTATTTTATCATATGTATGTACACGCCTATATACATATATTTACACATGCTTATCTCTATATATGTGTATGTGATAATATTGGTTGGAATTGACAAAGAAAAGGGTAACTGCAGGATATGAATAATATATATCCTTGAGCGTATGAGGTAGCCGTGCCTACCACATGCTTGTATATGAGGCATATATACGTACAATATTATAAATGGTATGTATATGCACCATATGTCATATTCAAGACACCTAAGTATGAGAGTGATATTAGGGAACATCCGGATGGTGACTCTTTTATTTTATATCAACGCCTCTTTCGAAAGAAATAAATAGGGAGACCAAAAAACTCTTTTAAACTTGTTAAAAGAGAAGTTGAGTGTTTCAGAAGATGGTGACCCTTTTCTTGTCCCCTACTCATATATATCCATCACAAGTCTTCTATACCCACTATTCACCCTTCCACCTTTTTGTTTTTGCTTATTGCACCCTACAACTTCTAAATAAACAATAATGTGTATCTATTAATTTTGATAAGCAGCTTCAAGACTTCTTAGTGGTATCTATTGGGGTGAGCGTGCGTCCGTTCAATTATTAGTTATGATCGAATACAGAAGCGGTGTTTTGATATTATATATTTTCATACCAATAAGTTTCAAATTGGTTAGATGCAAGTGGGTAAATTTTAACGTTTACCATTAACTGCTCACTTTGGACGTGGGTGAATTCACCCTAATTTCAATTTATAATTACAGTTATATCTTGAGTTAAATAAAAATATTGACAGTTCTTTTAAAATTTAAAGTAGAATAAATGACAATATTAATATCTTATATATAAAAAACTAGAATAAATTGTTTCTAACATATAACATAGTAGCCATAAAAAAATTATACCAAATCTAATTACTACCACCTCTAGCATAGACTTTTATACCAAGGATCCTTAAAGAGGCAAAACTTTGGGACACATTTGTATACCGAATCATGTTGGATGTCAATCCAAATCGTATGAAAGTTCATTGGATTCTGACAAAGTGATTTGATGTGGTTAGCTAGTTTTCATGGTGGTTGGTCATATCGATCGAGATGAGCCACGATATATAATTATATATGTGGCATGCATGAGACTAGCCCGACCTTTTTGGTTAATTAGCTAGGGTTTGTTCCCTGTAATTTAAAGGTGCTAATTTAAAGTTTTATTCTCTAGTGAATATGTAATGGTTGATATTTAACCCCCTGTGACTGCCGATTTATGGGTGCATTCTAACTACAAAAATAAATAAATAAATAAATAATAAATAACTAAAATAGTGGAAGATCATCCATAGCCCAGGGTCAATTGAGTAATTTAAATCCTAGATTTTTGTAATATATAACGAAATGGGTTTGTTTTGTATGTTTGTAAGCTACAAAAAGAATGTATGTGTGTGAGTATATGCATACATGCATGGATGCAGCTAGAATTGGTGCACCACTTGTACACAAAATGATACACCAAAGCAAATAAAGAAATAAAACAATACCCAAGGGGGAACCCTATCTCTGATGAGTCAACATACAAACAATGGGATGTTTGTCACAATGAACATGCATCTGAAAGCCTCCAAATTAATTCCAACCTGGGAACACCCACACACACTCACTTTAACTAATTAATTTGTAAATTTTATTCAGAATTTTAAATATTAAAGCACACTTAATTACAGCTAAACTAAAGTTATAAAATTAACTAATCAATTATTTTGATTTCTTACAAATATTTAGTTTTCCATTCAATCATGATCGGAGAATATTACAAAAATGAATCATAATCACATAAAGATAAGCGTAGTGGGCCGGCGACCACACCCACATAGGCGTCAAGGGGCGTCAAACATCGTGCCGGACGTTAAGCGGGCGCTAACATACGTTAGTCTTGTATGTGTGGATATAAGCATGAAGTTAATTTTCTAACCCATCTCTTGATACCATGTGAACTTTGCGCATGAATACACTACATCCAACCTAATAATTAAGTGAAACATAGTGTTTATCACATTTCTCATACAGCTAGGATCCTAACATTTGTTCCTCATTACAACTTTATTTTTTATGGGGTTTCTCAATGTTAGCTAGCCCTAGGTTTGATGCATAATATTTATAGGTAAGATGTACGCACAATGTAGGCTTTGATTTTATAACTGATAATGGACCAGATGTTATAACATTTCTAACGTAAATAAAGCTGTCAATCAAATAAAGTTATACAATCAATGAAAAGATAAGAAAGATGGAAGCAATTATTTGTAAACATTAATAATATACATTAATGCCACAATTGTACGTAAAATACCTTCTATGTGTACATCAATACGTTAAAGTACACATTGGTGTGTGTTAAAGTTGTACATTGGCTTATAAGATCCTGCATCATTCATCATAAACAAGTTTTAATAATGTTTTAGTGTGTTAAAAGTTGTGCATCTAGGGTTGTAAACGAACCAAACGAATCTGAATAAGGTCTTGTTAATGTTCTTTCTTCAAGAAAACAAATGTGTTCGCGAAAACACTTACTAGAATAAACTAACCTAATTATTCAAACATACTTGACATGATCTTGATAAACATAACATTTATATAAAGTATTTTATTAGTGAGAATTTTGAAGTATTTAAATAAAATAGAAAAAGTCAAAACCCTTCTGAATTGTTGAATACAAACGAGCACGTTACCGAACGTGTATGAACATAAATGAACAACCACGGATTTTGTTCATGTTCATTCATTTAACTAAACGAACGAAATTTTTTGTTCATGTTCGTTTATTTATTAAACAAATGATACAAACGAACTTCCTATCAAACAGTTCACTGAACAATCAGTCTGTTTACAGCCCTATGTGTATCAATATAATGAATATTTTAAATTGTGTTAAATGTATGTGTAATATTGTTAAAAATGTATGCGTAAATTATTGTTATTATTATACATATGAATTAAGAGTGGTGATGAACAGTAAATATTATTAATAAATTGCTTTTGTTAACTAAAAAAACCTAAATCAACATATATTCCAAGTCATTTGTTCACACACGGTACATTATCATGGGCATTGGATCAGTATTGGCCCGGTTTATTACAACGCATGTCCGATACATGCACTTAGTATAGAAATCAACACATGTTTTACATCGCTCGAAAATGATAAAAACAAATATTTTTATAATAGTTTTTTATTTGTTATTTAATTTGATTTGTTATTAATAAATTGCTTTTGTTAACTAAAAAAATCTAAATCAACATATATTCCAAGTCATTTGTCCACACGTTAGTGACGGTCCGGTTTATTACAATACAGGTTCGATACATGCACTCAGTATAGAAATCAACACATGTTTTACATCGCTCGAAAACGATAAAAACAAATACGGGTACCGACACCAATTTTGTTCGAACGTTATCGATCGGTTCAAATTGTCACAATACTGTACCTGGTGTTTGTAACACCCCGACCCGCAGCGGAAATAAGAGTCGGGGCATAATTGGGTTATCACCAAAGCACATGACATTTACTATTATGTTTCATAATTAAATGAAGTCAAAGTTACATTTCTCAAACATCCAAACATGTTCATTCATTACAAAGGAAAATAACCAAACATAATAATCCAAATACTAAAACGTTTTATTTCTTCTAATCCAGGTCCTATGTGTTCCTAGCTGCTGCTGGTTCACCTGTATCATGTGTAAAATAGGAGGTTTTTGGGTCAACATAAGTTGGCGAGTGAACCTTATAGATAAACATTTGATAATAATTGTCTTGTTAGTTTATCAATAAAATATTGTGCATAAACATAAAAGAGCACATGTATGGAATCAAACATTGGCAAGCATCAATTAACAATCGATAACATACATGAACATACCAACAGCATATAACAATTAGCATAATTGAACTGTGCGATCAAGGCTCAATCAAACGGAGCCGATCGTATTGCATGAACTGGAAATGTAAATTGGACTGTGCGCTCAAGGCTCAATCAAACGGAGCCGAACGTATTGCATGAACTGGAAATGTAAATTGAACTGTGCACTCAAGGCTCAATCAAACGGAGCCGAGCGTATTGCATGTATTGAAATGAAAAATGAAATGACCGATCAAGGCTCAATCAAACGGAGCCGATCGTGCGGGCACGCCCTGATCAACCGCATAATAAAATGGGGATCAAACTCAACCTCGATGGATGGGGAGCTACGGCCTCGGCAATTGCATGTATTAAAATAATAATTTGCAAACAATAATAACTACTTAACAGCAACAAACTAATACACATGTCATGACATGATATATGCACAATAACTTGGTTATAATATATAAATGAACAAGACACATGATACACCCCAAAAACGTGATTAAAACGGGGAATTTGAAGGGTTCACTCACATTGGGTGCGTTGAATTTGAGATGGTGAGATGCGCACGATTTAGACGAAGCGAGTCAACGAGGAATCACTAACCTAAATAATAATGGAAAAAAATATATTTAAATGAATGGATTTTATTAAAGATTTTAATGGGATTTTTTTTAGATATATTTTTGTAAGTTTATGGCTATTTTCTATCTTTAAAAATGTTTAAAAATGTTATTTTTAAGTATTTTTAATTGATTTTTGAATTAAAAGTAAACAAATAAATATTAAAAAAATATTTTTTTTTACTGTTTGACCGTTGACCGTTGACCGGTTCGGTCAACGGTAAATACTTGCGCCAAGCGGGATTCGAACCGGTGACCTTCCGTTCACGCGCACGTAGCTCTACCAACTGAGCTACGTGACTAACCCGTTAGAAATCCAGTTTTAATTATATTTATACACTTATTCGAATTTACCGAAAATTCCTTTATTTTGCAAAACGTTTTAATCTCATTGAACCGGTGCTTGTGACGGGACTCGATCGCGCGACGTGAAGTATGTTTTGCACACAGTCCACCGCTGGACTGTGTGTCTAACCTGGTTATATTCTTGATTTATATTATACTTAACAGCTACCCGTTCTAACCCGGTTAATTCATGAATAAAAAAAAAGTGTTATTACGTGAAGCGTGTGCGCAGTAAGGATCGAACTCGGGACGCGTATGTTAACTTTGCACACAGTCCACTGCTGGACTGTGTGTCTAACCCGTTTATTATTTGGATTTTAATTACCCTTATATTCTGATTGAGCTTCATCTTCTTCACCAATTACACAGGCCACATTACTCGATCGATTACGATTGATTTGTGGTTTACAAACTTTTTAGACACTATCAGTAATTCAAGAATAAGGAATGGAGAGAGTTTAAAGAACAGATTTTTACCAATTGAAGATAATCACAGAAATCCGGCGAAGGTTTTGTCGGTACAGGAATTGAGCTCCGACTGTTGACACAATTAACATTGTGGTTCGATTATTTATAGAATTAAATTATCTAAACAAGGTTTAAATGAAGTGTAGGATATCTTACCCTTTCACAGTGAAATTCCGGCAATTTCAGAAACTTTCCGGCGAAGGTGAGATTTCCGATAAACGTTGACTAAGGTTGATTCTGATGATGGAATTGTGTTAGAGATTAACTAATCACATGTTTTAAACAAAAAGATTCGAAGGAATTACCGTGAGAATGCGATTCCCGGTTTTCCGGTGAGTTGCAGAAAAAATTCCGGCGATCGAATTTAGAGGATCTTACAGTTCAGAATCTTGACGAAAATGAAATTGAGTGTTGTGTGATAGTTATGAATCGCGCAAGAGATCAGGACTTGGATTAAATTAAAGTTTGGTATGTTTTCGGTTTCAAAAACCGGAAATGATGAAGTCTTTAAGTTCATTCAATTCGGGCATAATTAGTAACCGATATTCATCGGTTATAAGCTAGCCAAAAGAAGTCGAAATGATTTAGCGTTCGGTTTGCCGGTTTCCGTTATTCAGATGGTATCTATGGCTAATTCAAGTTCGCGTATAAGATCCATTTAGTTGCCAATTGTTACAGAAAACAAGTTGTGGCGGAGTGGTTTGGGAACCGGTTGATAAGTTGTTGGAGTATTTCAGCTGACCCGGGTTCGAGTCCTGTCAGCTGCAAATGTTTTTATTTATTTTATTTTAACTTTTTAACCAATTTAATTTTTATAGTTTAGCTTATTTATTAATTATGTAACGTTTAAACTCAAAATAACTATAAATAATTACTGTATTTTCATAACTTGGTATTGGATTACAAAACGGAGCGGGTTTTGGAGACCCGATTTATACAAATGTTACAGTATCCCCTACTTTTAGGAATTTCGTCCCGAAATTTAAACAGTTGAAGTAGTAGGGAAAAGATGAGGGTATTTTTCACGCATTGAGTCTTCACGTTCCCAAGTAAACTCAAGTCCCCGTTTCGACTCCCAGCGTACCCTAACAATAGGAATGCGGCTTCGTCGTAGACGCTTTTCTCCATAGTCCATAATCTCCACTGGTCTTTCAATAAAATGCATGGATTCATCAATCTGAATATCTTCTAGTGGAATATGAAGATTCTCATCAGCGAGGCACTTCTTCAAGTTCGACACGTGGAATGTGGGATGAATCCTGTCGAGTTCTTCCGGTAGGTCTAGCTTGTATGCTACAGGACCTAGTCTTTCGAGTATTTTGAAAGGTCCTACGTAACGTGGTGCTAGCTTTCCCTTTTGACCAAAACGAACTACGCCCTTCCACGGTGATACTTTTAAAAGCACATGATCACCAACGCTAAACTCCAAGGGCTTCCGTCGTTTATCTGCGTAACTCTTTTGACGACTTTGAGCCGCTAGAAGATTGTTTCGGATTTGATGAATCTTATCTGTGGTTTCTTGGATCAGTTCTGGACCAGTAATTTGTGCTTCCCCAATTTCGTGCCAACAAACAGGAGATCGGCACTTTCGACCATATAAAGCTTCAAAAGGTGCCATGCCGATGCTAGAATGATAACTGTTGTTGTACGAAAATTCAACTAACGGTAGATGGGCGTCCCAATTTCCCTTGAAGTCTATGACACATGCTCTAAGCATATCCTCAAGGGTTTGAATGGTGCGCTCAGACTGTCCATCAGTTTGAGGGTGGTAAGCGGTACTGAGATCTAGCCGAGTGCCCATAGCGGATTGCACTGCTTGCCATGTTCGTGAGGTGAAACGGCCATCACGATCAGAAATAATACTTAATGGAACTCCATGTCGGCTGACGATTTCGTTGATATAAATACGAGCAAGCTTTTCGTTCTTGAAATCTTCTCGAATAGGAATAAAGTGAGCTGATTTTGTAAGTCGGTCTATAATCACCCATATAGTGTCATACCCACTAGAAGTGCGAGGTAACCCGGTAATGAAATCCATGGTTATATTTTCCCACTTCCAAACAGGTATTTCTGGTTGGACTAAAAGTCCTGAGGGTCTTTGGTGTTCAGCCTTTACTTTAGAACAAGTGAGACACTTGGAAACAAAAACAGCAATATCTTTCTTCATTCCAGGCCACCAATAGGTGTACCGTAGGTCTTGATACATCTTATCGGCTCCTGGGTGTATAGAATATCGCGTCTTATGAGCTTCATGCATGAGTGTTTCACGAAGATTGATGTGGTTAGGAATCCATATACGATCTAGGTAATACAAAATACCATCAGATTTAGTTTCAAGTTTTAGCTCGGCTCCGCAGGACATCTCTTTTTGTACATCTTCCTCTGTTATTGAAACGTGTTGAGCTTCTCGAATTTGATCCTTAATATTGGTTGTAATTTGCGAACATAGAAGATGAATGGAGTTCGCATAACCCTTTCGACTAAGTGCATCAGCCACCACATTTGCTTTACCAGGGTGGTATCTGATTTCACAGTCGTAATCATTTAGGAGTTCGACCCATCTTCGTTGCCTCATATTTAACTCTTTCTGATTGAAGATATGTTGAAGACTCTTGTGGTCAGTGTAGATTTCACACTTCGTACCATAGAGATAATGTCTCCATATCTTAAGAGCAAATACAACAGCTCCAAGTTCAAGGTCATGAGTGGTGTAATTCTTCTCGTGTGTCTTGAGTTGTCTTGAGGCATAAGCTATGACTTTTCCTCTTTGCATGAGAACGCATCCTAATCCTTGCCCTGACGCGTCGCAATAGACTACAAAATCATCACAACCTTCAGGAAGAGTGAGGATTGGTGCATCACAAAGTTTTTGCTTAAGAATTTGAAAGGCTTCTTCTTGCTTGGGTCCCCATACAAATGGTTTCCCTTTATGGGTTAAAGCCGTGAGTGGCACCGCAATGCGAGAGAAGTTTGAAATGAACCGACGATAATAGCCAGCAAGTCCAAGAAAAGACCTTACTTCAGTTGGTGTACGTGGAGCTTGCCATTCTTGAACTGCTTTGATCTTTGATGGGTCCACATGTATTCCTTTGTCATTGATTACATGCCCGAGAAATTGCACCTCTTTTAACCAGAATTCACATTTAGAAAACTTGGCATAAAGCTTTTCCTTTTCTAGAAGTGCAAGAACAAGTCGCAGATGACGCTCATGATCAGTTTTAGATTTTGAATAGATAAGAATATCATCAATGAACACAATAACAAATCGATCAAGGTAAGGTTTGCAGACTCTATTCATTAGGTCCATGAAAACAGCTGGTGCGTTGGTTAATCCAAACGGCATAACCATGAATTCATAGTGACCATATCGAGTTCGAAAAGCAGTTTTAGGGACGTCTTCTTCATGCACTCTAAGCTGATGATAGCCAGACCGAAGGTCGATTTTCGAAAAGCAACCGGCACCTTGTAGTTGGTCAAGAAGGTCATCTATGCGAGGCAAAGGATATCGATTTTTGATAGTTAACTTGTTGAGCTCTCTGTAGTCGATGCACATGCGAAATGATCCATCCTTCTTCTTTACAAAGAGTACTGGTGCACCCCAAGGCGATGAGCTGGGGCGTATAAATCCCTTGTCAGTCAACTCTTGCAATTGACTGGCTAGCTCTTGCATTTCAGAGGGGGCTAACCTATATGGAGATTTTGCCACTGGTGTAGCACCAGGTATAAGATCTATACGAAATTCGACATCTCTGATTGGAGGAAGTCCTGAAATATCGTCAGGAAAAACTTGTGGAAAATCTTTTACAACAGGGATATCTTCAAGTTTCTTTGATGAGGTCCCCTTCTTGATGATATGGGCTAGAAACACGACATATTTCTTGCGAAGGTATTTTTGAGCTTGAAGACAAGTCATTAATTTGAGCCCTTTCGCCGAGGTTTCTCCAATAATTCGAAGAGTCTGACCGTTTGAAAGAGGAATACGAATAAATTTCTCACGACATACAACTTCCGCATGATGCTGACTGAGCCAATCCATTCCGATTATGATGTCGAAACTTCCCAGCTTCATAGGAATAAGATCGACTGAGAAATCGTGGTTGTTTAGGGTGAGCGTACAGTTGCGTAAAATAGAGTCTAACGAAACTGGTTTTTCCATCTGCAACTTCCACCGTTATGGATTCCGCGAGCTTATCTCGATTTTTACTTAAGATAGGTTCAAACTCTAATGACACGAAACTTCTATCCGCACCAGTATCAAATAACATAGAGGCATATCTACCATTTATAAGAAACGTACCGTTGACCACATTGCCGTCAGCTCTAGCCTGGTTTGCGTTAATATTGAAAGCCCTTCCTCTAGCAGGTGGAGGAGCTTGGTTTGCTTGATTCACAGGGTTGGCTTGGGCCTGAGCATGAATAATATTGACCAGCCTTGGACATGTGTTCCTGAAATGACTTGGATCACCGCAATTGAAACAAGCCCGCATAGGTTGGCCCATAGGGTAGTTGGGTTGATAGTATGTTTGGGCTAAATGTTGAGTGGGTGGAAATGGTTGTTGTTGTTGGGCTTGACCCATTAATTGTTGGTGCGTTTGGGTTATAGGTTGGTGGCGGTTTGTTCGTTGAAGCGTGCGGCAGTTTTGAACAGTGTGCCCAGCGCGACCGCAGCCGGTACAGTATTGGCAAGGATAGTCAGGGGATGGTGATACTGACAACGGTTACATTTTGGTAGTGGTCCAGTGTATGGTCTTTTGTATGGCGCGGGTGGAGGAGTGGCTTGAGTGATGGGTGCAACAGGAACAGGGGTGTTGGTTTGGGTGACTGCAAAGTTCCTGGTGTTACGCTTCCTCTTGTTAGCAAATTTAGAGGAAGGAGTGTGGTGGTTTGAGGTTTGTCCCTCAGCAGGGGTTTTCTTCTTTTCCTCCTTGAACTTCCCATTGCGAATACGGTTTTCGGTCAGTTCTGTCGCCAACTCCATGGCAGCTTCTAGTGTTACCGGTGAAACACTGAGGACCGAATCTTGGATTTTCGAGGGAAGTCCTCGAATGTAATGCTCGATCAGACGGTAGGTTGGAGTGAATAAGTTTGGAACCATTTGGTTCAACTCCAAGAACCTTTTGTTGTAAGTCGAGTGATCACCATCTTTTTGTTTCAAGGCATGAAATTCATCTTCCAATTTCTTAATTTCACTTCTAGGACAGAATCGCCTAGTCATGATTTCCCTTAACTCCTCCCAAGTTAAGGCCATCGCATCATCCGTTCCCCTCTTTCCTTTCTCGGTGTTCCACCAAGTGAGAGCTACCCCAAGTAGTCTCCCGGTGGCATAACGAACTTTGCGATCCTCAGGACAATCGCAGTTTAAGAAAACGTTTTCCATCTCCTCGAACCAATGTAGGAGAGCAGTGACTCCCTCAGTCCCTTCGAATTTCGGAGGATCACAGGACTTAAAATGTTTGTAGGAGCATTTGATGGTAGGAGGGTTGTTGATGATCTGGTCCTGTTGTTGAGGAGGGTTAGTAGGATTTGCAGCAAGGGCTTGTTGTACTTGTACTACGATGTCAGGTAATATCGTGGCCATTTGATTCGCGATATGAGTGGCCAAACGTTCCCGAGACTTTTCCGATTTCCTACTCCTTCGATGCGGTCTAGACGACATCTACAGGATCATAAAATGAGAAGATTGTGAGTTTATGGTATCTTTTTAGGTGTCATGTGTCTTTAAGAAAAATGAAAATACATAAATATCAATAATGCAACTACATCCAAAGGATGTCTTGGGTTCGCTCATGTTGGGCCTCAAATGTCCCCCATACCTTCACCTATATAGTCATGTGGGCCCCCATGGCTATTGGCTTGGTAGGATTCACATTAGTATTGGCAATTTAACACTCGCATCCCCCGAATGCTAACCACAAAATATGCTCATGAGATATTTGGTCGGAACGTGTCCAGGTGTAGACACAATGACAACTCAAAGTGGGATTAGCTCTCACGACGTTTGGTATAGCATGCTTTGGCCTAATAGGTATTTCGTACTCTCATCGTTAGTCCCCAGGTAGGCAAACTGGTCCTTTATTTTGGATTTATACGAATGCCAGCCTAGACAGGACGTTCCGACTACCGGTACTAGTACCCTTCCAGTTACTACATGCCCGTCATGAGAACTCACTTTGATGAGATTTGAAAACACGAAAATCATTGTAAAATCAATCATGATGTGGTGTGTGCTTGCATGGATGTGATATGTTATGATCATACGATTTCATGATAGGCATTACTTGATAATACATACTTATGAACATGATTGAACAATATCAAATGTAACATTTAACATAAACATATAAACATCATGAGATTTGGCATATAACACACAAATTTCTTATAAGTTTCTAATCGACTATAGTATAGGCTCTAAGGGTCTAATAACCTATCCTATATCCCTATAGTCATGGCTCTGATACCAATCTGTAACGCCCCGACCCGCAGCGGAAATAAGAGTCGGGGCATAATTGGGTTATCACCAAAGCACATGACATTTACTATTATGTTTCATAATTAAATGAAGTCAAAGTTACATTTCTCAAACATCCAAACATGTTCATTCATTACAAAGGAAAATAACCAAACATAATAATCCAAATACTAAAACGTTTTATTTCTTCTAATCCAGGTCCTATGTGTTCCTAGCTGCTGCTGGTTCACCTGTATCATGTGTAAAATAGGAGGTTTTTGGGTCAACATAAGTTGGCGAGTGAACCTTATAGATAAACATTTGATAATAATTGTCTTGTTAGTTTATCAATAAAATATTGTGCATAAACATAAAAGAGCACATGTATGGAATCAAACATTGGCAAGCATCAATTAACAATCGATAACATACATGAACATACCAACAGCATATAACAATTAGCATAATTGAACTGTGCGATCAAGGCTCAATCAAACGGAGCCGATCGTATTGCATGAACTGGGAATGTAAATTGGACTGTGCGCTCAAGGCTCAATCAAACGGAGCCGAACGTATTGCATGAACTGGAAATGTAAATTGAACTGTGCACTCAAGGCTCAATCAAACGGAGCCGAGCGTATTGCATGTATTGAAATGAAAAATGAAATGACCGATCAAGGCTCAATCAAACGGAGCCGATCGTGCGGGCACGCCCTGATCAACCGCATAATAAAATGGGGATCAAACTCAACCTCGATGGATGGGGAGCTACGGCCTCGGCAATTGCATGTATTAAAATAATAATTTGCAAACAATAATAACTACTTAACAGCAACAAACTAATACACATGTCATGACATGATATATGCACAATAACTTGGTTATAATATATAAATGAACAAGACACATGATACACCCCAAAAACGTGATTAAAACGGGGAATTTGAAGGGTTCACTCACATTGGGTGCGTTGAATTTGAGATGGTGAGATGCGCACGATTTAGACGAAGCGAGTCAACGAGGAATCACTAACCTAAATAATAATGGAAAAAAATATATTTAAATGAATGGATTTTATTAAAGATTTTAATGGGATTTTTTTTAGATATATTTTTGTGAGTTTATGGCTATTTTCTATCTTTAAAAATGTTATTTTTAAGTATTTTTAATTGATTTTTGAATTAAAAGTAAACAAATAAATATTAAAAAAAAAATTATTTTTTTTTACTGTTTGACCGTTGACCGTTGACCGTTGACCGGTTCGGTCAGCGGTAAATACTTGCGCCAAGCGGGATTCGAACCGGTGACCTTCCGTTCACGCGCACGTAGCTCTACCAACTGAGCTATGTGACTAACCCGTTAGAAATCCAGTTTTAATTATATTTATACACTTATTCGAATTTACCGAAAATTCCTTTATTTTGCAAAACGTTTTAATCTCATTGAACCGGTGCTTGTGACGGGACTCGATCGCGCGACGTGAAGTATGTTTTGCACACAGTCCACCGCTGGACTGTGTGTCTAACCTGGTTATATTCTTGATTTATATTATACTTAACAACTACCCGTTCTAACCCGGTTAATTCATGAATAAAAAAAAAGTGTTATTACGTGAAGCGTGTGCGCAGTAAGGATCGAACTCGGGACGCGTATGTTAACTTTGCACACAGTCCACCGCTGGACTGTGTGTCTAACCCGTTTATTATTTGGATTTTAATTACCCTTATATTCTGATTGAGCTTCATCTTCTTCACCAATTACACAGGCCACATTACTCGACCGATTACGATTGATTTGTGGTTTACAAACTTTTTAGACACTATCAGTAATTCAAGAATAAGGAATGGAGAGAGTTTAAAGAACAGATTTTTACCAATTGAAGATAATCACAGAAATCCGGCGAAGGTTTTGTCGGTACAGGAATTGAGCTCCGACTGTTGACACAATTAACATTTTGGTTCGATTATTTATAGAATTAAATTATCTAAACAAGGTTTAAATGAAGTGTAGGATATCTTACCCTTTCACAGTGAAATTCCGGCAATTTCAGAAACTTTCCGGCGAAGGTGAGATTTCCGATAAACGTTGACTAAGGTTGATTCTGATGATGGAATTGTGTTAGAGATTAACTAATCACATGTTTTAAACAAAAAGATTCGAAGGAATTACTGTGAGAATGCGATTCCCGGTTTTCCGGTGAGTTGCAGAAAAAATTCCGGCGATCAAATTTAGAGGATCTTACAGTTCAGAATCTTGACGAAAATGAAATTGAGTGTTGTGTGATAGTTATGAATCGCGCAAGAGATCAGGACTTGGATTAAATTAAAGTTTGGTATGTTTTCGGTTTCAAAAACCGGAAATGATGAAGTCTTTAAGTTCATTCAATTCGGGCATAATTAGTAACCGATATTCATCGGTTATAAGCTAGCCAAAAGAAGTCGAAATGATTTAGCGTTCGGTTTGCCGGTTTCCGTTATTCAGATGGTATCTATGGCTAATTCAAGTTCGCGTATAAGATCCATTTAGTTGCCAATTGTTAAAGAAAACAAGTTGTGGCGGAGTGGTTTGGGAACCGGTTGATAAGTTGTTGGAGTATTTCAGCTGACCCGGGTTCGAGTCCGGTCAGCTGCAAATGTTTTTATTTATTTTATTTTAACTTTTTAACCAATTTAATTTTTATAGTTTAGCTTATTTATTAATTATGTAACATTTAAACTCAAAATAACTATAAATAATTACTGTATTTTCATAACTTGGTATTGGATTACAAAACGGAGCGGGTTTTGGAGACCCGATTTATACAAATGTTACAGTGTTATTCGGTACGGTAGCGGTACAATGTCAGTTTACCGAAAGAAAAGACAATAAAAATAGATATTGGTACTGAAACCAAGGTTATTCGTTTTGTTTTGGTTCGGTTCACTACGGTAGCGTCACTATATTCGATATCAAAAAAGAAACCGTAAAATGAATACATACCAATACTGATGTTGTTCGGTTCAGTAAGTAGATAGTGATACGGCGTCGATTTAACGAAAGCAAAAACAATAAAAATAAACATTGGTACCGATACAGATGTTGTTCAGTTGGTTTCGGTTCGGTTTGATACGACACCGACACGGTATTTGTTTCAATAAAATTTATATCTCAATTTTGAGTAAAAATAAACATGGAATGCAAACCAACCAAACCGATATCAACTGAACAACATTGGTACCGGTGTCAGTATTTCTTTTTAGTGTTTAATATAAAGTTTTCTCTTTCGATTATTACAGTGAGTGTTGATACCGTAACGAAAAAAAATAGAAATCGACCGAATTCCCGCCACAAAGCGCGGATAATTTCACTAGTTGTTATTATTATTATTATCATCATCATCATCATCATTCTTTTATTAATCTTATTGTTATTGTTATTCCTCAAGAGGTTTTTCTTTAGTTACTACTTGTGTTTTGTGACGGAAATTTGGTCGATATTAATTAGATTTGTTACGATATCAACACTCCCTATAGTAAACGAAACATAAAGCTTACATCAATAGAAAACAATAAAAATAAATATCGATCTCAGAACCGATGTTGTTCAGTTGATATTAGCTCATTTCGTTTGCGCTTTATGTTTATCTTCTTCAACATAGCTATATATATTTTTTTTGAAAATGGATACGGTGTTGTTATAGTACTAAACCAAAACTGAAAGCGACTGAACAATATTTGTGTCGGTACCCGCATTTATTTTATTGTTTTTGCTTTTGATAAACTAACACTTTATCGCTACAATACCGTACCGAACCGAACCACATCAATACCAGTATGTATTCATTCTTATGGTTTTTCTATTTTATAATGGATATTGTGCCACAATCGTAGTGAATCGAACCTAAACCTAACAAATAACATTAGTTTCGGTACCATAATTTTTTTTTTGTTTTTTTTCGTTCAATAAACTGACACCGTATCACTATCGTACCGTATCGAACAACATCTTGAGGTGTGTGATTTGGTATTAAAGAAATTTTTTCGTGGGATTGTTATATTTTTACGTTTCTTTTTAAATGTATTAATTAAAAACGAAAATAGAATGTTAGAAGCAAGCGGAAGGCGTCGAGATGCACAGTTCTTGGCCCACAGATCAAAACAAACTTGGAAGTACGTTAAAGCCAAAATTAATAGAATTTTCTATGAGGACAAACAAAGATTCAAGTGTGGTGATATTTGATATAAGCAAAAGTACACATGTTTTTAATATCAAATTACACACTTTTTATTAGTTTTATTAAAGGTCTATTTGAAATAGAATTATTTTGGTTTATTTTTTATTTTCAGGACAAAATGAACCCAAGTTGAACAAAGGAAGCAATCCGGGGGAAATCTGAATAAAATAGTGAAAAGTTATCCAAACATGCCCCATGTCTCGCCAGACACGCCCCATGACTCAATACCGAAGACTACCTGCACCTCCAGAAGACCACTACGTGTAGCCCAGACAACAAAAGTCCAAACACGCCCCGTGCATCCCAGGCACGACCCGTGTCTTTGCATAAAACGACAAAAGTTGACTTTTGTGATATTTGAAAGATCCAGTAAGACCCACAAAAGCTGACCACGACCGTGCCTCCCAGGCACCTTCCGTGCCTGGCCCCAGCAGCCTATAAATACCACCCTTTGGCCCTCCATTTCTTTAGCTCAATTCTTCTCTTTTCTCCACAACAAACTTCTCCTATACCCATTATTTCTAATCATTGTAATTATTAGAGAAATCTTAAGAATTATTAGTGTAATCAAGCTTTTAATGGTTAATATAATATTTCATGTTTGATGAAAACTATCACCATGGCCATTCTTGGCTAAGTTTCTTAAGGGTGTTTGGGGGAAACTTACCCCCTTTATGAGAAGTTAACTAAAACAAATCGAGCGTGAATAAAGTGTGGGTGTGTGTGTGTGTATGTTAATTACTTTAGTTAAGGAGGTGTTTATTGAAAGTGAATGAAATATTAGTGTCACCACTAACTTGTGTCATTAGTCTTTCGGCTTAACCCTTAAAATCTACCAATAATCTTGTGTTACCATTAACTTGGGACATTCATGTTTTCTATCTATGTAGATTCAAAACATGTTGATACTTCAAAATGTTTTGGAATGAGACTTTGGGTTGGTAAGCTCTTGCCGATGCATGACGATAAGATGAAAGTGCAAATGACTTGGTTTTATAAAAGTAACTACCTGTGGGAAATTGACGCCTCACCAAGGGAACTACAGACACCAGTAATTTAAACCACTTAAATTATCTTCTTAATTAATTCTAAATCATAGTGGTATATACTTTCCTTGTTGATTATGCGGTACTATTATGGTTTTATCTGACCTTGAATGACATTTCCATGTTGATTCAAAGTGATATGGTCGAGTGTGCTAGGGCCCCTAAACAAAGAACTACACAACTTTATGAAATAAGACATACAAATGCTTGTTTGACAATGGAGCCCTTGTAACCCTATGGTAATGTTTAGTTAACGAAGCATCAAAAGGTAAATATACGAAACACCCTTATTACTTATCATTGATTCCTACTAATTTTTCATTTGTCTCCTTATCTTTATTTTCAGCCATTTTTTACGCTTTACTTTTGGTTTAACTAGATGTTAACGAAGACCCGGTACTATAACTCGTTGTTTCCTTAGACGACTTCGATGTCTTATCATCACTATATTACGCCAATAATGAGTGCATTTGCCAAACGTGAAATGTAGTGTGATAGTTTTTTTTATCATATTTTTATAAATATCAAAACTTAAACTAGTGTATGAAATGACTAAAAATGTACCACTTTTCATATACACACCATGACACGTTAATAACAAAACAAATAAAAAGATTTATATTAGCCTAGCATGTCCACAAGTTAAACTTAAGTGACGAATGAATGATCTAATGAGTTTTGTCAAAATATACAATATGAACCAAAATGATGGAAATGTCATTTTGTTATGATTACTGATCTTGTATAAGCTTGACAATGGCCTATTATTCAAAGGCGTAGTTAAGTGAAATTTCAATTAGTAAATACAAGGTGAGTATTTAATGGTTTTTTTATGAAAGTTTAAAACTGATGTGCTTCTAAAGTTTACAAGTATCGTTTCCGTAAATTGTCTAAATTTGGTGCCATTTAAGTTATTTGATACTTAATGATAATATGGTGTACGTTGCAAAATTAAAACATGATGGTATGGTAAAACGTCACTTGTTTCTAGTGAAGAAACGTATACGTGATGGGTGTATCTTCGTTGGATAATTTCCATGCTGGAAACCAAACTGTGACCTACAAACAGAACACTACCAGGACTCGTTATAGGAATAAGGTTATCTTGTAAGCATCCCCCAACGTGAGAATAAGTTCACGGTTTATGGGAGTAAATTGTAGAGAGGGAAAGTGTTATGAGAGAGTAGATATCATACCATGGGTTTAGTCTCCCCTATATATAGTGTCGGTAGTTTAGGGTTTCCCCTTTTTCAGAAATTGTGATTATATTTGAAAGTAGGAGATCATT
This sequence comes from Scalesia atractyloides, assembly GCA_947069175.1. Lineage (NCBI taxonomy): Eukaryota > Viridiplantae > Streptophyta > Magnoliopsida > Asterales > Asteraceae > Scalesia > Scalesia atractyloides. The sequence continues at coordinate 5,780,964 of CAMTDV010000016.1, forward strand.
CAGATCTTTCCAACTTTTTAGAGATTCGGTTAATAATGATTATTCGTACGAATGGAATGTTCTGGAATAATAATGTGATACATTATTATTAAAATTGGTTTGACCAGTTAAGATAAACCGAACTGAGTTGTACCTCGTCATGTCCGCTAGTCCGATGTTATAAATATTATTTATGGATAGAAGTAAAATAGAAAAAAAAAGAAAAAATAGGCAATAGCTAATGATGAGAAAAATGATGACTTTCAAAATAATGGAAAAATGATGACGTGTGCCAGTTATGAAATGATGGTGGCAACTAACCACCTGCAAACTCGCATCCTTTCCTTATTGACTCACAGATTCAAAATTAAAAAAATGTGTAAACACCATCTATAGGAGAAAGAAAGTCGTGTAGGGAGCATTTCCCTCAAATCTTTTCTAAAACGATTATTCACAAACCCTCACACACTCACCATGGCTCCAAAATCTAACGAGTCGTCTAAGTCCGATGTTGGGACCGGCAACCGGTTTTGCAAGTGGGGTAAGACCTCCTTTGATACTCTGTTAAAAGAGTATGGGATTAAGCCGAAATGGCATCCGGTGCTACCATCGGACAATGATGCAACCTTCCTTTTGAAAGAAGGTAAAATCACATTAGTTTGTTATTTTTCAAAGTCTGCAATCTTCGGCTTCCAATTACAATATTTTGTAAGGAGATTCTAGATGATTATGATATTCACATATCCAAGTGCATCCTCTTGCTCTTGCCAAGGTTCGACATTTTGAGTATGCGTCACTGTGTCTTGGGCATGTGTCGGAGCTTCTTGTTTATAGGGATTTTTATTGTTTGGCATCGAAAGCACCCTTTTCACAGTTGATCGACAAAATACCATGTAACACCCCAAAAACGGGTTTGATAATCAAACCACGTCAATATTAAAAGACGGGTAAAATATCAATGGTGGTAAAAGTTAACCCGATAAACATTAGGATTTAATTAAATGAACCTAATGTTAAATAAAAATGAAACGTTTTATAAAGATAAAAGTTTATGATTGGCCGGGCTATCGGGACAGAATTTAAGTCGGGTAATGGCATCCCCGAACTTAGTAAACTGAAATATCACGTTCACTCGGCAATTGACATGAAGTGTATAACTAGGAACGTAAACCTAGTTAATAATACATGGCTAAGTAATAAAACAATGGATGGGAATCTTCCATTGTTATGTAAAACAAACTTGAGGGACCAAAGTTGTCTAAAGATGAACTTAGGTTTTATAAACAGAAATTAAAACATAACACACACCAAAAAAGTGTGTGTATATGTCGATCCTCAGGAGAAGAAACAAGGGGAACCCTTGTTCAACCTCAATCCATCAAATTGGAGGCAAATCGAACCCAGAATCGATGCATGAACGCGTTTTAATGATCACCCGAACTAGGGGATCATAAGGTATGTTGAATTTTTGATACTGATGAAGTTGTGAAATTTGATGAACATCACAAGAAGCGATTTATGTATGAATCGTAGAGGTTATGGCCAAATTAGTGATGTATACTTTCTTAGGAACAAAACCCTAAGTGAAAATTCTACCTAGGTTGCTATGATTTGGATGCTTAGATGATTTACCACACTTAGATAAGTGTGTTTTAGTAATATGATGAAATCGATGATATAAACATGTTTAGAATCACCATGCATGATGGTAACGAGAAAGTGTTTGAATAATCTATGAATTTGAGTATATGATCATACTTGTCATAAGATGGGTCTTTGTATAATATAAAGAAATTAATGTTAAAATCATGTTATAGATGCTTGAAATGATGTTACCTACTAGTTAGTATGTAAAATTTGATTTCATTAAGTAATCGGATGAAATGCCTAAGTGAGTTCGATGAACCAATTGTGCATTTGTATATGTTAATAAGTCAATTGACTTTTTAAAAGTCAAACTGATCAATGATAAGATCGAATAATAAATTCGACATAAAACTCGTAAGGTGGAATAGTCATGATTGATAATGACTAATTTAACAATCTTACGAATTATGATGATAGTTTGACGCTTGACAAGCTAGGTGGAGGCTTGGGAAGGAAACGGGTCAAACGAATCAAGTATGAAGGAAAAGCGTAATTTGGATGCCGAGTAAGTAAAGCTTACACCCTTTTTGTAGAATAGTATTTATTTATAAGTTATAAATACAACAAAGGTTATATTAGAAATACGGTTCTGACACGAAATGATACGGTCGGAACATATCAAAAGATGAAAAACCATGTTTAATGGTAAAAATGGTCGAAATGGTAATTTGGTCATGTGATAAGATATATAAATTTAGTTTTCGAATGGCTACTTTATAAGTAAGCCTAAATGAATAAAAAGAGAAAACGGTGATTTAGTCACGTATAAAAGGATAAAAGTCGAAGTATAAAACGACACCAAGTGGCATAAGCCATGTTGAGTTAAACGCGTAAGAACCGGATTTGAGAGACAACTAAATGGTGAGAAATCCGAAATGAGTTACCTAACGGAATTGTAAATAAATACCATTTATATTAAGCGCAAAATGTTTGGTCGTTTAGACCAAACAGGTCAAACGGTAATGTTGATACCATTTGACATATAACGACTAATAAGTGTTGGTCGAGTCTTATGCTCACAGGATAAAACGGCTTGAGAATTAGCGATCCTATGAATTAGCAAATTATTGAGGCAAGGTATTAAAACGGGTCAAAATGTTGACCCGAGCCAGGTACGCATAAATAAGATAATAGTTAAACGAGCGATTTTGGTCAAATATTTAATGAAAGTCCGTCGTAAAATGAGGGACTAAAATTGACCAAAACGCCCTTGATGGGTAAATCGGGCAAACGAACCTTATGGGTTGTTTAGAAACATATATTATGGTAATATAAACCTTAGATAAACATAAAAGTTATAAGCATAAGCTTTCTCGGGTCAAATGCCTAAAATGAGCATTTTTCCGTAAAATGACTAACCAAAGGGTAATATTCATGATAATTGGTTTAATTGTAACAAATCCGTCACAATAGTAGTTGTGGTGGAATATAAGTAGATATTTTAATGTGAAAATATGATGCTAGAAAGAATAAGCTTGGTTATGCTTAAAAGCGCTTAAATACCCTTAACGGGTCAAAATAAGCATATAAGCACAAACGGGTTAAGGATGCATGATAACCCACGATTTGAACCTTGTGTAATAGGAAACATTTAATATATGATGTCTATGAGAATATAAGTGCAACAAACAAGTTGGTTTGATAAAAGTATGAACGGGTCAAAAGCTATGTCAAAAGAAGTTTAATAATTAATTTATGCCGCGGGCTTAAATTCTATATAATTGTTAATCCGGATGTCGGATTTTAACTCCATGTGATGGAGAATCAAATTACGATCGCATAGGAAAAAGAATCGTGTAAAACGGATCAATAACGAATAAGTTATGGACGTTTTCGTAACAAGGACTAAAAGTGTAAATGCTGACACTGGGTTGCAGCGTAACCTACGGTTTCTGGACCGTAGCTTACGGTCCAGACCTGCTGTTGGAACAGATCAAGTGAACCGTAAGCTACGGTTACGGCAGGTTGTGACAAAAATTGCAATTTACTCATTTTTTATGTTTGGGTTATCTAAATATGTTTTATGATATCCTAACTAATGTTTAGGATAAATTTAGGTATCTAGGTGCTTGCTAAGTGATACGGATGAAGATCAAGCTTGATGAAGAACCGAACACGATCAAGATACAAGCTTCTGCACTACGTTTCGTCATCATTTTTAAATGACGAACTCATATTAATTATGTTGTGTTGTTTCAATATGAAAATGTTTTAATGAACCCGTATTTTCATATGTATGTGTAAACATAATTACACATGTATCGTCGAAACCATACGAAAATTATTGAATATAAGTAAGGGTCTTACATACCAGCGTATCTTGTCTATGTTATGTGCTTTCTAATTCAAGGGACAAGGACTGAAAAAAGAAATTCTTTTACATATAAGCCAACGTGATTCCTAGAAACATGTTATGGTGTGAGATGGCACCGAATGAGAAGGTAAAAGATGTTCCGCCTCCGTGAATGCTTTCAAAGAGAATTCCCTATTTAAATAGTTGTGTTCGCATCACACAGAGTGCATTGTGATTCCCGAGGTGCTTTGGTGTTGATTGGGATGAGCCAGGTATGCAAGGACAACAAATTATACCCTACATTTTAGAGCGTTAATGGTGGTAAATGTTCTTTTTCATGTATGCGCCTCATTTACCAGTTTGTAACCTATTCATATAATTGTGATAGGTGATTGGTCTTTTTTTCGACTTTGTAGATTCCCAAAGGACGACATTGTTGAGGCCTGATGATCATGATTTGGCTGTTGAGGAGGCAGGAATTCTCTATGTTCCTGTTGAAAATTTGCTTCTACCTGCTGGCATGTCGATTGGGTCAGTGGTGTCACTCAATGCTCCCCTCAGTGGTGTTGTTCCCTTGAAATCTTCCGCCAGCGCCAACGTTCCAAGGAAACTTATTCATGTTCGAAAGGCCGGGAAGAAAGAATCCTAGGGCACAATCGGAAGCACCACCTATGTGTATTGAAATGTCTACAATGTTCCCCCCATGTTTCCATTAATGCTGCTACAACATCGGCTATATCTGTGCCACCTTCCTTTTCAAGTGTCCAAGCCATTGGGTCACGACATCCAAAAGGATGAGGACGATGCCCACTTTGTCGTGGTTTGAAGCACGAAGGCTGGCCGTGTTGTCTTAAAGGCGTCAAGGGACAAAGGCCTTGTGCCGGGTTATCCACCTACTAGTGTATTTGTGCCCATGAATAATATTTTTGCCAGTTCTATCCAGTTATAGTGAGGCAACAGTTTTGGATTCCCCCTTTTCAAAAATTATGATTGTATTTGAAAATAAAGATCATGCAGGTCTTCCCAACTTTTTGGAGATTCAGTTAGTAATGATTATCCGTGCGATCTGGTATAATAATGTGGTATATTATTATTTAAATAGGTTTGATCGGTTTAGGTTGACTGAACCGGGTCATACCTCACCTCGTTAGCTAGCAATAATGTGTGAGAACACAAAAACAAGCCAAAATGGACAATGTCGGGATGAATTAACATTTGTTGGTATCTCTCTTTGGTTAGAAATTAATCATTCCTAGATATTAAAATATGGATGCTAATGATAAATTGTGAGAACATGGTAACCAGCAAAATGGATAATGTTAGGATGAATTCTCTATCCACATTTGGCGATGTCTCTCTTTAGTTAGAATTTAATCATTATTGATATTAAAATATGAATCCAAGTAGTGTTATGTTAGTTTTAACTTATATGTATAATGAACAAAACGGTTACATGTAGTTATGAGCACAATTTTTTCTCTACAACTGAGTTGACTAATTGTCAATATTTATATTTATACATGTGTATATATCACACTAATGGTAGGTACAATATGTAGATTATTTTGGAGTGAATACAACCAATAAAATGCTAAGGAACTTGTGAGTCGGGAATATTTTGTTTTTAAAATGGTGTAGGCAAAGTTCCAAAATGGAAATGTAGATTTACGGTGGGGCCACTATAAGCATAAGGTGAAACGTAGATTTATATTTGTCATACAATGCACCATATGGTTTTTATGCATTATAGAGCAACGATAAGTCGTACATTTGTGATAGACCATAAACTTGTTGAAAACATAATTGAGATAACTTTTTAAATATTATTTTGTTTTCTATTTATTGTTTAACTTCAATGTATTCATTAGAGTTAAATGCCAAAATGGTCCCAGAGGTTTGCTCACTTTTACCACTTTAGTCCAAAATCCAAAATTTTTAAATCTGGGTCCTTTGGTTTGCATTTTGTTGCCATTTTGTCCAAAATCGAAATCAGGTCAGATTTATCAAAAAACATGCTATTTTGTCTTTTCCTCAGGGGCAGAATGGTCATTTAACATTATACATATCTAAATAAAATTAAAAAAAAAAACTCAAAACCCCTCTCACTCTCTCTCTAAACTCTGCAAAACTCCTCTTCAACCTTCATCAGCCCCATCACCATCTCCAACCCCCTTCACCACCGTACACCCTGCACCACCGTCCACCACCACCATCTCCAACACCCTGCACCACCGCCACCAACACCATTCCCATCATCGGTGAACAGTTAGAGAGATAAACAAAGGGTTTCGCCGGTGAACAGTTAGAGAGAGAAACAAAGGGTTTCGCCGGTATCGGAATCAACTACCACCACCGTCTCCCCTCCACCACCGTACACCCACCACCACCGTCTCCCCTCCATCACCGTACACCCACCACCACCGTACACTGCCACCACAAAAAAACCCTCTCTCTCCCTCCTCTGTCGTCCAGAACAGAGACCACCACGTGCCGCCCCTTCTTCAAACCGGCTACACACCACCTACCACCATTAGAACCAACCTGCAAACACCACCTGCCGCCCCTTCTTGAAACATGCAACCACCACCTATCACCATTTGAACCAACATGCAACCACCACCTGCCGCCCCTTCTTCAAACCCTCAACCTGTAACATTTGTGTAAAACGGGTATCAAAAACCAGCTCCGTTTGAAAATTTTAGAATTTATTTAAAAGTTTCGTTACGCATTTTTTTCATTTTATAAAATGTAATTTTCATGATTAATAAATAAATTTATATTATTATAAATAAAAGAATAAAAATAATACTAATATATAAGATTTTGAAATATATAAAAAAAAATAGAAACAGGGGTGACCGGGTTTCGAACCCGGGTCCCCATCGAATCCACAAACTCACACACAGTCTACACCACTGCACCGCACGCACATGTTGTGAAGAAATTTAATCAAATACAACTTAAAGTCTCACCCGCGTACTATCTGATTTCAACCGGAACTGAACCCGCCCAAGCAGCTTCAAAAATCTCGGATTCTGGTTTGATCGCGAGAATTTTGTGAATAATTGATGATACAATGTCAGTTATAACCGGCACCCATATTCAATTCAAAACGAAACTGATCCAAAACATATGATTAATTGAGATTGAAACCGAAATCAATTATTGGTTTTAAAGATCCAAAACCGAAACCGTTTCTCTGCGACCAATATATATATCGATCTATCACCTGCTTAAACTCGCACAATCACAAGTCAAACGCTCTGCTCAAACACTTGTTCTTGACGGAAAACAATTTTCTGTTCGCCGGAATCTTTGCTGAAACCGTCGGAGTTAGTCACCGGAAAACCGGGCCCCTGTTTTCGGTATGAATTCTTAATCTTTTCTGTCAGTTCTATTCGATTCATTTGTTTAATCTAAAACAACAGATCAGTGAAATCAAATGTTCAACAAATCTGTTTCCAATTCTGAGTTGATGAAGAAGATGAATATCGAGTTGTTTATGTATATAATTAAAATCAGTATTCTAACCGGGTTAGACACACAGTCCAGTGGTGGACTGTGTCGCACATAATCATACGCGTCCCGAGTTCGAACCCTGCAACACCGTTCTCACTGAAGTAAAAACTTTTAAAAACCAAACCATGTTGGTTTTCAACAAGTTGTTAAATTTAATAAGAATTCTAAATATAACGGGTTAAACACCCAGCCCAACTGGTTGGGCCGGGTGCAAACCAAGTCAGGGTCGCAAGTTCGAATCCGTTCCTTGCAATGTCTCTGAAATTAGCCCAACCTTTTTAAATGAATAAAAATATGTTAAACCGTAGTAAGTATATAAAAGTAATTAAATCTGGATATATTTCGGGTTAGACACGTAGCTCAGTTGGTAGAGCTGCGTGCACGTATACGGGAGGTCACGAGTTCGAATCTCACACGCTGCCTATAATAAATGAGTCAGACCGGTCATTGACCAGTCAACCCTTAGAAAAAGGGTAATTTTTTTTAATTAAAAATCCTTTTTATTTTCTTTAAAAATTTGTTAAAAATACCTCAAAATAAGGTTTTAAAGTCTAAAAATTTGCATTAATTCACAAAAATAAATCTAAAAGTCTCATTAAGAGCACTAATTAAAAATATTAATCTCAAATAAAATTTATTTATTTATCGAATTATTACGTTATTATTTAGGTTAGTTTTCCCTCGTCGGTTGAATCATAAATTCGTGCGCATTCATCATTATCAAGGAACGCACCCACTGTGAGTGAATTCTTACAAATTCCCCTTTTTATTCATGTTTTGGGGTGTATCATGTGTCGCTTTAATGATTTCGTTTATTCAAACTTGTGCTATTACCATTATATGATCTAAACTTGTGATGTAAATATTGTTTGTTGTGATGTGTGTTTACATTTTGTCAAGTTACGTGCAAATCATTCATTAGGCTCATCAGTTCCTCGTTGGAGACGAGTTGAACATCGCGTGCCTCATTAGATCGACTCCGTTTGATTGAGCCTTGATCTCATTGTTCATCATTTGGTGTGGGCGTGTGCATTATTTGATATCATGTGTTTTGTGATTAAACTTACATTTACGTTTACTCATATGTGGTTATGCACATTTATATAACCAATATAATAAATTCGTTCAAATGTTTTCATAAGATTCACTCGCCAACTTTTGTTGACCCAAAACCCTATTTTTACACATGATACAGGTGGACAGGTTGAAGCAAGGAACACATAGGAAATTGCCTTAGAAGAAAAATAAAGAAGTCATGAAAAATGTATTTGAACATGTTGTGCTTGTATGTTTATTGTAACTTTTTCTTTAAAAAGAAATAATAAATATGAAACTTTGTAGTAAATGTCATGAGCTTTGATGAAAACCCAATCATGCCCCGACTACCATTTTCGCTGCAGGTCAGGGTGTGACAGATTGGTATCAGAGCTTTTAACTATAGGGATATAGGATAGGTTATTAGACCCTTAGAGCCTATACTATAGTTGATTAGATTTTAATTGTTTATGTGGTTACATGCAAACTCATGATGTTTATTTCTTTCGTATTTATTACACACACAAATGCATGCAAACACTTCCACTATCATTTTGTGTGATACTTAATGAGTTATACTTGTTGTCAAACATAACATGCTTACATATACATTCATCACGCATATTTCAATGTTCACATATTCAAATCATCTTCATATTTCCTTTATTCAAGATTTTGTGTCATTTTTTAATCTCATCAAAGTAAGTTCTACGACGGGCATGTAGTAACTGGAAGGGTACAAGTACCGGTAGTCGAAACGTCCTATCTAGGTTGGCATTCGTATAAATCCAATATAACGGAACAATTTGCCTACCTGGGGACTAACGATGAGAGTACAAAGGACCTATTAGGCCAAAGCATGCCACACCAAACATCGTTCGAACTAACCCTACTTTGAATTGTCATTGTGTCCATACCAGGACACCCTCCAACCTTATACTTTGCTGTCATGTTTTACGATTTTCATTCGGGTGGCGCAAGTGTTAACAGGCCAACACCAATATGAACCCTACCAGAGCCCAGTAGTCATGGGGGCCCACATGATTACCAAGGCCAAGTAAGGGGACATATGGGAGCCCAAACATGAGCAAAGCCCAAGACATCCTATGGATGTAGCAAATTTATTTTCTTCATTTGTTTTGTAAATATTCATTTCTAAATACGACACATGACACCTAAAACGTCAAACTCATACTCTCGATACGTATTCCTTGTAGATGTCTTCTAGTCACTCTCGTAGAGGTAGGAGATCAGGAAAAATCCCGCAAGCGCATGGCTGCCCAAATCGCTCAAGAAATGGCCGCCGTAATCCCCAACATCGTAGTTCAAGTTCAACAAGCCCTTACCGCTAATCCCGTCAACCCAATCAACCAAGAAGATCAAAACGTAGTCAACCCTCCCCCAATATACCACTAAATGCACCTTCAAGATTCATAATCCTGCGATCCTCCAAAATACGAAGACTGAAGGTGTCACCGCTCTCCTCTATGGTTTGAGAAAGAGGAAAACACTTTTCTCAATTGCGACTGCCCCGATGATCGCAAGGTGCGATATGCTACTGGTCGTTTGTTCGAGTAGCACTACATGGTGGAATACAGAGAAGGCCAAGCGAGGTGCTGAGGATGCTATGACTTTGACTTGGGAAGAGTTGAGGGAGATCATGACACGTTTCTGTCCAAAAGTGAAATCAAGAAATTAGAAGATGAGCTTCTACTCTTTGAAACAAAAGGAGGGCGACCACACCACATACAACAAGAGATTCCTTGAGTTGAATCAATGGTCCCCAACTTGTTCACTCCCCTCTACCGTTTGATCGAGCACTACATTCGAGTCTTCCTTAAAAATTCAAGACCCTGTAATAAGTATCCACACCTGCAACTTTGGAAGCAGCAATGGAGTTAGCTACAGAGCTCACCGAAAATCGATACGAATAAAGACTTCAGGAGGAGAAGAAGAAGGATAAAGCATCATCCGAAACCTCAAACCAACCCAGACCGAATCCTCTTCTCAACCCACTCCTAAGAGAAAACGAGATGGCAAATTTCGCTGTCACCCAAGGGAATCAACCAGCTCCACAAGCCGTACCCCTCCAAGCTATCCCAATCACTCAAGTAGCACCCAACTCTATTACCCAAATACGAAACCTTACATTGGACCTCACCCTCAATGCAACACCTGTTTTATCACCATCCATCTACCGTACCTTGTCACTCTGTGCAAATGTGGCGTTATGGTTATTTGAGCAAAACTTGTCGCACCCCTCAAAACCAAGCTTCACCCTACCCAAAACATGATCCAATCATATCAACAACCTCAATACCCCATAGTTCCACATGTTCGAGCTTGTTTTAATTGTGGCGACCCTAACTATTTTAGAAACACGTGCCCTCGATTGGTTAACATCATAAACGCCCAAGCTCAAGCAAACCCACTTAACCAAGCAAATCAAGCAAACCTAGCACTACCACCAGCAAGAGGAAGAGCTTACAACATCAACGCCAATCCTGTTGAAGATAATAACAGCCCAAATAAACCACCCAACTAGCCTTCCTCACCAAGAGTCAAGACTCAACTCCAACCGTCTAGTTTTAATGTTTTCTTTGTGTTACCTCAATCTTTACGTACCCCAGTTATAAATTGGGAATTTGTGTATCCAAGAATTTTAATGCGAATTGATATTACAGTTTTGTTTTATATCTTTACTCATTGATTTAACTTTCATATCATCACACATCACGACGTATCTCGATCTCATCATTTAAAGAAGTTGGGTTGTGTGTCACTTTTTCATAGACTGACCACTTCATCATAACAAACGAGAGAGGTACTGTCGTCATTTAGTCATGTATCTTTCAGATTTGAGACTCAAGCTTTGGTGTTGTGTTTGTTTATGTTTTAGAGTCACATAGAACTAATCATAACTTACTGATAAAGCCAATGAAAATTTGACAAGAATATGGTGGATACGCCGCTGGTACTTCCTATATATAAGTATTCTTGGCAAAGGATCAAAAGCATTATCAGCTGGTTATGAGAAGTTCCGTGTAGGTTTTAATATTGTCATAGATGAAGTTTTTATTTTGTGATATAACCCTATCTTTTCAAATGTATCAAATCTCTCAAAACTCTTATGCATGTGATCATATCCAGTCAAACAACTCTGGGTATCAATATTTCTTATCTTTAGGCACCAAAAAAGCGATTCCTGTAGCAAAGTATTCAACCCTTACTAGGAACGTTACCGCCTCAAATAAAATTTAAACTTTCACCCTCTTCTGATTATGTAATTGTCAACTAAAACACCTTCCCTTCAAGTCAAATATACCACTACTTAAATTTCGAGACGAAATTTCTAAAAGTATGGGATACTGTAACATTTGTGTAAAACGGGTATCAAAAACCCGCTCCGTTTGAAAATTTTAGAATTTATTTAAAAGTTTCGTTACGCATTTTTTTTCATTTTATAAAATGTAATTTTCATGATTAATAAATAAATTAGATAATTAATTGATTAAATAAAAGAATAAAAATAATACTAATATATAAGATTTTGAAATAAAAAAAAAAATAGAAACGGGGGTGACCGGGTTTCGAACCCGGGTCCCCATCGAATCCACAAACTCACACACAGTCTACACCACTGCACCACACGCACATGTTGTGAAGAAATTTAATCAAATAAAACTTAAAGTCTCACCCGCGTACTATCTGATTTCAACCGGAACTGAACCCGCCCAAACAGCTTCAAAAATCTCGGATTCTGGTTTGATCGCGAGAATTTTGTGAATAATTGATGATACAATGTCAGTTATAACCGGCACCCATATTCAATTCAAAACGAAATTGACCCAAAAGATATGATTAATTGAGATTGAAACCGAAATCAATTATTGGTTTTAAAGATCCAAAACCGAAACCGTTTCTCTGCGACCAATATATATATCGATCTATCACCTGCTTAAACTCGCACAATCACAAGTCAAACGCTCTGCTCAAACACTCTGTTCTTGACGGAAAACAATTTTTGTTCGCCGAATCTTTGCTGAAACCGTCGGAGTTAGTCACCGGAAAACCGGGCCCCTGTTATCGGTATGAATTCTTAATCTTTTCTGTCAGTTCTATTCGATTCATTTTTTTAATCTAAAACAACAGATCAGTGAAATCAAATGTTCAACAAATCTTTTTCCAGTTCTGAGTTGATGAAGAAGATGAATATCGAGTTGTTTATGTATATAATTAAAATCAGTATTCTAACCGGGTTAGACACACAGTCCAGTGGTGGACTGTGTGCACATTAATCATACACGTCCCGAGTTCGAACCCTGCAACACCATTCTCCCTGAAGTAAAAACTTTTTAAAAACCAAACCATGTTGGTTTTCAACAAGTTGTTAAATTTAATAAGAATTCTAAATATAACGGGTTAAACACCCGGCCCAACTAGTTGGGCCGGGTGCAAACCAAGTTAGGGTCGCAAGTTCGAATCCGGTTCCTTGCAATGTCTCTGAAATTAACCCAACCTTTTTAAATGAATAAAAATATGTTAAACCGTAGTAAGTATATAAAAGTAATTAAATCTGGATATATTTCGGGTTAGACACGTAGCTCAGTTGGTAGAGCTGCGTGCACGTATACGGGAGGTCACGAGTTCGAATCTCACACGCTGCCTATAATAAATGAGTCAGACCGGTCGTTGACCGTCAACCCTTAGAAAAAGGGTAATTTTTTTAATTAAAAATCCTTTTTATTTTCTTTAAAAATTTGTTAAAAATACCTCAAAATAAGGTTTTAAAGCCTAAAAATTTGCATTAAATTCACAAAAATAAATCTAAAAGTCTCATTAAGAGCACTAATTAAAAATATTAATCTCAAATAAAATTTATTTATTTATCGAATTATTACGTTATTATTTAGGTTAGTTTTCCCTCGTCGGTTGAATCATAAATTCGTGCGCATTCATCATTATCAAGGAACGCACCCACTGTGAGTGAATTCTTACAAATTCCCCTTTTTATTCATATTTTGGGGTGTATCATGTGTCGCTTTAATGATTTCGTTTATTCAAACTTGTGCAATTACCATTATATGATCTAAACTTGTGATGTAAATATTGTTTGTTGTGATGTTTGTTTACATTTTGTCAAGTTGCGTGCAAATCATTCATTAGGCCCATCAGTTCCTCGTTGGAGACGAGTTGAACATCGCGTGCCTCATTAGATCGGCTCCGTTTGATTGAGCCTTGATCTCATTGTTCATCATTTGGTGTGTGCGTGTGCATTATTTGATATTATGTGTTTTGTGATTAAATTTACATTTACGTTTACTCATATGTGGTTATGCACCTTTTTATAACCAATATAACAAATTCGTTCAAATGTTTTCATAAGATTCACTCGCCAACTTTGTTGACCCAAAACCCTATTTTTACACATGATACAGGTGGAAGGTTGAAGCAAGGAACACATAGGAAATTGCCTTAGAAGAAAAATAAAGAAGTCATGAAAAATGTATTTGAACATGTTGGGCTTGTATGTTTATTGTAACTTCTTCTTTAAAAAGAAATAATAAATATGAAACTTTGTAGTAAATGTCATGAGCTTTGATGAAAACCCAATCATGCCCCGACTACCATTTCCGCTGCGGGTCAAGGTGTGACACAACCACCACCTACCACCATTAGAACCAACCTGCAACCGCCACCTGTCGCCCCTTCATAAAACCGCCGCCGCATGTCAAAATCCATCGATCTACTCCTAATCTTCGCCACAATCCTCATCCTCCACACCGTCACACTCCACCGCATCAGAGTAGAGGAGACGGTGAATTGATCGAAACAGGTTCAGCGAGGCGTTAACGGTGAGAATTAGGGTTAGGGTTTATGGTGGCGGTGCTGCTGCTGAGGACAGGCGGCAGAGATGGAACGGAGGATGTCGCCGGAGAAGATGGTGGTTCGAGAGAGAGATAGAGGGGTTCATGGTGGCGGTTTTGCTGCTGCTGCTCTAGAGAGAGATGAGAGAGACAGAGGCAGATGGGTATTTATAGAGAGAGACAAAGGGGTTTTTAAAATGACCATTTTGCCCTTGAGGAAATAGAAAAAAAAAACCAGTTTTTTTTAGAAATCTGACCTGATTTCATTTTTGGACCAAAATGGCAACAAAATTGAAACCATAGGGACCAAAATGGCAAAAGGTTTGAAATTTGGACTAAAGTGGCAAAACTGGCCAAACCTCAGGGACCAAAATGACAGTTTACTCATTAACATTACTTGTCATGATAGTTATACTTGTCATGTGTGTAGATGGACCAAACTCATAGGGCTTAGGGTTTGAAATGTTTATAATTTCTACAAACTTTCTTATTTCATGTTGATGATATATATTTATGTCCCACAATTTAACATTTGTAAAAAACTAAGTAATTAATTTGTTTATTTTAATATTAGGTTTATAATCTTTTACGAAAAAATTTAAATCACTTGAGGAGAATTATTTAATGATATTATTACTTGATTATAAATTAACTATCCATTAATTTGAAAGAAAACCGAAGAAAAAATATGCGAAGCGTTAAACTTATACCTTTGAGTAAAATTATACATATGTAACATAAACATTGTTGTAAAATTAGGTCTAGAAGGTTGAGTGCTCGTCGAGTAATCGTTATAAGGTACGATGTTGAGGCGATATTCCCCAACTCTGCCTAATTACCCGAAGTCGATCAAAGATAGTCAATTTCGGACAGAATCAGATTTAGTTGGTTACTCAAGAAGAGTTTGACTTAATAAAACATAATTTCTAGGTCTATAATATTAATGAATGAATATCAATTTTTGAAATATATTAGTATTTTGTAAGGATCCATTTAGACGGAAGTTTGGACTGGATAAAGACTGATTCTGTAGAAATTTGTTAAGAAGAAGAAAAGTAGAAGATTCCCTTTTATACCGAAAGAGTATATGTCGTTGACAGGCTGGAGAGAGCATCATGTAATCTCCCCAGCCGAAACCTCAAATCCCAAAACTTATGAAACACTAATACATGACTTCCAATTTATAAACACGATACTTTAGGGCGGAGGACATTTTCAGACGGATTACTCACCCGTGCGGATGAGTACTCGTCCTCCCGAAAGTGTCGTCATCTCGAAAGTCACTGTTAGTATCTCACTATCAACTATACAATATTCAACACACGCTTTATCTAGTCTATTTGTATAGTGGCGGACACACACAATATCCACCAACAGTTTCCCCCTTATTCATCACTGTCGAATAAGCTAGATAAAGCGTGTGTTGAATATTATATAGTTGAGGTGATTTTCGAAAGGACGACACTTTTGAGAGGACGAGTACTCATCCGCACGGATTAGGACTCATCCGCACGGATGAGTCAACCCTCCGAAAGTGTCCTCCGCACTAAAGTATCATGTCTATAAATAGAAAGTCATGTGTTAGATTTCATAAGTTTTGGGATTTGTGGTTTCATTCAAGGGTGAATTAATTGAAGATATTCATAGCACTTGATTAAGTTGCAGAATATTCAAACACGGCTTACATAGTTGAAGATCAAGATCCGTTCGAGGACTCTCACGCACGAAAGAGACTGTGTGAATGAAAGCTCATTCGCTCGAACACTATTGTTCAAGTTTTTTCGATCCAAAATCTTTATTTCTAAAAATTTGATGATGATTCTTCTACAAGCATGAACGAAATCAATTATGAATGTAATGATGTCTTCAATTTCAAATTCCATACATGAATTGATCTTCAATTTGATGTTTTACGTCTAAAAACCAATAAATCATGAGCGTAGGTGATTCAGTCAACTGTTAGATCGATTGAATCGGTACCATAGCTCTGATACCACTTGTAAGGTCCGAACGACGGTTTAGACGTATGTTTGGATTGGATAAAGACTAATTCGGTAGAAATTTCGGCATCATAACTTATAGATTAACAAGAATGTTGAAGCTTTCATTAATACCGAAAAAGCATACATCATTTTACAAGCTGAAGAGAAATCTGAGGTGTCTCCAGTCGTTCCCCAAAATTTATGAACTTCGAACACATGACTTCTTATTTATAGATATGATTGTTTGGAGCAGATGACCCATCTGTGCGGATGAGTCCTCATTCGTGCGAATGAGTCCTCATTCGTGCAGACGAGTCCTCGTCCTCTCCAAAGGTGTCGTCATCTCGAAAGTCACTATTAGTATCTAACTCTCAACTATACAATATTCAACACACGTTTTATCTAGCATATTTGTATAGTGGCGGACACACAGAATACACACTACAATATTTGGACATGTATTTTTTTATTTATATTGATAGTCAACTATTTCATTAAAAATATTAGTATAACTATGACATTGGACACGTATATAATTTCAGAAAATTAACTTCTCTATAATTTATCAAGTCCTCAAACGGCTTTGCTATTTGTGGGGTTTACTGGGTACGTTTGTTGCTTGTTGTATAATATATCATGTTTGGGTATCTCCGAAGCCTATACCGAGTACTCGCAACTCCATAGTTGACCAACTTGGACTTCTACAACCATGAACATAGATAATAGTCAAGATAAGTTAATGTGATGAGATTAAAAAGATTTTCTTCATTAACTTCGGATTTGAAGATTTGAGCGCAAAGAAACGAGGCTATTTTTACCGAACTTTAATCTAACACATGTCAATTGGTGTTTTAATCATGATAGTCACTTAAATAGGTTAACTTGATGTGGCCGGGTTTATGTTGGTGAAAAGTTATAAGCACACCAATTGAGACCCATTTCAAAATAAAATAATTATAAAACACCAATTAAGTGTAAGGCTTTATTGGAAAACTTTATAAGTATTCCAGAATACACCATTAGAATAGTATATATATATATATATATATAAAAGGTATTCAAGTCTAATATTATTCTCTATGCATGTAGTTATTGTGTAACACAATTGATATACAATCATTTCTATATGGTTTAAGTTGGTATCAAGTGTAGGATTATTTTCTATACATAGAGTAACAAAACCCTAGCTATCACCACATGTTGTGTCTTGTCTCGCGAAAACTAATGAGACGTGTTTCGTAAGTGTAGACCCTAGTTGTTGTGTATAATTTTCCATCCTCCACAACAACCACTAGTGGCGGATCCAGGGGGTTCTTGGGCTCCTAGGAACCCCCTCGTTTTGGGAAAAATGGAAAATTTTTGTGTAAACCTTGTATGATTTGGAAAAAATAGTAAAAATTATTGAAAATCTAGCAAAAGGAACCCCTTGAAAAAAATTCTTGGATCCGCGACTGACAACCACTAATATAAATAATTTGCTCTCATAAAGGTTTGGTAGCCCAATGAACTTTCTTTAAAAAAATCCTAGTCACTTCCAGAAGTCACAACTTAACAAACCTAAAAGAAACAACATGTTCTTTGAAATTATAGCCACCAACACTTGTCGCTTCTCATAACACCCATAACACATCATGGTTTACATGCAACATGCGATTAAAACTATACAAAAAATCATCCATGTGTCACTCGTTGCAAACCACCATTGGATCTCGCTAAAATAAGAAAAAGGCCACAATGCTTTATTACCATACGCCGACACTCATTGTCATCTGTCATCGCCTACCACCTCTGCTTGATATCCAAACACTAAACATAACGCTTTATAACTATACACCGACATTCATTGTCATCTTTCATCGCCTACCACCTCCGATTGATTTCCAAACTCCAAAAGCAGTACAATAACACAAACAAAATACCTAGGAAAATATCCTAACATTTAAGGCTATATGTGGTTCTTGTCCTTAGCTTGTTAGTGATTATAATTTCCATATCTATAATGTGTGCAAGTGAAATAATATTATCGATATATGGAGCCCATTTATAACACAATCAATATACAAATACCTCATCTTGGTGTAAGTTACACTGTGATAGTATCTTAGGATTAGTTTAGATGTGCTTGCTAGTGGTTTAAGAACAAATAATGTTTCCAAAACAGATAGACGACATATGTGAGTAATGCCATTTGGTTTAACAACCGAATGTTGATTACTGAGTAAGTGAGTAGGTCATCAGTGTCTCATATTTGGCAATGGCTTTCTTTAAGGCAATACTTGAGGTGAGTAGACATATTTACTCGCAGAGGGTGTACATAAATTATATTTATATTAAACAAATTTATTTCGTACAAGTGCATTGATACTTGTATTGGGGTTTCATAAATTTGTGAACATTCTATTTATGGTTTCATATATAAATATAGTGTGAACATCTTTTACAGTAGATGATGACGTGGGTGCCCGGAATCTTCCACTCAACAAAAAGCATGAAGCTTTAGCAACAACTCCTACTCAAGCTCGGAAGCCTTAGACTCCTTCCCATTTAGACCCTCATCAAACTTACGAGGAACAGTTTAAAAGGAAAAAGCTTCTCTGACACGAAAAAGAACTTATCGTTCCAAACATACGTATGACCAACAATACCGGTTATTAAAGCAACCTCACGCTGAGTTTTTGTCAGTGGTAAACCTACTCCCATTACGGGAAAAACAAAAGAAATGGCGAAATATCTTTAAAGAAGGTTCATAACGAAGGGCATGGCAAGTTATCTCAAAATGCATATTTCGTGCAACACCTACGGGGGCTAGTTGACCAAGGGATAAATGGTAATACTTCAACCCTTCTAGGAAAAAAGTTAGTAAAAGGGTTGTAACATCCGCCAAAAACCGGATTTACCAAACCGCTTCGTTTATCAACCGAACAATCAGTTAAAAATTTCGTTGCGTATTTAATGCCCAAATTAATTTTAAACGATACATAATTACTAAGTATATTAGAATATAAAATTTATTTTAGAAAATGTACTAAAAATAATGAAATAAAAATAAAATACTGCTGCCGGGTTTCGAACCCGGGTCAGCCAAAGGTTACACAAAGCATTAACACACATCTCTACAACCGCTCCGCCACTTGATCATTTTGTGAAGTTTTGGGGAACAATTAAGTCATATGTGCAACTGAGAGTCAACCTGTTACGCCAACTGAAACCGATATCGGCTTTCAAACCGATCAAGACGTTTGATCTCTCGCGGAATCTTGATCATAACCGATAAAACCGATATCTTAAATCAATTCGACGTTAATGAACTTAAATTCAGGTGTTGTTTGGTTTTTATAACCGAAAACTTTCATTCTGAAATTACTTCAACAAAACACTCATCTCACGATTCAATTTCATTCCCAAAGCTTCTAATTTTGTGTTTATTCTATTTTCTGGTCGTCGGAAGTGCTTTCTGATCATCGCCGGAATTCTCTGCAAGTCGCCGGAAAACCGAGACTCAACTCAAACCGGTAAAATACCTCGACTTTACTGTTTCAATCAATTGTTAGAACCTTACTAACATTAACCCATCGCTCATAATCAACCACAGACGACATTGCTGGACTTTCTGTTTTCACCGGAAAACTCCTGGATTTGTCGGAAACTCGCTGTTAACCGGTATGCTCATTCAAACATACTGATAATCATTACTCATTAGTTCAATTTCACATCTAATCCCTCCAACCTGTTAATTAATTCTAACAGCCGAAGGTTCCAAAACAGAGCCGACGAGCTTCGCCGGATTTTCTGAAGAAGACGATCTGTTCGGTATTTTCTTTCCCCAAACTCTTCGATTCAATACTTTCCAAATTGTTCATCTTGTTCATTAACTGAATTAATCAAGTATCAGTTGCTTTGACTGATGTCTGTGTTTTGAACGAAGAAGACGAGTTCAGAAATGACATAATATTAATTAAAATCGGAACTATAAACGGGTTAGACACACAGTCCAGCGGTGGATTGTGTGCAAATAAAAAACATACACGTCCCGAGTTTGATTCTTGATACACACCTTTGCAGTAATAAAATGCCTTTTTGTTTAAAACTGAACCGGGTTAACTCCGCTATATGTTAAGTATAATAAAAACTATGATATTTACCAAGATAGACACACAGTCCAGCGGTGGACTGTGTGCCAAACTAAACCACAGGTCCCGGGTTCGAGACCTGTGGAGCGCACCGAGTCGTTATGTTAAAATCTTTTTAAAAATAAATGATTTTCGGATTAATCTAATTAGTATATAAATATAATTAAAAACAGAAATATTTCGGGTCAGACATGTAGCTCAGTTGGTAGAGCTGCGTGCACACGAACGGGAGGTCTCGGGTTCGAGCCTCACCCGGCACAAACACATCACGGTCAACGAGTCAACGGTCAAAAGGTCAACAATTTTTATTATTTTTATTTATTTATTTTATTCAATAATCAATTAAAAATACTTAAAAATAACATTTTTAAAGCTAGAAAATAGCCTAAAACTCACAAAAATATATCCAAAAATCCTATTAAAATTGTTAATAAAATCCATTTATTTACCTTACTTCCTTTATTAATTAGGTTAATTATTCCTCGACGATCAATCCTCTAAACTCGTGCGCATTCATCATCATTCACCGAACGCACCCACTGTGAGTGAATCTCTACAAATTCCCCGTTTAAATCACGTTTTTGGGGTGTATCATGCGTCTTACTATTTACTATATTTAAATCATTGTGCATACATCATATCATGAATAAATGTGTATTCAGTTTGTATAAATTGTTTGTGTGATTGTTGTTTAGATTAAATTTATTATTTTCAAGTACATGCAATTTTATAGGCCGCCGCTCCCCATTACATTATGAGCGTTGAGCATGTTCCCTATTACATTATGAGCGTGAACCTGGCGTGCCAACATACGATCGGCTCCGTTTGATTGAGCCTTGATCGCACAGACATTTTTCATTTTCAGTATATGCAATACGATCGGCTCCGTTTGATTGAGCCTTGATCGCCACATTTATTTATGTTATTTATTTATGCCTGTTGATATGTTATTGTATGCTGTTGATTGTTAATGTTGTTATTAATTGTTGTTATTGTATGCTGTTGATTTTTAATGTATGTATTAATTGTTGTTATTGTATGCTGTTGATTTGTTAATGTATGTTATTAATTGTTGTTATTGTATGCTGTTGGTTTGTTAATGTATGTTAATGTTTGTTGTGGTTTGATATCGTATGCTAATGGTTTGTTGTTGTATGCCAATTGATGTTATTTATGTTTATTTACATTTGTTCATATATGAATATTGCACGATTTTTCCATATTAAATACAACCAGAAATAAATAATAACTGTTTTCTAACAAGGTTCACTCGCCAACTTTTTGTTGATCCAAAAACCATTTTTACATATGATACAGGTGAACAGGATGAAACAAGGAAAACATAGGAAATTGCCTTAGAAGAAAAATAATGAAGTTTAGAAGGATGAATTGAACATGTTGTATTTGTTTGATATGATTGTATGACTTCTATTAAATTGAAATAATAAATATGAAACATTATAATAAATGTCAAGAGCTTTGATGATAACCCAATCATGCCCCGATCACCTTTTTCCGCTGCGGGTCGGGGTGTGATAGATTGGTATCAGCCATGACTATAGGGATATAGGATAGGTTATTAGACCCTTAGAGCCTATACTATAGTTGACTAGATTTTAATTGTTTATGTGGTTACATATAAACTTATGATATTTATTTGTTTCATATTCATTACATACACAGATGCATGCAAACATTTCCAATATTATATTTTGTGATACATAGTGAATTATACTTGCAGTCCAACATACATACTTACATACATATTCATCATACATGTTACAATATTCACATATTCAAATCATCTTCATACTTCCGTTATTCAAGATTTTGTCGCATTTTTCATTTTTCAAATCTCATCAGAGTGAGTTCTGCGACGGGCATGTAGTAACTGTAAGGGTACAAGTACCGGTAGTCGGAACGTCCTGTCTAGGTTGGCATTCGTATAAATCCAATATAACGGACCAGTTTGCCTACCTGGGGACTAACGATGAGAGTACGAAGGACCTATTAGGCCAAAGCATGCCACACCAAACGTCATTCGAACTAATCCCACTTTGAGGTGTCACCGTGTCCACACCTGGACACATTCCGAATATCATACGTTACATATTTCTCGATTTTCTCCGGGTTTTAGTGTACGTAACCAGGCTAACACATGCGAACCATATGAAAAACCCGGTAATCATGGGGGCCCACGTGATTACGAAGGTGAAGTATGGCGGCATGCAATGTCCAATTACGAGCAAAGCCCAAGACATCCTATGGATGTAGTAGGTTTATTTTGCTAGTTTATTTTATAAATGTTCATTCCTAAATACGCACATGATCCCAAAAGCATCCAACTCATACTCTTGATATGTATTCCTTGTAGATGTCTTCTGTCTCACTCGTAGGAAGATGAGAGCAAGAAAAGCCCGCGAGCGCATGGATACCCTAATCGCTCAACAAATGGCTGCCGTAATACCCAACATTGTAATTCAAGTCCAACAAGCCCTTACCGCTAATCCCGTCAATCAAGAAGTTCAAAATATTGTCAACCCTTCTCCCAAATACTACTAAATGCACCTACAAGCATTTCAAATCCTGCGACCCTACAAAATATGAAGGGACTGAAGGTGTCACCGCTCTTCTCTATTGGTTTGAAGAAATGGAAAACATTTTTCTAACTTGCGATTGCCCCGATGATCGCAAAGTGCGATATGCTACTGGTCGTTTATTTGGAATAGCACTTACTTGGTGGAATACAGAGAAGGCTAAACGAGGTGTTGAAGATGCTATGACTATGACTTGGGAGGAGTTGAAAGAAATCATGACAAGACGGTTTTGCCCAAGGAGCGAAATCAAGAAATTAGAGGATGAGTTCTATTCGTTGAAACAAAAGGAAGGTGACCACACTACCTACAATAAGAGATTCCTCGAATTAAATCAAATGGTTCCCAACTTGTTCACTCCCCACTACCGTTTGATCGAGCACTACATTCAAGGTCTTCCTTCAAAGATTCAAGACTCTGTAATAAGTACCACACCTGCAACCTTGGAAGCAGCAATGGAGTTAGCTACAGAGCTCACCGAGAACCGAATGCGGAACAAAGACTTCAAGGAGGAGAAGAAGATGGATAAAACATCGACTGAAACCTCCGAATACACCCAAACCGAATCCCCTTCTCAACCCATTTCTAAGAGAAAACGAGACGAGCAACTTTTCGCTGTCACCCAACGCAACCAACCAGCCTTACAAGCCGTACCCCTCCAAGCTATCCCAATCACTCAAGTAGCACCCAACTCAACCTACCCAAATAAGAAACCTTACCTTGGACCCCACCCTCGATGTAACACCTGTTTTTATCACCATCCATCTACCGTACTTTGTTTGACTATGTGCGAATTGTGGAGCTATGGTCATTTGAGCAAAGTTTGCCGCACCTCTCAAAACCAAACCTCACCCCCTACTCAAAACATGATCCAAATGTATCAACAACCCCAATACCCCATATTCCCATATGTTTCGAGCTTGTTTCAATTGTGGCGACCCTACCCACTTTAGAAACACGTGCCCTCAATTGGTTAACATTATAAACGCCCAAGCTCAAGCAAACCCAGTTAACCAAGCAAATCAAGAAACCCAATCACTAGGCCACCAGCAAGAGGAAGAGTTTTCAACATCAACGCCAACCCGGTTGAAGATAATGACGGCCCAAACGAAAACACTCAACTAGTCCCCTTCACCAACAATCAAGATTCAACTCCCACTGTTTAGTTTTATGCTTTCTTTATGTTATCTCAATTCTCACGTGTCTCAATTTTAAATTGGAAGTTTATCCAAGGATCTTAATGCGAATTATTATTTCAGTTTTGTTTTACACCCATTGATTCAACATTCATACCATCATACATCTCAACGTATTTCAATCTCATTATTTAAAGAAGTTGGGCTGTTGTGTGCTCACTTCTACATAGACTAACCTCTCCATCACAACAAACGAGAGAGGGACTGTCATCATTCAAACATGTATACTATCAGGATTATGACTCAGGCATTGTTTGTTGTGTTTATTTATGTTTTAGAGTCACATAGGACTAATCATAGCTTACTGATAAAACCAATGAAAATTTGACGAGAATATGGTGGATACGCCGCTGATACTTCCTATATATAAGTATTCTTGTCAAAGGATCAGAGGCATTATCATGCGGTTATGAGAAGTTCCATGTAGGATTTAGTATTGTATTGATTGAAGGTTGCGTTATACTCACTGATTTAGCATTTATATCATCTCATCCTTTAAAGGAATTGGATTGTGTCATCAATCCAACATGTATGCTATCAGAATTAGGACTCAGATATTGGTTGTTATGTTTATTTATGTTCTAGAGTCACATCATAGAACCAATCATAACTTACTGACAAAACCAATGAAAATTTGACAAGAATACAGTGGATACGCCGCTGGTAATTCCTATATATAAGTATTCTTGCCAAAGGATCAGAGGCATTGTCAGGCGGCTATGAGAAGTTTCATGTAAGTTTTAGTATTAGAAGTTTATTTTAGGATATAACCTAATCTTTCAAGCGTACCCAAACTCATATGCATAACATCATACTTAGTCAATCAACTCTGTGTATCCATGTTCCGTATTCATACACTTTAGGCAACAAAAAGCGATTCCTGTAGCAGGGTATTCAACCTTACAAGGAACGTTACCGCTCAAACAAAATTTAAACTCTTACTCTCTTCTAAGTATGTAATTGTCAAATAAAAACACCGTCCTTTCTAGACAGATATGCCACTACTTAAATTTCGGAACGAAATTTCTAAAAGTAGGGGATACTGTAACATCCGCCAAAAACCGGATTTACCAAACCCGCTTCGTTTATCAACCGAACAATCAGTTAAAAATTTTCGTTGCGTATTTAATGCCCAAATTAATTTTAAACGATACATAATTACTAAGTATATTAGAATATAAAATTTATTTTAGAAAATGTATTAAAAATAATGAAATAAAAATAAAATACTGCTGCCGGGTTTCGAACCCGGGTCAGCTAAAGGTTACACAAAGCATTAACACACATCTCTACAACCGCTCCGCCACTTGATCATTTTGTGAAGTTCTGGGGAACAATTAAGTCATATGTGCAACTGAGAGTCAACCTGTTACGCCAACTGAAACCGATATCGGCTTTCAAACCGATCAAGACGTTTGATCTCTCGCGGAATCTTAATCATAACCGATAAAACCGATATCTTAAATCAATTCGACGTTAATGAACTTAAATTCAGGTGTTGTTTGGTTTTTATAACCGAAAACTTTCATTCTGAAATTACTTCAACAAAACACTCATCTCGCGATTCAATTTCATTCCCAAAGCTTCTAATTTTGTGTTTATTCTATTTTCTGGTCGTCGGAAGTGCTTTCTGATCATCGCCGGAATTCTCTGCAAGTCGCCGGAAAACCGAGACTCAACTCAAACCGGTAAAATACCTCGACTTTACTGTTTCAATCAATTGTTAGAACCTTACTAACATTAACCCATCGCTCATAATCAACCACAGACGACATTGCTGGACTTTCTGTTTTCACCGGAAAACTCCTGGATTTGTCGGAAACTCGCTGTTAACCGGTATGCTCATTCAAACATACTGATAATCATTACTCATTAGTTCAATTTCACATCTAATCCCTCCAACCTGTTAATTAATTCTAACAGCCGAAGGTTCCAAAACAGAGCCGACGAGCTTCGCCGGATTTTCTGAAGAAGACGATCTGTTCGGTATTTTCTTTCCCCAAACTCTTCGATTCAATACTTTCCAAATTGTTCATCTTGTTCATTAACTGAATTAATCAAGTATCAGTTGCTTTGACTGATGTCTGTGTTTTGAACGAAGAAGACGAGTTCAGATATGACATAAGATTAATTAAAATCGGAATTATAAACGGGTTAGACAAACAGTCCAGCGGTGGATTGTGTGCAAATAAAAAACATACACGTCCCGAGTTCGATTCTTGATACACACCTTTGCAGTAATAAAATGCCTTTTTGTTTAAAACTGAACCGGGTTAACTCCCTATATGTTAAGTATAATAAAAACTATGTATTTACCAAGATAGACACACAGTCCAGCAGTGGACTGTGTGCCAAACTAAACCACAAGGTCCCGGGTTCGAGACCTGTGGAGCGCACCGAGTCGTTATGTTAAAATCTTTTTAAAAATAAATGATTTTCGGATTAATCTAATTAGTATATAAATATAATTAAAAACAGAAATATTTCGGGTTAGACACGTAGCTCAGTTGGTAGAGCTGCGTGCACACAACGGGAGGTCTCGGGTTCGAGCCTCACCCGGCGCAAACACATACACAATAAAATCGGTCAACAAGTCCACGGTCAACGAGTCAACGGTACAAAAGGTCAACAATTTTTATTATTTTTATTTATTTATTTTATTCAATAATCAATTAAAAATACTTAAAAAATAATTTTTTAAGCTAGAAAATAGCCTAAAACTCACAAAAATATATCCAAAAATCCTATTAAAATTGTTAATAAAATCCATTTATTTACCTTACTTCCTTTATTAATTAGGTTAATTATTCCTCGACGATCAATCCTCTAAACTCGTGCGCATTCATCATCATTCACCGAACGCACCCACTGTGAGTGAATCTCTACAAATTCCCCGTTTAAATCACGTTTTTGGGGTGTATCATGGTCTTACTATTTACTATATTTAAATCATTGTGCATACATCATATCATGAATAAATGTGTATTCAGTTTGTATAAATGTTTGTGTGATTGTTGTTTAGATTAAATTTATTATTTTCAAGTACATGCAATTTTATAGGCCGCCGCTCCCCATTACATTATGAGCGTTGAGTATGTTCCCATTACATTATGAGCGTGAACCTGGCGTGCCAACATACGATCGGCTCCGTTTGATTGAGCCTTGATCGCACAGACATTTTTCATTTTCAGTAATGCAATACGATCGGCTCCGTTTATGATTGATGACGCTTTCATCGCACAGTTTTATTTGATGAGTTATTTAGTATTTATTTTGCCTGTTGATATGTTATTGTTGCTGTTGATTTGTTAATGTATGTTATTAATTGTTGTTATTGTATGCTGTTGATTTGTTAATGTATGTTATTAATTGTTGTTATTGTATGCTGTTGGTTTGTTAATGTATGTTAATGTTTGTTGTGGTTTGATATCGTATGCTAATGGTTTGTTGTTGTATGCCAATTGATGTTATTGTATGTTTATTTACATTTGTTCATATATGAATATTGCACGATTTTTCCATATTAAATACAACCAGAAATAAATAATAACTGTTTTCTAACAAGGTTCACTCGCCAACTTTTTGTTGATCCAAAAACCATTTTTACATATGATACAGGTGAACAGGATGAAACAAGGAAAACATAGGAAATTGCCTTAGAAGAAAAATAATGAAGTTTAGAAGGATGAATTGAACATGTTGTATTTGTTTGATATGATTGTATGACTTCTATTAAATTGAAATAATAAATATGAAACATTATAATAAATGTCAAGAGCTTTGATGATAACCCAATCATGCCCCGATCACCTTTTTCCGCTGCGGGTCGGGGTGTGACAAGGGTAACGTAGATTGTTCTAAGATTCAGATATAGAAAACAATATTACCCACGGAACACTTGTTCCCTGTAACCTTCCCGGGGCGATAGGTTCAAGATAAGAGTCAATACCATGATCAGAACAAAACTGATCGTCATCTGACTGAGTAAGTTTTGAAAACTGAATACCAAATATCATTCTTAGAACTCGAAGCCATTACAAACTAAAGAAGGATAAAACACAATTACCGATTTATAAGAATTGCAAGTATATCGCCGAAAAATGAGGGATCACTGGAATAACCAAAGGATTTTACAAAGAGTGAAATTGGGGGAAGATGAAGGAATGAAGGCAATTACACGGTTAAGTAGAGGGATCATTAATCCAAAATTTAAATCCCACATTTTTAGGACAGATGGAAGGTGGGAATTAACTGCTGCCAGCTGGAACGCTAAGGCAATGATATCCTTCCCTTTTGCGACGTCCCATCAGTCAAGTCCATGCCACCCAGTACAACTTGCACTGCAACTGGGTCAAGTGGAAAATGGCAAGGGAAAAAGAAAAGGTGCAAAGAGAAAAATGGAACTTTTAACACACCTGTTCCACACATAGCTAATAGCTTCTACCAACAAGCTCCTAGCCATATAGCAATATTCTGAGCTCATAGCTTCTAGCTTCCCCGTATATCACCTAACAACTTCTCATAAATCAGTAGAGCTGATATCATAAATACGCCACAACAAGAAACTATGAAAAAAGGGACTCACAGATCCCTCGCATGAACCACACCACTGTTTTAACAAATAAAAGGATAAGTCACATACTTCAAATTAGTTCAGTCCCCAGAAACACAGCTTATCAAGTCATAAGCACCTACATCTACAACATATATACTTATGACTTGGGGGCTGATGACGTGGGTGCCCGGAAGCTCCCACTCAGCGAAGCTGGAAGCAACAAGCTAGAAGCAGTCCCACTAATGACTAGCAGCTGGAAGCTCAAAGTATTGTGCACAAACCAAGTCCCGAGGCTGCGAAGTCAAAGTGACGGGACTTTGTCCAAAAGCACATAAAGCAGCATCGAGACTCACAAGCAGAACTTTCCCCAAAGAGTCAATGCTACCCGCGCAAGCAACATCTCAGAGGATAAGACTTACCACAATGGGAACGATGTACCGTCGAGGAGGCTTCCCTAGGGCAGTCACCTCTGCCTATATAAAGAGGCCTTCTCACAACTCCAACGATATCACATATCTCTCTCTCTTTCTAAAACTATTCTCTTAGTTATGCTTAACTCTTAGAGAACCCTTTACTAATTCTCATGACGGAGTCCAAACGCGAGACGCCACCTCTCGAGTTAAGGCTAATGGTGTTCTTTGTTTGTAGATTCGGATCAAGAAGCTATCTGCCAGAGTGGATCTTGTGTTGTCCCCCTGCAATACTCTTTTTGTTTTAACAGTATATATAGCTTGATCATTTTGTTGTGAGGGCTTATAATAGTAGATATATTGTGTTGGTGCTGATGGTATTGTGAATGTATTACGAATGGCATAGTAGGCGTTGCAGATAACACCATTAGAACAAGGGTATTTTAGTTTATGTTCTCATATGTATTGTTGTAGATTTTTTTATAGTAAAATCGTTTACTCACTTAGATTTATTTATTAATTTATGTGTGCTGTAGGACTTTAGATAAAATAGCATTTAGTTTAAAGTAAAATAGTTCAATCACTTAGATTTATTTATTAATTTATACGTGGTGTACGACTTTGGATAAACTAGCCTTTAGGTGAGAAGATAATCATAAGAATAAAACATTAATAGCGAACATACCTCTAAAATCTACTCTTAAATTCTACTAATTACCTATTTCAACTTTGACAAAAATAAAAACCTGATACCACTAGGCTAAGAGGCCATTAACAAAACAAGTCAAATAGATGATAATGGAGGAACAAAGATTTAAATGTAGATGAATGCCTAGAAGACTAGAGGAGTGTGGGCTACCAGCTTTTTAGTAATGAGTTACTCTAATGTATTCCATAAACAACAGTGTATTTACATCATTGTTTAATAAATTACTACATATAAAAATGGTTTTAATAGATTGAAAATTTGGATAAAAATGGATAAAATATTTGAGGTGTAGCAAAGAGGTAGGGCGATGATTGGCAATGAGGGTGATGGTGGTTGTGGAGGTGATAGGTAATGTGGGGAAGGGTTGACGTGAATGACGAGGATTGTAATTTCCATATTACAAAACATTGATTTGATATTACACAATAAGTTCAAACTAGTATTAAACTCCCCGTGTTGTGGCAGGATGTAAAACCGTGTTAAATGGTATTAATGTCCCACCATCGTAAGCGACCATCAACACTGAATTTACGGTGTGTTAATGTGAAGAGATTAGACTGAAACATAAAACATTCCATTTTTTTTCTTTTCATTGCTTTTTATATATGATAAATGATTATAGTTTTGTGTTTGAGTGATTTCTGAAATAATTCTACCAGATTTGTAATGCGCCTTTCTCCCTTTTTGTTATTTTTAAACGACAATATCGTTTTCACATCTTATTTTTGTTTTCGTATCTTTTTAAGTTTTCATTATTCATTTTACTATGTTTAAACTAACTTTTTTAAATAAATGAATATAAAATAAGAAAAAGCCTATTAAAAGACAAAAAAAAACGTAATCAACTGAATTTATACCGACATGTACAT
This sequence comes from Scalesia atractyloides, assembly GCA_947069175.1. Taxonomy (NCBI): domain Eukaryota; kingdom Viridiplantae; phylum Streptophyta; class Magnoliopsida; order Asterales; family Asteraceae; genus Scalesia; species Scalesia atractyloides. Next base: position 5,811,749 of record CAMTDV010000016.1, read on the forward strand.
AAATATAAGCACGTAAAAAAGATTATAATATATTTTTGAAAGTTGATGAGTTATAAATATAAATACTGAATTAAAGGTTAAAAACTAAAATAAAAAACATATTAAAAAATGATAACCAAGTTGATCTAGGACCCACATGTTATGACCAAACTGTCAAATGTGAAAAAATAAACGACTTAAAAACGTTGAACCCCCCCCCCCCCACACACACACACACACATGCGTCGGTTAACTCGCAAAACTTAGAATGAAGCGTAAAAACGTTGAACCACACACACACGTCGTATCGTGTTAACTCCTGCAAATTTAGAACGAAGTGTAAAACAAAAAGGTTTGTGAAGCATGGAAAGTATAGAGGACCAAAGCTGAAAGTAAAAAGTTTGCGAGATTAAATTGCAAATTATGAAAAGTTTTGGGTTAAACGTAAAAATTTAAATAATTTTGGATTAAAACTAATTTACCAAATACCTTAAGACTAAAAAGAAAAAATCAAAATATTTTTGAAGAACTCCCAAAACATCACATATAACATCTATATGCACAAGTAACTTGCTAATTTATAGTATTTAAATTAAATTAAATTAAAAGTTTTAATTGTACTTTTGTTGGGATTTTAATATTATTTCTTTGAATTTATTGATAAATTTTAGAATTCTCCAATTTATTATATTTATCTTGAGCTTTTTTTTTATATATTATAAATAGGTTATTGCTTGCTATGAATAAGGTAGTGTTATTATTATCCAATGCAAGTGTACCAAAAGTGGTTTTTATTGACATTTAAAAGTGTGTGTGTAAAATGCAAGTGGTGGCACTTTATATTGGTCCCCCTTTAATCTCTTTTTCACTCATCAACTGACCACTTCTAATGGCAAAAGAGGGCAGGAGCTTTCATCAACACATTTTCATCACTCTCTTCTTATTTATTTATTTATTTCAAAACATCCACAAAAATCTAATCCACTTTTTCAACTTAATCTACACTCTATTAATTGATAATTTCTGATCATTTAATTTGTAAATATTAACCATACTTGATGTTGGAATGTAAACTTTCTTTCTAATGGGTGGACTTACACTAAACCTAAGTTTTATACTTATGTTTTAAATGAGATTTGAATCCCTAACATATTGATAGAATGACACATTAGATGCACTTTTATATTACTAAGTCAAAGACTGTTTGGTGAAGGTCGAACTATAACTTTTACACAAATAAACGAATGAAATCATGAAGTGTAACAACTGAACTGAAGAAATACCAATACTAGTCTTAATTCGTTAAGGATAACACTATAGTGGTAGTCTTGACAAAGGGGTTATCTTCTTAATCCCTTCTTCGATCAATAAGCCTGGAATTCTGCAAAACAAAACACCGTGAGTTCGTTACGACAAGGAGAGGTGGAGGGTTCTTCTCGTAACCACTCTCTGGCGTGAGAAATAGCGTGTGTATTAAGAGTGAAAGAGTGAGAAATATTTGAAGTTGCAGGGTTAAGAAGGAGATGTGCTCATGGGTCAAACGTCGTCATCAAGGAATATTCATTTAATCCCCTCTGACACGAAAGGTTGCAGAGGTTGAGGGATGTTGGCACACCGTGATTAGTTACACGTGGTCTGTCAAATGTACTTGTCATCGAGTTTGTCATTAGCTATGAGTAGAGATCATGGAGCAATGAATGACGCAAGCTGATTGGCTACACGTCAATGTCCTTTTGTATTGTTTGTCCTCTGCACGATTGATTATTGTGGGGATTTGTTGGGCAGAGCCTGACGCACGCTGATCGGCTGCGGGTTACTACTACTTGTATCGGTTGTACTTTTATGAGCTATCTTGATTGAACATACGCGAGCAGACTTCGCGCAGAATCCTTGAAACAAGCTAAGTGTTTTGGGAATTAAGTGTGGGTATGGTCCTGCGCGTGCATAGCTTGCACGCCATTTGAGACCAAATCCCTTCATCAACTTATTTAGATTTAGATCTCATGATAAAATAAAATCGATAATCTTACAAAAATCAAAATCATAAGAATCATAGTCGTTATCATACTTATTTTAAATTGGATCTGATGCTGAATAATAACCACGCATATAGCAGAACATGTGATGAGCACAGATATTGGGGTTGGTATCGTTAGCTACTTAGCTTCTCCTTCATTATTCACCAATTAAATCTATCGATTAACTTTTTTTTTTTTTCTTTTTCCCCTTCATCCTTGGATTTATATAACTTACATTTTTGTTCTAAAATATTGTTTAATCATGATCCTTAGATTTTACATCAATTTCATATTTGTTTCAAAATGCCAAATGTGTGTATTTTATTCCTATAATTAATGTTTTTGAAAGCGAAACAATCTTCTTATAATTACGGTTACACTATTCGAACTAGCTAGACGGTGGCAAAACCAAAATTTAAATATAGATCTACTTTATTTTTTGTTGTGAAATTGCCTCTATAAACAAAAATGCGAAACTATATAGTATAAGGTTAGATAGAAAACCTAAAAATTTGAGAAAACCCAACCTCCCGACAATTTTTTTTGAAAAAAATAACACATTTAATATACATGTTTTAAGAGTTTTAAGCCAAAAAAATCAAAAAAGCGCCGAGTTGATATTTAAAAAAAAATAAACAAGTTTCAGCAACTTTCATCACTAACATGTGTTAGACAAAAGTTTCTGAATTTTGTTTTTTTTTTTAATATCAACTCGCGTTTTTTTTGTTTTTTTTTTTTTGCTCAAAACTCTTAAAAACACTATATTACATGTATTATTTTTTTCAAAAAAAATGTGGGAAGGTTGGGTTTTCTAGAGTTTTCTCAAATTTTATGTCACACCCCGACCCGCAGCGGAAAAGGTGATCGGGGCATGATTGGGTTTTCATCAAAGCTCATGACATTTATTATAATGTTTCATATTTATTATTACAATTTAAAGGAGATCATACAATCAAATCATACAAATACAACATGTTCTATACATCTTTCTAAACTTCATTATTTTTCTTCTAAGGCACTTTCCTATGTGTTCCTTGCTTCATCCTGTCCACCTGTATCATGTGTAAAAATGGTTTTTGGATTAACAAAAGTTGGCAAGTGAACCTTGTTAGAAAACATTTATTATTTATTTCTTGTTGTATTTAATATGGAAAAATTGTGCAATAATCATATGTGAACAAACGTAAATAAAACATATAATAACAAACAAATAGCATACAATAACAAACCAATAGCATACAATAACAAACAAATAGCAAACAATAACAAACCAAAAGCATACAATAACAAACCACCTTGCATGAATATGTAATATGAATGACAATGTAAATGTTGGCAACGTCTCCTTTACGCTCATAGGTAATGGGGAACGGCTCACGCTTATAGGTAATGGGGAGCAGACGGCCTATGATGAAATTATGTGCGATCAAGGCTCAATCAAACGGAGCCGATCGTATGTTGGCAACGCCTGGTTCACGCTCATAGGTAATGGGGAACAGCTCAACGCTCATAGGTAATGGGGAGCGGCGGCCTATGATAATGTATGTACTGAAAATGATAATTTAATCTAAACAATAATCACACAAACAGATGATACATGTTGTATATATATTTAATCATGAATATGATGGTTGCACAATAGTTTAAAAGTAATAAATAATAAGACACATGATACACCCCAAAAACATGATTAAAACGGGGAATTTGTAGAGATTCACTCACATTGGGTGCGTTCGGTGGATGATGTTGAATGCGCACGAGTTTAGAGGATTGATCGACGAGGAATAACTAACCTAATTGTAAATAAATGGATTTTATTAACAATTTTTAATAGGATTTTTGGATATATTTTTGGGAGTTTAAGGCTATTTTCTAACTTTAAAAACGTTATTTTTAAGTATTTTAATTGATTTTTAAATTTAATAAATAAGTAAAATAATAAAAAAATGTTGACTTTTGACCGTTGACCGTTGACCGGTCCAGTCGCTTATATATGTGCGCTGGGTGAGACTCGAACCCGTGACCTCCCGTACGCGTGCACGCAGCTCTACCAACTGAGCTACGTGTCTAACCCGAAATAATTCTGTTTTTAATTATACTTATATACTATTTAGATTTATCCAGAAATTATTTATTTTAAAAAGGATTTTAAATGTATCGAACCGGTGCTGTCAACAGGTCTCGAACCCGGGACCTTGGGTTAATGTGCACACAGTCCACCGCTGGACTGTGTGTCTAACCTTGTTAATAATCGGTTTTTATTATACTTAACATGATTCTGTGAGTTATCCCGGTTCGGTTAAAAAGGGCATTTTTATTTCAAGAGAGTGAGGTTGGGACAGGGATCGAACTCGAGACGTGCGTGTATTGTTTGCACACAGTCCACCGCTGGACTGTGTGTCTAACCCGTTCAATGTACTAATTTTAATTAATCTTATAATATAACTGAACTTCGTCTTCTTCACTCAAGATTACAGATAATGATAATTCAACTGATTCATGTCTAATTCGATTAATAAGCATTATAAGTAATCGAAAGGTAATGAACGGAGAGAGTTTGGGGAAAGGATGTACCGATCAGTGTCTTTCACAGAACGCCGGCAAAGATTCGTCGGCTCTGTTTGTGAACTTCGGCTGTTAGAATCAATTAACAGTTCTGTTCGATTAGTTATGAAATTGAGGTACTTAAACAAGGATTAACATAAGTTTGAATGATTATACCGATTCACAGCGTGGGATCAGAAATTTTAGAGGTTTTCCGGCGAGAGCTGCATATTCCGGCTACGTCGTCTGGGATTGATTCTGATGGTTGGATTGAAGTTAGTAACAGTCTAACAACGGATTGAAACAGAAAGAGTCGAGGTATTTACCGTTTTGAGGTGAGTCTCGGTTTTCCGACGAAAGTCCGGTGATGGCAGGATATTTCCGGCGAGTGAAATTGCTTCGAGAAAAGGTGCGATTTTGAGCGAAAAGGCTACCAGAGACTTGTGGGTGTATTTATAGGAAGAATCGAGACGAATTGGGTCTGATTTCAGTCTCAATTCATGGTCAGCTGATTTCCGGCGGTTACGACTGATGTCGCGGGTTTAGACATCGGTTATAACCGACGTTGAGGTTAATTCTTCGGTTAAATCAATAGAAACCGTCAATTATCGGCGAAGTCGTCGGGATTTCCGGCGACTGCGAAATGAGCGCCTCTTTGACTGGATTTGATTTCTGTGTTTCATTATTTGAATTAATTGTTTCGATATGTTATCAAATAACAAAAGTGGCGGAGTGGTTGGATGTGTGTGTGTTAAGACTTGGCTGACTGGCTGACCGGCTGACCCGGGTTCGAATCCCGGCAGCCTTGTTTTATTTTTATTTCATTATTTTTAATAAATTTTCAAATATAAATTTTATATTCTAATATACTTATTAATTATGTATTGTTTAAAATTAATTTGAGCATTAAATATGCAACGAAATTTTTAACTGAATGTTCGGTTAATAAACGAAGCGGGTTTGGTTAACCCGGTTTTTGACGGATGTTACAGTATCCCCTACTTTTAGAAATTTCGTCCCGAAATTTAAGTGGCATGTTTTTCACAAAAGGATGGTGTTTTAATTTGACAGTTACATACTTAGAAAGGAGTAAGAGTTTAAGTTTTTGTTTGAGGCGGTAACGTTCCTTGTAAGGTTGAGTACCCTGCTACAGGAATCGCTTTTTGTTGCCTACGATAAAGAATATTTGAAACAGAGTTGATTCACTAAGTATGATTTCATGCGCAAGAGTTTTGATATGTTTGGAAAGATAAGGTTATATCCTAAAACAAAACTTCTACTACTAAAACCTACATGGAACTTCTCATAATCGCCTGACAATGCCTCTGATCCTTTGACAAGAATACTTATATATAGGAAGTACCAGCGGCGTATCCACCATATTCTTGTCAAATTTTCATTGGCTTTATCCGCAAGTTATGATTAGTTCTATGTGACTCTAATACATAAATAAACACAATCAACCAAAACTTGAGTCTTAATTCTGATAGTATACATGTTTGAATGATGACAGTACCTCTCTCGTTTGTTATGATGGAGAGGTTAGTCTATGTAGAAGTGAGACATAACCCAACTTCTTTAAATAATGAGATTGAAATACGTTGAGATGTATGATGATATGAATGCTAAAATCAGTGAGTATAAAACAAACTTCAACCATGACATTACTAACTCCTACATGGAACTTCTCATAACCGCCTGACAATGCCTCTGATCCTTTGACAAGAATACTTATATATAGGAAGTACCAGCGGCGTATCCACCATATTCTCGTCAAATTTTCATTGGTTTTATCAGTAAGTTATGATTAGTTCTATGATGTGACTCTAAAACATAAACAAACACAATCAACCAAAACTTGAGTCTTAATTCTGATAGTATACATGTTTGAATGATGACAGTACCTCTCTCGTTTGTTATATGGAAGGTTAGTCTATGTAGAAGTGAGACACAGCCCAACTTCTTTAAATAATGAGATTGAAATACGTTGAGATGTATGATGATATGAATGCTAAAATCAGTGAGTATAAAACAAACTTCAACCATGACATTACTAACTCCTACATGGAACTTCTCATAACCGCCTGACAATGCCTCTGATCCTTTGACAAGAATACTTATATATAGGAAGTACCAGCGGCGTATCCACCATATTCTCGTCAAATTTTCATTGGTTTTATCAGTAAGTTATGATTAGTCCTATGTGACTCTAAAACATAAACAAACACAATCAACCAAAACTTGAGTCTTAATTCTGATAGTATACATGTTTGAATGATGACAGTACCTCTCTCGTTTGTTATGATGGAGAGGTTAGTCTATGTAGAAGTGAGACACAGCCCAACTTCTTTGCATAATGAGATCGAAACACGTTGAGATGTATGATGATGTGAATGTTAAATCAACGAGTATAAAACAAAACTGAAATAGTAATTGCATTAAGATCCTTGGATAAATTTCCAATTTATAATTGAGATACGTGAAAATTGAGATAACATAAAGAAAAACATAAAAACTAAGCGGTTGGAGTTGAATCTTGATTTTTTTGGTGAAGGAGACTAGTTGGGTGGTTCATTCGGGACGTCATTATCTTCAACAGGATTGGCGTTGATGTTGTAAACTCTTCCTCTTGCTGGTGGCCTAATGGTTAGGTTTTCTTGATTTGATTGGTTAACTGGGTTTGCTTGAGCTTGGGAGTGTATGATGTTAACCAATCGAGGGCACGTGTTTCTAAAGTGGGTAGGGTCGCCACAATTAAAACAAGCTCGAACATATGGAAACATGGGGTATTGGGGTTGTTGATATGTTTGGATCATGTTTTGAGTAGGGGGTGAGGTTTGGTTTTGAGAGGTGCGGCAAGCCTTGCTCAAATGACCATAGTGTCCACAATTTGCACATAGTCGACAAAGTAAGGTAGATGGATGGTGATAAAAACAGGTGTTACATTGAGGGTGAGGTCCTAGGTAAGGTTTCTTATTTGGGTATGTTGAGTTGGGTGCTACTTGAGTGATTGGGATAGCTTGGAGTGGTATGGCTTGTGAAATTGGTTGGTTGCGTTGGGTGACAGCGAAAAGTTGCCCATCTCGTTTTCTCTTAGAAATGGATCGTGAAGAGGATTCGGTTTGGGTTTGTTGAACTTGAACTACAATGTTGGGTATTACGGCAGCCATTTGTTGAGCGATTTGGGCAGCCATACGCTCGCGAGCTTTTCCTGCTCTCATCTTCCTACGAGCGGAGTTAGAAGACATCTACAAGGAATACATATCAAGAGTATGAGTTGGATGTTTTTGGGATCATGTGTCGTATTTAAGAATGAACATTCATAAAATAAACATAGCATAATAAATCTAGTACATCCATAGGATGTCTTGGGCTTTGCTCGTAATTGGGCCTTGCATGCCGCCATACTTCACCTTCGTAATCAGTGGGCCCCATGATTACCGGGTTTTTCATATGGTTCGCATGTGTTAGCCTGGTTACGTACACTAAAACCCGGAGAAAATCGAGAAATATGTATGTAACTTATGATATTCGGAATGTATCCAGGTGTGGACACGGTGACACCTCAAAGTGGGGTTAGTTCGAACGACGTTTGGTGTGGCATGCTTTGGCCTAATAGATCCTTCGTACTCTCATCGTTAGTCCCCAGGTAGGCAAACTGGTCCGTTATATTGGATTTATACGAATGCCAACCTAGACAGGACGTTCCGACTACCGGTACTTGTACCTTACAGTTACTACATGCCCGTCGCAGAACTCACTTTGATGAGATTTGAAAAATGAAAAATGCGACAAAATCTTGAATAACGGAAGTATGAAGATGAATTGAATATGTGAACATTGAAATATGTATGATGAATATGTATGTAAGTATGTATGTTTGACTGTAAGTATAATTCACTATGTATCACAAAATGTAATATTGGAAGTGTTTGCATGCATTTGTGTATGTAATAAATATGAAAGAAATAAACATCATGAGTTTGCATGTAACCACATAAACAATTAAAATCTAATCAACTATAGTATGGGCTCTAAGGGTCTAATAACCTATCATATATCCCTATAGTCAAAAGCTCTGATACCAATATGTCACACCCCGACCCGCAGCGGAAAAGGTGATCGGGGCATGATTGAGTTTTCATCAAAGCTCATGACATTTATTATAATGTTTCATATTTATTATTACAATTTAAAGGAGATCATACAATCGAATCATACAAATACAACATGTTCTATACATCTTTCTAAACTTCATTATTTTTCTTCTAAGGCACTTTCCTATGTGTTCCTTGCTTCATCCTGTCCACCTGTATCATGTGTAAAAATGGTTTTTGGATCAACAAAAGTTGGCGAGTGAACCTTGTTAGAAAACATTTATTATTTATTTCTTGTTGTATTTAATATGGAAAAATTGTGCAATAATCGAACAAACGTAAATAAAACACACAATAACAAACAAATAGCATACAATAACAAACCAATAGCATACAATAACAAACCACCTTGCATGAACATGTAATATGAATGACAATGTAAATGTTGGCAACGTCTCGTTCACGCTCATAGGTAATGGGGAACGGCTCACGCTCATAGGTAATGGGGAGCAGACGGCCTATGATGAAATGTATGTGCGATCAAGGCTCAATCAAACGGAGCCGATCGCATGTTGGCAACGCCTGGTTCACGCTCATAGGTAATGGGGAACAGCTCAACGCTCATAGGTAATGGGGAGCGGCGGCCTATGATAATGTATGTACTGAAAATGATAATTTGATCTAAACAATAATCACACAAACAGATGATACATGTTGTATATACATTTAATCATGAATATGATGGGTGCACAATAGTTTAAAAGTAATAAATAATAAGACACATGATACACCCCAAAAACATGATTAAAACGGGGAATTTGTAGAGATTCACTCACATTGGGTGCGTTCGGTGGATGATGTTGAATGCGCACGAGTTTAGAGGATTGATCGACGAGGAATAACTAACCTAATTAATAACGAAAAAGAAGGTAAATAAATGGATTTTATTAACAATTTTTAATAGGATTTTTGGATATATTTTTGTGAGTTTAAGACTATTTTCTAACTTTAAAAACGTTATTTTTAAGTATTTTTAATTGATTTTTAAATTTAATAAATAAATAAAAATAATAAAAAAATGTTGACTTTTGACCGTTGACCGTTGACCGGTCCGGTCGCTTATATATGTGCGCTGGGTGAGACTCGAACCCGTGACCTCCCGTACGCGTGCACGCAGCTCTACCAACTGAGCTACGTGTCTAACCCGAAATAATTCTGTTTTTAATTATACTTATATACTATTTAGATTTATCCAGAAATTTATTTATTTTAAAAAGGATTTTAAATGTATCGAACGGTGCTGTCAACAGGTCTCGAACCCGGGACCTGTTGGTTAATGTGCACACAGTCCACCGCTGGACTGTGTGTCTAACCTGGTTAATAATCCGGTTTTTATTATACTTAACATGATTCTGTGAGTTATCCCGGTTCGGTTAAAAAGGGCATTTATTTCAAGAGAGTGAGGTTGGGACAGGGATCGAACTCGAGACGTGCGTGTATTGTTTGCACACAGTCCACCGCTGGACTGTGTGTCTAACCCGTTCAATATACTAATTTTAATTAATCTTATAATATAACTGAACTTCGTCTTCTTCACTCAAGATTACAGATAATGATAATTCAACTGATTCATGTCTAATTCGATTAACAAGCATTATAAGTAATTGAAAGGTAATGAACGGAGAGAGTTTGGGAAAGGATGTACGATCAGTGTCTTTCACAGAACTCCGGCAAAGATTCGTCGGCTCTGTTTGTGAACTTCGGCTGTTAGAATCAATTAACAGTTCTGTTCGATTAGTTATGAAATTGAGGTACTTAAACAAGGATTAACATAAGTTTGAATGATTATACCGATTCACAGCGTGGGATCAGAAACTTCAGAGGTTTTCCGGCGAGAGCTGCATATTCCGGCTACGTCGTCTAGGATTGATTCTGATGGTTGGATTGAAGTTAGTAACAGTCTAACAACAGATTGAAACAGAAAGATGTCACATCCCGACCCGCAGCGGAATAAGAGTCGGGGCATAATTGGGTTATCACCAAAGCTCATGACATTTACTATTATGTTTCATATTTAATAAAGTCAAAGTTACATTTTCAAATATCCAAACATGTTCATTCAATACAAAGGAAATAAACAAACATAACAATCCCAACTCTAAAACGTTTTATTCTTCTAGTCCAAGTCCTATGTGTTCCTAGCTGCTGCTGGTTCACCTGTATCATGTGTAAAATGGGAGTTTTTGGGTCAACATAAGTTGGCGAGTGAACCTTATTAGATAAACATTTATTAATAAATTAATTGTTAGTTTATGCATAATCATAGATGAGCAAATGTAAATAATCAAGCAATGGCAAATAGCAGTCACAACTATAACATACAATAACACATGACAGCATACATGAACATACCAACATCATACTGTAAATAACATAAATGAAACTGTGCGATCAAGGCTCAATCAAACGGAGCCGATCTTATTGCATGTACTGAAAATGAAAATGTCTGTGCGATCAAGGCTCAATCAAACGGAGCCGATCGTATGTGGGCACGTCAGGTTCAACCGCATAATGAAATGGGGAACATGCTCAACGCTCATAATGTAATGGGGAGCGGCGGCCTATGAAATTGCATGTACTGAATAATAAATTGCATCCAATAATAATTACTTAACAGCAACAAACTGAATACACATGTTCATGATATGATGCATGCACAATGGTTTAGTTATAATATATATATACAAAGACACATGATACACCCCAAAAAGTGATTAAACGGGGAATTTGTAAGATTCACTCACCTTGGGTGCGTTGGATTGGAGATGGTGATATGCGCACGAATTAGATGAGCGGAACAACGGGGATTACTAACCTAAATAATAACGGAAAAATATATTAAACGGGTGGATTTTATTAAGGATTTTAATGAAATTTTTAGATATATTTTTGTGAGTTTATGGCTATTTTCTATCTTTAAAAATGTTATTTTTAAGTATTTTTAATTGATTTTTAAATTAAATTAAATAAATAAAAATATAAAAAAAATTGTTTATTTAGCGTTGACCGTTGACCGTTGACCGGTCTCAGCGTATTAGTTTGCGCCGGGTGAGGCTCGAACCGGCGACCTCCCGTACGCGTGCACGCAGCTCTACCAACTGAGCTACGTGTCTAACCCGAAATAATCTTGTTTTTATTTATACTTATACACTTATTCAGTTAATCCGAAATTCTCTTTAATCTCAAAAACATTTTAATTCAACGGACCGGTGCAAGTGACGGGTTTCGAACGCGCGACGTATGGTTCATGTTGCACACAGTCCGCCGCTGGACTGTGTGTCTAACCCGGTTATTATCTCGGTTTTTATTATACTTAACAACTAACTGAGTTAACCCGGTTTAGTTTTTTGATCAAAAAGGCATTTTATTACACAAGTGTGCGTGTAGCAGGGATCGAACTCGGGACGTGTGTGTGTATTTTGCACACAGTCCACCGCTGGACTGTGTGTCTAACCCGTTTAAAATGCCGATTTTAATTAGTCTTAAGTTGTATTGCGTCTTCATCTTCTTCGTTGATTTTACACAGATAACATATTCCGACTGTTATGACCGATTCATGACTTATACGCTTTTCAGACATTACAAGTAATTTAAAAGTAAAGAATGGAGAGAGTTTGGGGAAAAAGATGTACCGATTGAGGTTGTTCACAGAATTCCGGCAGAGGTTCGTCGGTACTGAAGGTGAACTCCGGCTGTTGAAACCAATTAACAGCTTTGTTCGATTATTTAAGAAGTTGAGTCACTTAAACAAGGTTTAACAGAAGTTTGGGAGATCATACCCGTTCACGGTGTGTTTCCGGCAGTTTCAGGAGTTTTCCGGCGAAGGTAAGATTTTCGACAAACGTTGACTAGGATGATTCTGATGGTGGAGTTGTGTTAGTGACTGATTAATCACATGACTGAAACAGAAAGAGTCGGAGGAAATACTGTGTGGATGTGAGTCCCGGTTTTCCGGCGGTCTGATTCAAGCTTCTCCGGTGGACTGTAAGGTTGCGGAAATGCAATTGAAAGCTTTGCGGAGTGTTTTGAGTCGCAGGAAAGGTCTAGGATTGAAGTAGTTCGAGAATTGACAACTTTCGGTTATTAAACCGATCTACTTCCGAATTCAAGTTACACTCATGGCAGCATTGATTGGAATCGTCCGTTTATCAGTTATACTCGCTGAATCGCGAGTATCCAAATCGACTTTGGGTGTTTGATAACCGATTTCAGTTACAATTTGTAAAATCGGTTGATTTACCTTAGTCCATAAAACTAATTTGTTTCCTAAAGATAACAGAAAACAAACAAGTGGCGGAGTGGTCTTGTGATTGGGTGATAAATCGCTGAAGTGTCTTGGCTGACCCGGGTTCGAGTCCCGGCAGCTTCATAATTTTTTTATTTATTTTATTTTAACTTTTTATCAAATATAATTTTTATAGTTTAGTTTATTTATTAATTATGTATCGTTTTAACTCAAAATAATCATAAATATTTAATGTAACTTTTATAACTTGATACTTGATTACAAAACGGAGCGGGTTTTGAAAACCCGTTTTTTACAAATGTTACAAAAGAGTCGAGGTATTTACCGTTTTGAGGTGAGTCTCGGTTTTCCGGCGAAAGTCCGGTGATGGCAAGATATTTACGGCGAGTGAAATTGCTTCGAGAAAAGGTGCAATTTTGAGCGAAAAGGCTACCAGAGACTTGTGGGTGTATTTATAGGGAAGAATCGAGACGAATTGGGTCTGATTTCAGTCTCAATTCATGGTCAGCTGATTTCCGGCGGTTACGACTGATGTCGCGGGTTTAGACATCGGTTATAACCGACGTTGAGGTTAATTCTTCGGTTAAATCAATAGAAACCGTCAATTATCGGCGAAGTCGTCGGGATTTCCGGCGACTGCGAAATGAGCGTGTCTTTGACTGGATTTGATTTCTGTGTTTCATTATTTGAATTAATTGTTTCGATATGTTATCAAATAACAAAAGTGGCGGAGTGGTTGGATGTGTGTGTGTTAAGACTTGGCTGACTGGCTGACCGGCTGACCCGGGTTCGAATCCCGGCAGCCTTGTTTTATTTTTATTTCATTATTTTTAATAAATTTTCAAATATAAATTTTATATTCTAATATACTTATTAATTATATATCGTTTAAAATTAGTTTGAGCATTAAATATGCAACGAAATTTTTAACTGAATGTTCGGTTAATAAACGAAGCGGGTTTGGTTAACCCGGTTTTTTACGGATGTTACATTTTAAGGGTTTTCTATCTAACCTTCTCCACTTAAGTAATATATGTGATTATAAAAAGAATATATATATATATATATATATATATATATATATATATATATATATATATATATATAGGGGATGAGTAAAATGAGAACCAACTTGAGTTGTGAGAACTGTAGAAACCAATATAAGTCATTGATCAAAAGTGTTTTAATGGATGAGATTAAAAGACAATAAAGTAGTTGTAATCATTGTGTTTTAATTAATGAGTTTTTGTTTTTAGTGAGATAAAGGTAAATTGGTATTTTTACTAAGCTCTTTAATGATTGGTAATTAAAGTTGTAATAATTGTGTTTTAATTAATGTTTGTGATTTAATTAATATAATTTAATTAATGTTATTTTTGAATTATGAAAATTATTTGCCAATGAAGCCACAGCCCAATGGTGGAGGTGGGAGGGTTTAACACACTTGTGTGGGCTCCCGCCCGGGGGGTCGCGAGTTCGAGCCCACTCTGGTACCAATATTGGGTAATTCTAGTGCGGCTAGACCTTAGGGGGGGCCTGAGATTCGAACTCGTGTAGGGGTTCAATTCTTGAGAAGAGGTTCCAGTTGCCATTCAAAAAAAAAGTAAGAAACTTATTTTACGTATGGGTTCAAACTTTTTTGCGCGCCGGTTTTAAACATTTTTACGCGCGGGTTCTGACTTTTTTTACGCGCGGATTCAAACTTTTTTACGCCCGATTTTAAACTTTTTACGTGCCGATTTTAAACTCTTTTTACGCGTCGGTTTTAAACTTTTTTACGCGCTGGTTTTAAACTTTTTTTACGAGCGGTTTTAAACTTTTTAAGCGTCGTTTTAGAACTTTTTTTACGCGCCGGTTTTAAACTTTTTCACGCGCGGGTTCAAACTTTTTTTACGCGCCGTTTTAGAAACTTTTTACATGCGGTTTTAAACTTTTTTTACGCCTCGGTTTTAAACTTTTTTACGCGCCGGTTTTTCAACATTTTTTACGCGCGGTTTTAAGCTTCTTTTACGCGATGGTTTAAAAAAAAATTTACGCGCCGGTTTTAAACTTTTTTTACGCGCGGTTTTAAATTTTTTACGTGCCGGTATAAAAAGTTTTTTTACGCGCGGTTTTAAAACTTTTTTACCGCCGGTTTAAACTTTTTTATGCGTGGGTTTAAACATTTTTTATGCGTGGTTTTAAACTTTAAAACAATTTTTTTCAAAAAAAAACAACTTTTTTTACGGGTTTAAACTTTTTTACAAAAAACAAAAAAAATATTTTACGTCAAACAAAAATATTTATTTTTACAAAAAACTTTTTTACAAACTTTTTTATAATTTTTTACGCCAAACATCTTTTTACGCTCCCGACACCAGAATTGCAGGTTTACGAAATTTGAGGATCTTACCAAACGAACTCACCCAAAAATCACGACTTAATAGATTTCTCATGTTGAATTTTAAATAGAAGAGAGAGATAAGATGTGACATGTTGAATTTTAAATATAAGAGAGAGAAAAAATTGTGACATGGGAAGTAAAAGACTAAAATACTCTTTTGATTTAATTTGGTTATGAGTGATGTGTAAATATGCTATTGGATGATAGGAGTTCTCATAGTTCTCGTAACTGTGATTGGTTCTCTCTTGAACCGAATCCTATATATATATATATATATATATATATATTATATTCTAAAATTTGGTTCAATCAACTTCGTTCAAAAGTTAAACCAGTTTGGCTGACAAACCGGTTCAAATGGAGAAGCTAAATGAGTTCAACCAGACTCGTTATGTAGCTGGTTTCGGGTGTCCGACCAGTTAGCCTGGTCTAGTGCTGAGAAGTACATATAATATACGGTATTTTCATGTTTATTCTCAAATGTTCCTAGAGTTAGTTATAGGTTGCATTTGTTAGTGTTTATAAGGTTGAAGAATTATAGGTTTAAGATCTCTAATTAGACCTGGAATGATATTTATGAGTTAGCTAGTTGTACATTGTGCATTGGGGTCCATACTTTCAGAAGGTACAATCACGATCTATGATATAAAGGGCTTGTGGGGGTTGCTTCAATTAAAACAAAACCTGCATATCACTCTCCCCTTCCCCACCTATAGAGCCTCAAAGAAAATGACATCTCATGTAAATGCAAGTTGTTTTTTAAAACGATTAATAAATTCGAATATTAATTAATATATTCAAACATGTTTGAATTTATAACTAACATATATATTTTATTCCATTAATTTAAGTGCCATTAGTGAATGAGAGAGAAGAATGATGTGCAAAGGTGTACAAGAAAGATTGGAAAGAGAAAGGCCAAACAACATTAATTTAGCTATTTATGATAATATTTTCATGCAACCCTGTATATATGGATAAACTTAGACCACCCAATCTTACACCTATTGTTATTAGTATATCATAAAAATATTACTACCATGAAGTATGTTTTTTCTATCGTTTATATTTTAGTCATGTTAGAAAATTAAGCATGTTTGAAACAATACGGATCTATGATCATGAATCTACTTCCAACTTTATCCTCATTAATATGCATGCTATGTTACACTTTTTACATGTATCATACATGAATTCTATTGTCGCATACCAGCTTTCAGTACTAACAAATGCAAATACGCAATACATAATAACATTTGTCAATGCTTATTTTTTATGATATTATATATATATATAGAAAGTCATCATAATAGTGTTTTAAAATTATTTTAATATTGTTTGTTTTTAATGTTAAATTATTTTATTAATATATTTTTAATAGATTTTGCATGTTTTTTTCCTTTTATAACTATTAATATACGATATTTTATATAATTTTGAGTATTACATTATTATTATTATTATTATTATTATTATTATTATTATTGTTGTTGTTGTTGTTGTTATTATTATATATATTAATAGAAAGTGATGATGTTATTATTATAATATTAAAATAATAAAAAGAAAGGAAAAAAACACTAAAGGTAAAATGTATAAAAGAAAAAAAGTAAAGAAAAAAGGAAAAGAAAAAAAGAAATAAGAAATAATAAAAGGAAAAGAAAAAAAAGAACTACTAATGATACTATTCATTAGCATTTGTTTTTAATATATATACAATATATATACAATACCATTTGCTCATCTCTAGATGATGTTATTATTATAATATTAAAATAATAAAAAGAAAGGAAAAAAACACTAAAGGTAAAATGTATAAAAGAAAAAAAGTAAAGAAAAAAGGAAAAGAAAAAAAGAAATAAGAAATAATAAAAGGAAAAGAAAAAAAAGAACTACTAGTGATACTATTCATTGGCATTTGTTTTTAATATATATACAAAGAATAATGTTTTAGAATTATTTTAATATTGTTTGTTTTTAATGTTTAAATTATATTATCAATAAAGATTCTATACAAACAATTGTTTTTTATGCTTTTAAAAATTTTATGATTGAAAATGAATTATGTTTTTTATTCACTCTTCTCCCATTAAACACATATATAAGTTGTTTTATAAAAAAAAAAAGATAAAAACAGTTAAAAAGGTGAAAACAATAATTATAATGAGTCTTTTTTATTAGAACAGGTTCACATATGTAAAAAAAATAAAAACAGTGTTAAAAAGAATTTTTTACACATAATAATGATTCTTTTTACATGTAAAACTCGTAGTTATATAATTTTTTGCACTTTTCTATGCCTTCTCAATGAACCTTCATCTCTCTCTATATATATAAAAGAAACATAGCCTATTACGTTTTATGTCTATATCCAAATATAGTAATCCTAGGAATAGTTTTCAAGCGAATAACATAGTTATATTACAAATAACAAATATAGTTACTTTTTATTTTGTGAACCGTATATTTTGATTTAATTTCTTTTTATTATAGATAAAATACAAAAAGTACATCGAATAAACTGGCTAGCAATGACCAACACCTTGAATATGAATACAAACAAAATGCATATGCAGTTTCTTAGTGTTACCATCTTAGGAATTGATTTCAATGTATAAATTGCTCAAACTGCATGGCAAAGTATTTAAGGATATCCAAATTAATTGTTTGGTTATTTTAATCTCCATCATCATGTGTGTGACATTTGATGTGAGTATAAGTGTCAGATTCTATTGTTGGTAGCTTTCCACTTATAGTAATGCATATGTGTTGTCAAGTTATCACTATAACCAATTCAACATGAAGTATGATGGTGGCAAAAAGAATATTGTTACCTTCAATAACTTAAAATGATTACTCAAACTGTTAAAACTTGAAAGTGGGAATCATCTTACTTGGATCTGACTGGGAAACTAAAGTTTGAACTGAAATTAAATTAAGTATTTTAGTTTGTTTTATATTTCAATTTACAAAATTTCAGATTAGGCTTTCAAATTGAACTTAGGATCCTTTCGGACTGATTCCACCTAGATATTCGAACTCGAATTTTAAATATAATAACAATCATACCCAGTAAATCTCACAAGTAACATAGTTGTTGGTATAATCTGAGGATGGTCAGATGTAGGCAACAAATTTTTTCTCTATCTCTGGGGATAAAAAAAAGACCTTTTTAAAGAGACCCCCGATCTCGAATTTTATATATAGGGTAGTGATCTTAAGAGAAATGCATTCTATTTGAGAAAATTGAGAAGTATTTTGGACCACATATTTTCCTCAAACAAAAAGATTTACATTTTTTACTTCTAATCGTATGTTTTAAGAGGGTTTTTTATTTTGTTTTTTGCATATATACATATAGGTATATTGTCAATTTTGAATTATACACATATGAATATAGTCAATTTTTAAACTATACATATGTGTATATTATGAAAAATATATATCCTTAACCTAAAAGGTATAGAAAACCGGATCAAACGAACTTCGATTGAGCTCATTACAGCGGCATTGAAACCGACTCATCAAACACTAACCAAAAAACTCTAAACTCTAAACCCTAAACACTAAAGCTAAAGCCTAAAGCCTAAACCCTAAATCTTAACCCTAAGGCTAACCCATATGCTAAAAACTAAACCCAAAAGCTAAACACTAAAACTAAGCCCTAAATACTAATGTCAAACACTAAAACTAAACCCTTATGCTAAACTCTAAACATTAAAGCTAAACCTAAATCTTTTCCCTCAAATATAGATCTATAATACTTATTATTCAATTTTAAAGACGTATATACATATATGTATAGTTAAAAGATTGACAATACACATGTGTACATAAAAAATGTATTTTTTTTCTTTGGAAAAATGTGTGGTCCAGAATGTTTCTTAAGTTTCTCGTTAACCTAGAGCTTCTCCTACAATCTAACCCTTTTGTGTTTTCATTTTTTTATTTCTCATAATTTGATTTATTTGAATAAACCTGGAATTAAATTAATTTTTCAAGCTAATTTATCTGATTAATCTGAATAACCCGAAAAAGGAGGCCGATGAACGCTCCTTGTTAAACTTAAAATGGTAATAATATTGTACAATTATGGATCTGTATAAATTTAGGACAACATAATATTAGTAAACACCTTGTGTTAGTTGTGATGCCAATGTTTCGACGAAACTGGACTGCCTGAACTAGCCAGTTTTGAGCTTAGCTAGTTTAACTTGGTCCAAAAAAATCGGTCGGGTGGAGAGAGGAGACAAGCATCGATGACTTTCCACCATTTTATATGGTTCACTTAAAACCGAATGCTTTATTTGTACATGATTTTTTTTACTTGTAAGCAAACCGACAACCCACCGACATTTCCCAATTTTACTTTCCAAAGGCTCTCTTTTACAAGACACTTCGGTTTTGCAAGCTTTGTTAATGGAAGTGTTGATATGATTCGTGACATCCACGTGTAATATTTGAAATTATAAATTTGTAAGCAGAATGTACATAATCGATCGATGATGATAACACTTTGTACATCACTTTACAACAAAAGATTTAATATGATCCAAACATGTGATCTTTAAATCCAACTAAATTAACCTTACTTAGTTACTATAGTGGTTATCCATAGCTATTGGAAGTAGTACGATGGACCACATTGGCAAGGAGAGGGAGAAGGATGGGTGGACTGAACCAATATTAATTTAAAACCAAAACCACCAACAAAGCTATAAAGAACCAACACCAACTAAGTGTACCAACATTGGTCCTCCTAGTGTCATGATATCTTGTAGATAATTTTGTCATGTTTTTAGAAACCAATATTACCCTTAACTTGTATTACGTGGACCACAATTGTCTAACACATGTCGTGTTTGCAAAATCAAATTATTCCATGATATTTTAGATTTGAAAAACTTAACTAAATATCAGTTTAATGATATTTTTTGTTCTTTGAGCGTATAGGCATGTTAGACGTTAGACTTTATATACTTAACCATATGCAAGATCACTTGCCACACGAAGTTTTCCTTAAGGCAACCTGTGTTAGACTTACTCTTTCTTTGCTTAAAACAATTGATTTGCCAAGTATGTTGGAAAACATTTTATAATTAGTAAACCTTTGCATTTGTTCAGTCTTTCAAATACAAGTAAAAGTTTAATTTAAAGGGAATACAATAAAGTTTGTCTTCAGTTAATCTTTCAATTTAAAACATTTCAAACTTTTATATAGAAGGGAGTAAACTGTCAAAATGGTCCCTGAGGTTTGGTCACTTTTGTCACTTTAGTAAAAAACTCAAACCTTTTAAATATGGGTCCTTATGGTTTCAATTTTGTAGCCATTTTCATTCAAAATCAAAATCTGGTCATATTTTTCAGTTACCATCCAATTTTTTGGTCTTTTTTATCCCTTGTAATGAAAGGTGAAATGGTCTTTTAAAAAATCTAATCATTTTGTCATTCATTAGAAAGGTGGAAAAAGACAAAAAAATGAATATTAACTAAAAAACTGACCAGATTTTGCTTTTGATGAAAATGAAAACAAAATTAAAACTATAGAAACCCAAATTCAAAAAATTTGAATTTTAGATTAAAGTGATAAAAGTAATCAAATCTTAAAGACCATTTTAAGAGTCACTCTATACAAGGACAAACTTTAACGTAACGTGAACTAAGCCACGGCTATCACATGCCAAAGTCAGTTGAATTAATCCCTAATGAAGATATCAATCCTAATGTGACCCACTAGGCTCTAGCTAGCTAGGTACATTATCTTTACCTTAAGGCTATGGGGTATGGGGCGGGAGTTTGCGCGTGGGTTGGGGGAAACGCCCAAGGCACCACCCTCGGTGGGCTTGGGTTTCAGCGTTGCCCGTTGGGCGGGGTTTCAGACCGGACGTGGGGTGGGGCTACCTAGATGACATGGTGGCAGGTCATTTGCAGAGAACACTAGCCGTTTGGGCTAGCCGTTGGGTTGTTATTATAAAAAAATTCCTTATATACATACCATTTTAGCTTTCAAATTCATAAAATGCAATGAGTAATTCAAATTCGAGTGAATCGTCATCATCGTCTGACGACGGCGCGGAAGTATTTCTACAAACGATCACGACTGTGGTGAAAACTATCGTGGAACAAGATGAGGAAGAGACTTCGCAACCGAAACGGAGGAGGTACAACCCTCGTGAACGGCACACCGCTAACGATTTGTTGGTAAGCGATTATTTCTCAAGCGAACCTAAATACGATGAAAAAATGTTTAGGCGTCGTTTTTGTATGAGTAAAAACTTATTTCTTAGGATATGTAAGGATCTTGAAGTGAAGTATGATTTTTTCCAACAAAAACCGGATGTAACCGGCCAATTAGGATTTAGCACGTGGCAAAAGGTCACAGCCGCACTTAGACAGTTAGCGTACGGCAATAGTTCGGACATTATGGACGACTACTTAAAAATGTCGGCACGTGTAGCTAGAGAAAGTCTTCACAACTTTTGCTCGTGTATTTTAGAAGTTTATAAGGAAAAATATTTGAGAAAGCCATCGTTCAGTGACATGCAACAAATATTGGAACATCACGCCGACTATCATGGGCTACCCGGGATGCTAGGTAGTTTAGATTATATGAAATGGCCTTGGGAAATTTGTCCAACCGCATGGCAAGGCGCTCACACAAGTGGATTTCACGGAATGCCATCTATCATGCTTGAAGCAGTTGCATCACAAGATCTTCGGATGTGGCATGTGTTCTTCGGTATGCCGGGTTCACATAACGATATCACCATCATAAACCACTCGCCCCTTTTCAATGATCGGGTAAATGATATAGGACCCAAAGGAAGTTTCTTTGTAAATGCGGTTGAGTACGTGTATGGTTACTACTTGATGGGATTTACCGGAGTGGGGGGGTTTTCGTAAAGTCGTTCTCAAGAAACACCACCCTAGATCCAAAGAGATTAAAGTTTAACAGGGTCCAGATGGCCGCACATAAAGACGTCGAGCAAGCGTTCGGTGTTTTGAAGAAGACGTGGTGAATTTTGGCAATGCCGTGTCGACTATGGGACAAGGATCAGATTGGAAACGTGATGTACGCATGCATCATTCTTCACAACATGATATTGGAGGATGAAGGTCGCTGCGGTCGCTACCTACTATGAGGATGACAATGTCCAAGTAGAATAACGTAATCGTTACAGAAGAAGATAAATCCATAAACGAATTTTTGATCAAGTCTAGGGATATACATCACAACCTTCGATCTGATTTGGTGGAACATGTTTCAACGATTCCTGGGTTCGACTCCGACGAAGACGACGACTAGTGATCTTTTTTTATGTTTACTTTTGTAATTTAGAAATATTTGTAATATTATTTTTAATTTGTTATAATATTGTGTTTATTTGAAAAAAAATTGAAAAAACAAAAAAAAAAAGCTGATATGGCTAGGCCACGCCACCTCAGCCACGCCTAACCATACCCATTCAATTTGGCTTTTGGTCTTGGGTCCACCATACGCCACTTGTCACATCATACCCCCAACCCAAGCCCCACCATACCCATTGTCTAATAATAACTTATTAGAATAAAAGTCCAAATCTATTCAAATTCATTAAACATTCACTTTAACATACACCACTAACATAAACCAAATTAATAGGCATCAAACATTGTATTCAACGTAAAAATAATTTCTCATTAGTTATACTTTTACCGCTAACTAAATCAATTATCACCATTCATCTAGCACCATAAAGATCTAAATTTCATTTCTACAAAATCAATTATTAGTTATATAAATTGAAAAGATAAGAAAAACAGGTAGCCTTTAGATAACCTTCATAAACTTGAAAAGAAAAAAGCCATATGTTATACCATAAACTTAAAATCACTAATAAACCTAATCTTATAGGAAAATGAAAACTCATACGAGTTGTGAAAACTTAGAGAACTCTGCCATACAAAAGGTATTTTCAAAATTTTTTTTACCAAAAATCCTAAAAAAAAAATCAACTTTTCCAACAACAAAAAAAACTTGTTTTTTTTTTCATTTACGACAGCCGTAAATGCTGTAAAAAGTGATGTCATACTTATGTCATCACCTTTTTACAACTGCCGTAAGGGGTCGAAAAACAACATTTCGAGAAAAAAAATTTATATTTTTTACGGCAGTGTTTTCTAACATTTTAATATAGGGGTGTGAATTAATGGGATCGAAACTCGCATGGGAAGGCCGAGTTATTTAAGTTCTCACAACTCGTAAGGGTTTTCCCTTGTCCAAATCCTATGTTATATATATATATATATATATATGTGTGTGTGTGTGTGTGTGTGTGTGTGTGTGTGTTGTGTGTGGATTAGGTTCAAGAGTGAACAGTAGTGTATTTGCGAATTGTTGTAATGCCCCAAAAAGGTTAAATGCGCATATGTGTTTAAACTTAACCTAGTTAGAAAATATATGAAATGTTAACCTAAGGATGAAGAATGGTTAAATAAAAATAAATGCATCAAATGGGAGGACCAAACATGGACAATGAGAAAGTTATATTACTAAAACAAAAATTAACACACAAACACACACAACTGTATGTTTGGGTCGATCAAGGCAGAAGAACAAGGGGAAAACCCCTTTGATCAGAAATCATTAAAATTGGAGGGGAAGATCATGGCCAAACTAGTGCATGAACCCGGAATTCTGATCATCTAAACTTGCATGTCAAGTGGTAAGTCGAAATTCTTAATTTGATTATCATTGATGAAATGGGTTGTGATTAATCCGCGAATTTATATGAATTAGAATGGTTATGGATTAGAATCATCTCATGAAACATTTAATCATGTTCGAATTTCTGATTATTTTGATGTTTGAATGAAAACCCATTTGTAGAACTAATGTTATGAAGATGATGATGTTGCATGTGCTAAATGGTGCATAGTTTTGATATGTATGAAGTTGGATATTGTAGATTATTGTTAAAGGAATTTCATTTAGAATGAAAGTTATGTGAGACTGGTAGAATTTGATGATCTTGATATGAACTACTTGTACATTGTGCTTTATTTGTGGTATGCACACCAAGTGTTTGATGAAATGCCTAGGTGAGCTTAATAGAAGAAATTGTATGTAAGTAAAAGATGAATATGTGTGGAATGTAGAAATGATGTATTCGGTAGTAAAATATCATGTGACATGTGTTCTAAATGAAAACCATGTGAGAGTATAGTAAATGTGAGATTTAGTATAAGTATGAATTAAGAGCTTGCACTACATGCTTGTATGATGTGATGCACACGTGTGGATTGTTCGATGTCTTAATTACGATTTAAGAAGTAGATGGGGAATGTATGGGTATCCTAGAAAAGAATAAATTGGAATGATGTTGGGTTGCTAAATATGGGCCGTGGGGATAGTTGAAGGATTATGAGAATTGCTAGTATAAACGAAATCGAATATGTTTGGTGTGTGTATATAACGAGGCGATCATGTGGTTGAATGCGTATATCATTATGAGTGTGAAATGTATATAATGTCATTTATAGCCTACTATGATGACACCAATGTATGAGGTTAAGTCGAAAGTTCATATGATAAAATGTTGACTTCTGAAAGTCAACTACGCATAAGAAGCACGGTTAGACTTATTATCACAATTTTAAGATTATGGAAAGCCATATGGTACGTGTTATATCAATGTGTTATATGTGATGAATTATATGAGTTGAGATGATATAATTATAGGAATATGCTTTATGTTTGTTAGAATCGACTAATGAAGGTCAAATGTGGAATATGAATTTGATATGATCGTTAATACATACAATTATGTATACTAACAAGAATGTGAATGCGATGACAAGAAAGTATAGGGATCATGTCAAGGCGGATGGAAGCGTGGAAGGCTAGAGAGTCAAAAGGAAGCAAGGAAGTGGATACGAATACGGACGTTTAAGTAAGTGAATTCCGAAACTCACTTCTTAGTATATAAATGAAATGTGTTGTATGAATGATATGATTCATGTAGGAAAGGTTGTGAAATATAAATAAATGGAGTAAGAAATGTTATAGTAGGTTGCTTATAGTTCATAAGTAACGAGAGATGCTTGGTGAGATCAAACAGGTCAAAAGAAGGAAAGTATTATGGTGAGATATAGTGGTTGGTTTGATTTATGGTAAATAGTTAGAAGGATATAGAATATAAGATTTTATTCAGATAGTAGTCCGCATGAATAGGTATGGCATTCATATATGTTTGAGTGAATTGTTTTATGTGCAATGACGGATCGTAGATTTTTGATAGATATACGTAGTATGAATTCGTACGTGAGTTAATGTCCACCAATGGTAGGTAGTTCCATGAAAACTTGCTTCTTTGATATGTTAAGATTTCGGGATCGCTAACCGTGTTATTATTATTGAGAATGAAATGAAAAGTGCAGGTATGATAACGTTGGGTCGGGGGAGTTGATGTCGGAAAGTAATAGCTTTGAAGGATGAACGAACGAGATATTTTGTGTTGTTAGAATGCGTTATGGTCTTTTAGCCAAACGTTTTTATTATATGTATGATGTCACCATTTACTAACGTGTTGGTTGCTTATGGTGTTCACATGTTTCGTTTTAAACGGACTTAAAGTATGTTGGGAACATTTAACAAGGAGGAATTTTATTTTTCGTATTTTCGCTGTGTCTATATGGTTAATACATGTTGGGGTCTTACAAGTTGGTATCAGAGCCGAGTTCGAGGGATTCAAGCATCAGTCGTAGTGCTTGAACTCGAACCAAAAGCTCGTGCAAACGTATGTGTTCGTTTCGAGACTTCATTCAAGTAAGCGCCTTTTAAGTTTTAGTAATTATGTATAACGGATAATGTTACGGGATGATTACAGAATGTTACAGGATGATTATGGGATGTTACAGGGTGATACGGGATGTTTCGGGGTGTACCGGGTCAATCTGGGTTGGAACAGGGCTTGGAAATGGGTCGTGTATGCCAAAAAGGAAGGAAACAGCGATTGGAAAACAGAGGAGGCGTCACCAACGCCCCCTGGTGTCGCCGACGCTGCTTCCTTCTCCGACGCGCTAAAACACTGCCTACGCGAGTTTCTGGCGACGCACAAATGCACGGGGCGTCGCCGACGCCACCTTAGGCCGTCGCGATGCCACCCGCAGCCCCGCAACGCTTTTTTTGGTAATTTATCACCCCACGAGCCTCGTGCCCTATAAAACGTTTTTCGTAACCCTAAATAAGCCCGTATAGTGATAAAAACAGATAAGAAGTCACGTGACTTGAATTGTGCTATGATAATATGTCTAGGGAACATAACGATTAGGAAAGAATGATAAGAATGTATGTAATAATAAGTACGAGAAGGTCGGTACTTGAACTTAAACTCGTGTGCTCTTGTGACTTGAAACCTTACAATCCAAGACTCGATCAAGATCTTAAGTAAGGTTTGAATGGGAACATGTATACGTACGTTCATATGAAGAAACTAACTGTGTTATTTATGTAAGGTAAGCTTGGATGATTGAGAAGAATGGTCCAAGGATGGGATCTGAGGCGTGCCAAAGTATGTTGTAACATCCGTCGAAAAACCGGGTTAACCAAACCCGCTTCGTTTATTAACCGAACATCCAGTTAAAAATTTCGTTGCGTATTTAATGCTCAAATTAATTTTAAACGATACATAATTAATAAGTATATTAGAATATAAAATTTATATTTGAAAATGTATTAAAAATAGTGAAATAAAAATTTAATGCTGATGCCGGGTTTCGAACCCGGGTCAGCCGGGAACACAAGGACTTAAGACACCAACATTCCACCACTCCACCACTAGTGTTACTTGTTAATTTATTGAAACAAATAATACATAAAATAAATCTAGAAATCAAACCCATTCAACAGCGCGCCCAAATCCGCAGACGCCGGAAAATCCGACGATTTCGCCAATTATCGTCGGTTACTTTTGACTTAACGTAAGTATTAACGTCGCCATCGGTTATAACCGATGTCAGTGTCCGCGACATCAGTCGTAACCGCCGGAGAACGGCTGACCAATGAATCGAAACTAGAAACAGACCCAATTCAACTTGATTCTTCCCTATAAATGCACACCCTAGGCTCTGGTAAATTTTTCGCTCAAAATCGCACCGATTCTCGAATCAATTTCACTCGCCGGAATTCTCTGCAAGTCGCCGGAAAACCGAGACTTTCATCAACACGGTAAATACCTCGACTTTTTCTATTTCATTCCATTGTGAGACCAATTCTAACATCACTCCATCACCCAGAATCAACCCCAGACGACGTTGCCGGATTTTCTGTTTTCGCCGGAAAACTTATGGAATTTCCAGAATCTCGCTGTTAATCGGTATGATCATCTAAACATCCTGATAATCGTTGCTCAGTAATTCAATTTTATATCTAATCAATCAAAACTGTTATTTGACCCGAACAGAGGAAGCTCACAAAACAGAGCCGACGATCCTTGCCGGAGTTCTGAAAAAGACGACCTGTTCCGGTACTTTCTTTCCCCAAACCCTTTCTGTTCAATACCTTTCAATTGCTCATAATATTCGTTAACCGAATTAAACAAGAAACAGTTGGTTTAACCGTTGTCTGTGTTTTGAACGAAGAAGATGAAGTCTATTATGATTATAAGATTAATTAAAATCGGTATTATAAACGGGTTAGACACACAGTCCAGTGGTGGACTGTGTGCAAACAATACGCATACGTCCCGAGTTCGATCCTTGACACACGCACATTCTCGGTAATAAAAATGTTCCTTTTTAAACTGAACCGGGTCCACTCGCAGTTAACTGTTAAGTATAATAAAAACCGGAATATTTACCAAGTTAGACACACAGTCCAGCGGTGGACTGTGTGCCAAACTAAACCACAGGTCCCGGGTTCGAGACCTGTGGAGAACACCGAGTCGATACAATTAAATCCTTTTTAAAATAAATAATTTTCGGATTAACTTCAATAGTGTATAAATATAATTAAAAACAGAAATATTTCGGGTTAGACACGTAGCTCAGTTGGTAGAGCTGCGTGCACGCGTACGAGAGGTCACGGGTTCGAACCTCACTCAGTGCAACTATATAACCGACCGAACCGGTCAACGGTCAACAGTCATGGTCAACGGTCAACGGTCAAAGTCAAAAAGTCAACATTTTTTTTATTTTTATTTATTTATTTAATTTAAAAATCAATTAAAAATACTTAAAAATAAACGTTTTTAAGGTTAGAAAATAGCCTTAAACTCACAAAAATATATCCAAAAATCCTATTAAAATTGATTAATAAAGTCCACTTATTTACCGAACCGTTATGTTATTATCTAGGTTAGTTTCTCACATGGTTAAATCCAAATTCGTGCGCATTCATCATCAATCCAAGAAACGCAACCACTGTGAGTGAATTCTTACAAATTCCCTTTTTATTCATGTTTTGGGGTGTATCATGTGTCGCTTAATCTAATTCGTTTATTCAAACTCGTGCTATACCATATTATGATCTAAACTTAGAATGTAAATATTGTTTGTTGTTATGTATTACATAGTGTCAAGTTGTATGCAAATTATTTGTTAGGCCCATCAGTTCCTCGTGGGAGACGAGTTGAACAACGCGTGCCTTAAAACTCATTCATTAGGCCCATCAGTTCGTAGAAAACGCATGCCGCAAAACTCATTCATTAGGCCCATCAGTTCCTCGTGAGAGACGAGTTGAACAACGCGTGCCTCAAAACAATCTATTGTTGTATGTGTGTGCAATATTTAATATTAAGTGTTTTGTGAATATATTTACATTTACATTTACTCATATGTGGTTATGCACTTTATTTAATAATCAATTCAATAAACTTGTTTAAATGTTTTTCATAAGATTCACTCGCCAACTTTTTGTTGACCCAAAAACCATTTTTACACATGATACAGGTGAACAGAATGAAGCAAGGAAAACATAGGAAATTGCCTTAGAAGAAAAATAATGAAGTTTAGAAGGATGTATAGAACATGTTGTATTTGTTTGATTTGATTATATGATTCCTTTTAAATTGTAATAATAAATATGAAACATTATAATAAATGTCATGAGCTTTGATGAAAACCCAATCATGCCCCGATCACCTTTTCCGCTGCGGGTCGGGGTGTGACATATGTGACTAAACTATTGGACCCCAGGTACACATTTTTTTAAAATAAGTATGAGGGTAAACGTTGAATGTAAGACATTGATATTGCCTAGTTAAGTCTTATAAATGATACACGAACTGAAATCCACTTCTACGGACATAAGGTGATGGTTACATGAAGGCACGAGGCTAGTATGTGGATTGCACACCCGGGCAGTGCGCAAGAAACATATGATACTCGTGAGACCATGATAATCACCACAGGTATGTCCGGCATAATTGAGAAGTAAGTGGTCGTATGTGTGAAAAGAGTAGCAAGATTCCCAAGTAACTTGGGAGCATTTTACGTTAAATATTTTTTTTGAAAGGAAGAGTATGAATCCGTAAGTAAGGATGGACCAACCAAGTAAGAATTAAATGTTTGAATATATATGTTACTCGTTATATTTCAAGTTTCACTTGTAGTAATGCTCATTGTTATAACTTGTGATTATAGTAATATGGTAATCAAGTATGATAAAGAATTGACCCGTTATGAACGGGTCAAAACGGATGGAAAAGTGTGTTAAGGAATTTACCCACTATGAACAGGTCACAATGGATTAAAAAAGTATGATAAGGAAGTTGACACATTATGAACGGGTCAAACGATGGAAAAGAATGAAAAGTAAGAACAAAGTTTGAACCCGTAAGTAAATACGGGTCAAACAAGTAAGAATGAAAGGTAAGAATGAAAAGTACAAAAAGAAAGTTTTGAATTCGTGAGACGAGTTCTGAACATAAAAAGAATGAAAGTACCTACATAAGGGTGTGTTGACAATTTGACTTTGTTGAAGTCAAACGGGTCCAATAAGTAAGTATAATGTAAATGGCGATAGATTAAGTATGGATGGAAGGAAAAAGTTTTTGTTTTGAGGAAAAAAAACGCTAAACTGATGAAATGATGTTTTGTAAGTATGATTGAACTGAAGATATTTACGAACGTACACTTTGATATATATATGTGTGTGTGTGTGTATGTATGCCTATACTTATACTAAGAGATAAGTAGCGGTTCGACCTTGAAAAGTCAAACAAATGAAAATGATATATTAAGGAACGGCCATGCATTGACCCATTACGAGCGGGCAAAATGAACAAACGTTTTAAAAGAATCTGGAAGGGGTTAGTATATAAACAAGGTAACTTGATAAATGTCATGATTGATGGAATTTGAATGAAATGTGCTAATCTTTAATTTTATGTGTGAGGATTATAGAACTCTTGTGGTGTTGAAACCAATAGAGTTAGTGAAGGGATGCTCGCAAGCCAGAACTTGTCAAAAGAATGAATGAGACCATTCAGAGGTGGTATCGACTTGTGACGAAGTGGACCGATCCGTTTTTGCAAGTCGTAGTATTGCGCCAAAGTAGCAAGGTTAGTGAATTGTTCAATTTGTGTATTTAGACATAAAATTATGAGTTGAATAAGTACTTCCGTACGAACTATGATAGCACAAGTGATAAGAAAGATTTGACTTTTAGAGGTCAACTGAAATATTAAATTTCAACTCAGAATTAATGTTGATAAGTAATGTAAACATTCGCATCTGGTAAGTGTATTCTGAAACAAGCTAACTAGCATACGAATGGTATGGCCCAGAATAAAACCTAGGGTGTACTTAGTACATAACTATAACAAACATATGATGACTCTTAACACTCGAGATAAGTATAAAAGTATGTATGAAATAGTAATTATGTGCAGTTAAGGTGTGCCTTTATAAGTCAACATAGAAAGGACTTTGACTCAGACTTGAGTCATAGAAAGGAACATAAAACCCTAGAACACAGATTTTGAATCATGATTCATTATTCAGGGAGATTACCTTACAATACTTCATGGTTATATATGTAGTGACACTAGAATGATGCTTAACCTTCTAGTAAGTACGAAATATGAGAATGAAATAATAGCTATGTAGTAATGGTGATAACCCTTAGTGAATGTTGGCAACATGCATGTGTATATGGTCTAAATTAACATGTGTTAATGAAAGTAATTCGAAAGAATGCAAATAGTAGGATACCGAGGTGAACTCACGATAAGTACCCATGTGACTAGCACTTGACAAAAAAAGGGGGGGTCAAACTGCAAAAGTTCGTAACATAATTAGATGAATAAAAGATATATATGTAAGAATAGAATGTGTAATATGGTATAGTATGCAGGTAGGGAATTGGAAAGGGTTATGGGTGAATAACCATCGAAAGGTATGAATATTTTAATGAAATAAATTTCAAAAAAAATGTTCACAATGATCGTCGAGTGGTACTATACCTGAATGAATGTAGTTTTGAAAATTTTGATAATATATAAAAGATGGCAGGAACTGTTAGAAATGCTAACTCTGAGGTTGGGCTTGTTGGCCATGTTCATCTGAACAAGACGATGTTGAAAGGATGTACTTAAGTGGAAGCTTAACAAATAAACGGATACGATCAATCCAGGGTTCGCATGACACACAATGAATCGGGCTGATTCGGGTCGTAAGCTGTTGGATTATGCAATGAAATCAAGGTTAGTAAAAATGTGTAGCTCGTGAGTACGAGTAAGAACGGATCATTGAATATTTATAGTATGGGTATGATAATATAATGACCCCTTATATGAATACGCAAGTAATTGGAAGGAATGTTAGTAATGGAATGTTGGGGTTTGTTTATGGTAATAAAAATGAAGTATCATAAATGATGTATGAATAGAATGAAATAAATCGATTTATTTTGAAAAAAAACAAACATGAATGTATTATGTTTAATTGAAAGAAAGAAACAAGCCTTAGACTTAGGTTTGTACGACCAATGATATACATTTGAAATAAATATCAATGAAAGAACCGCCAGTGATGATGTGCTAGGAACTAGCATTATAAGAGAAAATGACACTAATAAGAGCTCTGGATCAGATTCAGAGTTATATGTGATTATGCAAGTAATTTACTTAATTTGAGGACGTAGGGACAATGCGTACAATTATGTTTATGCATGAATAAAACTTTTGCCAAGATCCCGAATGTATTTATGCTGTAGTAAGCATCGTGAATGAATAGATAAAAAGGTAAGAGTACAATTGGTCTAGTTGGAACGAGAAAGGTTTTGGGGACGAAACCTCCTTTAAGGGGTTAGACTTGTAACGCCCCAAAAAGGTTAAATGCGCATATGTGTTTAAACTTAACCTAGTTAGAAAATATGTGAAATGTTAACCTAAGGATGAAGAATGGTTAAATAAAAATAAATGCATCAAATGGGAGGACCAAACATGGACAATGAGAAAGTTATATTACTAAAACAAAAATTAACACACAAACACACACATCTGTGTGTTTGGGTCAATCAAGGCAGAAGAACCAGGGGAAAACCCCTTTGATCAGAAATCATTAAAATTGGAGGGGAAGATCATGGCCAAACAGGTTCATGAACCCGAAATCTAATCATCTAAACTTGCATGTCAAGTGGTAAGTCGAAATTCTTAATTTGATTATCATTGATGAAATGAGTTGTGATTAATCCGCGAATTTATATGAAATTAGAATGGATATTGATTAGAGATCATCTCATGAAACATGAATCATGTTCGAATTTCTGATTATTTTGATGTTTGAATGAAAACTCATTTGTAGAACTAATGTTATGAAGATGATGATGTTGCATGTGCTAAATGGTGTATAGTTTTGATATGTATGAAGTTGGATATTGTAGATTATTGTTAAAGGAATTCCATCTAGAATGAAAGTTATGTGAGACTCGTAGAATTTGATGATCTTGATATGAACTAGTAAGATTATGCATAAAATACTTGTACATTGTGCTTTATTTGTGGTATGCACACCAAGTGTTTGATGAAATGCCTAGGTGAGCTTAATAGAAGAAATTGTATGTAAGTAAAAGATGAATATGTGTGGAATGTAGAAATGATGTATTCGGTAGTAAAATATCATGTGACATGTGATCTAAATGAAAACCATGTGAGAGTATAGTAAATGTGAGATTTAGTATAAGTATGAATTAAAAGCTTGCATTACATGCTTGTATGATGTGATGCACACGTGTGGATTTTTCGATGTCTTAATTACGATTTAAGAAGTAGATGGGGAACGTATGGGTATCCTAGAAAAGAATAAATTGGAATGATGTTTGGTTGCTAAATATGGGTCGTGGGGATAGTTGAAGGATTATGAGAATTGCTAGTATAAACGAAATCGAATATGTTTGGTGTGTGTATATAACGACGCGATCATGTGGTTGAATGTGTATATCATTATGAGTGTGAAATGTATATAATGTCATTTCATAGCCTACTATGATGACACCAATGTATGAGGTTAACTCGAAAGTCCATATGATACTGTTGACTTCTGAAAGTCAACAACGCATAAGAAGCATAGTTAGACTTATTGTCACGATTGTAAGATTATGGAAAGCCATATGATACGTTTTATATCAATGTGTTATATGTGATGAATTATATGAGTTGAAAAGATATAATTATACGAGTATGCTTTATGTTTGTTAGAATCGACTAATGAAGGTCAAATGTGGAATATGAAATTGATATGATCGTTAATACATACAATCATGTATACTAACAAGAATGTGAATGCGATGACAAGAAAGTATAGGGATCATGTCAAGGCGGATGGAAGCGTGAAAGGCTAGAGAGTCAAAAAGAAGCAAGGAAGTGTATACGAATACGGACGTTTAAGGTAAGTGAATTCCGAAACTCACTTCTTAGTATATACATGAAATGTGTTGTATGAATGATATGAGTCATGTAGGAAAGGTTGTGAAATATAAATAAATGGAGTAAGGAATGTTATAGTAGGTTGCTTATAGTTCATAAGTAACGAGAGATGCTTGGTGAGATCAAACACGTCAAAACAAGGAAAGTATTATGGTGAGATATAGTGGTTGGTTTGATTTATGGTAAAGCGTTAGAAGGATATAGAATATAAGATTTTAGTCGGATAGTAGTCCGCATGAATAGGTATGGCATTCATATATGTTTGAGTGAATTGTTTTATGTGCAATGATTGATCGTACATTTTTTATAGATATACGTAGTGTGAATTCGTACGTGAGTTAATGTCTACCAATGGTAGGTAGTTCCGTGAAAACATTGCGTCTTTGATATGTTAAGATTTCGGGATCACTAACCTGTTATTATTATTGAGAATGAAATGAAAAGTGCAGGTATGATAACGTTGGGTCCGGGGGAGTCGATGTCGGAAAGTAATAGCTTTGAAGGATGAAAAAACGGAATATTTTGCGTTGTTAGAATGCGTTATGGTCTTTTAGCCAAACGTTTTTATTATATGTATGATGTCACTATTTACTAACGTGTTGGTTGCTTATGGTGTTCACAGGTTTCGTTTTAAACGGACTTAAAGTATGTTGGGAACATTTAACAAGGAGGAATTTTATTGTTCGTATTTTCCGTTGTGTCTATATGGTTAAAACATGTTGGGTCTTACAACTGTGCGAACTAATCCTGGCCATATACGTGTAGATCAATGGCCAGATTTGATGATCAAATACACTAGTGTATTTTATGATTTGATGATTAAATCCTAGCCATAAACGTGTGTAGATCAATGGCCAGGATTTGTTCACTCAGTTCGCAAATACACTAGTGTTCACTCTATTACACTACATATATAGGTTTAGGATCCTGTAAAAAGGACATTTTTAGTGAGAAGTGTGAGAAGGCATAGGAAATGACATGTAGACATCATGTTTTGGACTTAGGCACGATGTTTTGAGTTGTTTTGGCAAGAAAAATAATTAAACATAACAATTTAAGACACAATGCAATGAATTCTAGGCTTAAAACGTAAAACACCATGCCAAGAACGTTAAGTAGTGTCTTTTAAGTTTTAAATAGTGTTTTTTAAGTTGCACGCCTACAATATATTGCATTGTGTTTTAAATTGTTATTTTTAGTGTTTTTCTTGCCAAAACAACCTAAAACATCATGGCTAAGTTCAAAACATGATGCTTACGTGTTAATTCCTATGCCTTCTCACACTTCTCACGAAAATGGTTCTTGAGCTTGGGCGTTTATGATGTTAACCAATCGAGGGCACGTGTTTCTATAGTGGGTACGGTCGCCACAATTGAAACAAGCTCGAACATAAGGTAACATGGGGTATTGAGGTTGTTGATAGGTTTGGATCATGTTTTGAGTAGGGGGAGAGATTTGGTTTTGAGGGGTGCGGCAAACCTTGCTCAAATGACCATAGTGTCCACAATTTGCACATAGTCGACAAGGTAAGGTAAGGGGATGGTGATAAAAACAGGTGTTACATCGAGGGTGAGGTCCAAGGTATGGTTTCTTATTTGGGTAAGTTGAGTTGGGTGCTACTTGAGTGATTGGGATAGCTTGGATGGGTATGGCTTGTGAAATTGGTCGATTACGTTGGGTAGCAGCGAAAAGTTGCCCATCTCGTTTTCTCTTAAAAGTGGGTTGAGAAGGGGATTCGGTTTGGGTGGAGTTTGAAGTTTCAGTCGATGCCTTATCCTTCTTCTTCTCCTCCTTGAAGTCTTTGTTCCGAATTTGGTTCTCGGTGAGCTCTGTAGCTAACTCCATTGCTGCTTCCAAAGTTGCAGGTGTGGTACTTATTACAGAGTCCTGAATCTTTGACGGAAGACCTCGAATGTAGTGTTCGATCAAACGGTAGAGGGGAGTGAACAAGTTGGGAACCATTTGATTTAAC
The DNA here is from genome assembly GCA_947069175.1 of Scalesia atractyloides. NCBI lineage: Eukaryota > Viridiplantae > Streptophyta > Magnoliopsida > Asterales > Asteraceae > Scalesia > Scalesia atractyloides. Next base: position 5,847,956 of record CAMTDV010000016.1, read on the forward strand.
TCGAGGAATCTTTTGTTGTAGGTGGTGTGGTCGCCTTCCTTTTGCTTCAACGAATAGAACTCATCTTCTAATTTCTTGATTTCGCTCCTTGGGCAAAACCGTCTTGTCATGATTTCCTTCAACTCTTCCCAAGTCAAAGTCATAGCATCGTCAACGCCTCGTTTGGCCTTCTCTGTATTCCACCAAGTAAGTGCTATTCCATATAAACGACCGGTAGCATATCGCACTTTGCGATCATCGGGGCAATCGCAGTTTAGAAAAGTGTTCTCCATTTCTTCAAACCAATGGAGGAGGGCGGTGACACCTTCAGTCCCTTCGTATTTTGGAGGGTCGCATGATTTGAAATGCTTGTAGGTGCATTTAGTGGTATTTGGGGGAGGGTTGATAACATTTTGATCTTCTTGATTGACAGGATTAGCGGTAAGGGCTTGTTGGACTTGAATTACAATGTTGGGTATTACGGCAGCCATTTGTTGAGCGATTAGGGCAGCCATGCGCTCGCGGGCTTTTCCTGCTCTCATCTTCCTACGGGCGAGGCTAGAAGACATGATTGGGTTATCATCAAAGCTCATGACATTTATTATAACGTTTCATATTCATTAATACAATTTAATGGGAAATATACAATCATAATTACATCATGTCCTAAACATCATTCTAGGCTTCATTGTTTTCTTCTAAGGCATTTCCTATGTTTTCCTTGCTTCATCCTGTTCACCTGTATCATGTGTAAAAATGGTTTTTGGATCAACAAAAAGTTGGCGAGTGAATCCTATGAAAAACATTTGTATAAGTTTATTGAATTGATAAAACAAAGTGCACAACCACACATGAGTAAAAATAGATGTAAACGAATTCACCAATCATTTAATATTAAATAATGCACACACGAACAATAATGGTTTTGTTTTGAGGCACGCGTTGCTCAACTCGTATCCCACGAGGAACTGATGGGCCTAATGAATGAATTGCATATAACTTTGACAATATGAAATACATAACTACAAACAATTATACAATCTAAGTTTAGATCACAATATGGTATGGCACAAGTTTAAATAAACGAGTTAATTTTAATGACACATGACACACCCCAAAACGTGTAATTAAAAAGGGGAGTTGTAAGATTACTCACATTGGGTGCGTTCGGTTGATGATGTTGAATGCGCACGAAGTTGGTTTTAACCACGAGTGAAACTAACCTAGATAATGGCATAATGGTTCGGTAAGTAAGCGGATTTTATTAATCAATTTTAGTAGGATTGTTGGATATATTTTTGTGAGTTTAAGGCTATTTTCTAACCTTAAAAATGTTATTTTTAAGTATTTTAAATTGATTTTTAAATAAAATAAATAAATAAAAATGATAAAAAATGTTGACTTTTTGACTGTTGACTTGTTGACCGTTGACCTGTTGACCGGTTTTATTGTGCAATTGTGTGCGCCGGGTGAGGCTCGAACCCGAGACCTCCCGTTCGCGTGCACGCAGCTCTACCAACTGAGCTACGTGTCTAACCTGAATATTTTGTTTTTAATTATATTTATATACTAACTGAATTAATCCGAAAATCATTTGTTTTAAAAACGATTTTAAATGTCTCGCTCGGTGCTCTCCACAGGTCTCGAACCCGGGACCTGTGGGTTAGGTTAACACACAGTCCACCGCTGGACTGTGTGTCTAACTTGTTAAATAATCTGATTTTTATTATACTTATATACAAACTAAATAATTTCGTTTCTGCTTTATATAAAAAGTTTGATAATTGTCCGGACCGGTGCGGTAGTCTGGACTCGAACTCGTGACATGTGGTTTAAAAGTTCACACAGTCCACCACTGGACTGTGTGTCTATCTTGGTTATTATTCCGGTTTTTATTAAACGTAACATCTATTGCAGTGAATCCGGTTCGGATTAAAAAAGGAACATTTTTATTAAGGCGAGTGTGCGTGGGACAAGAATCGAACTCGGGAGTAAGCGTGTTTTATTTGCACACAGTCCACCGTGGACTGTGTGTCTAACCCGGGATATATCTTGATTTTAATTAAACATATACACAACTGATAACTCCGTCTTCTTCGTTAAACTTAACCAGAAACGGAAGTCCGACTGGTTCGAAGATTTAATCAAGTTCTTTAGTGTCTTGTGATTAATTACAGGTGCGATAAATAAAAAAGAACGAGAGATTAAGTGTAAGATATACCGAACAATGGCTCCTCTGTTTCGCTGGCGAAACTCCGGTGACAGAAGATGATTCCGGCGACGTGTGTCCTGCGGCAGAGGGTCTTCAGGGAGCTTGAGATGAGTGTGGGTGGCTTCGGTATGAGCTCTGGGGTTCAGTTTTTAGAGTGATGCACAGAGGTGAAAAGGTTCGGTTTTCCGGCGAGTTGCAGAAATTCTCCGGCGAGTGAAATTACGTCGGGAAAGAGTGTGATTGTGAGCGAAAAAGCTAACAGAGGTTAGAGGGGGTATTTATAGGGCAGGACATCGACGAATTTAGTCCGTTTTCCGTCTTGATTCGTCGGTCAATAAGTTTTCCGGCGGTTATGACTTGCGTCGCGGGTTCAGACGTCGGTTATAACCGATGTAGTAGTTAAGGCTTCGGTTAAAACTGAAGAAACCGTCCAATCTCGGCGAAATCGTCGGGATTTCCGACGACTGCGATTAGGCGCGTCGGTTTTGAATTCGAGATTTATGTTATGTATTAATTGTATCTAATATTGAACAAGAAACACAAGTGGCGGAGTGGTTGAACGTGTGTGTGTTAAGACTTTGCTGAATTCCTGGCTGACCCGGGTTCGAAACCCGGCAGAAGCCTTTTATTTTTATTTCCTTATTTTAAATACTTTTTCAAATATAAATTATATATTCCAATATACTTATTAATTATGTATCGTTTAAAATTAATTTGGGCATTAAATACGCAACGAAATTTTTAATGATTGTTCGGTTAATAAACGGAGCGGGTTTGGTAAATCCGGTTTTTGACGGATGTTACATATATATATATATATATATATAGGGTATGGCTCATGCGAGAACCACCTTTATTGCGAGAACCGCGAGAACCAATGTGAACACAAAAAGTACCTAAAAAGTTATAAAAAACCACACTTTTTTAATATTTAAAAAAATCTCTATATTTTGTTTGTAAAAAAAACCCATATTTTATGAGTAACAATTATAGATACACATGTGCATATGTATCATTTTTTTAACAAATTTCGCAATACATTACGTGTAGTAGACAATTGCACTTTCATTTACACTATCATCCGTAATACACTACGTTTTACATCACCAATATTAGAAATGCACATGTGTATCATCATGTATAACCATGTTATAGGTTATAACGTACTTTGGTACAAAAAGTTTGTGATTTTGAATGATGAAGTAGGCCCATATACATGTTTTTTGGTTAGTTATATCTAGTGGTTGATGGTTTGGTTATGTTTGTCACTTTATAATGTAATATGTTGTTTGAATGGTATGAAGGTGTTGATCTACATGTGCATAAAGGTAAAAAAGTATACATATTGGTAATGATATTCTATTATGGATGGTAGGAGGTAATGGTATTGTATTATGGATGATAAGAGGTAATGGTAGTGTATTATGGATGGTATGATATATGAAAGGGAAAGTGTATTCAAAAGTAGTGTATCAAAACACGTTATATCATGTTCATACATGTACATGCACATGTGCATTTGAAATATTGGTAATGTAAAAGTAGTGTATTATGGATGATAGTGTAAATGAAAGTGAATTGTCTAATATTGGTAATGTACTATGGAATTTGTCATAGAAATTATACATATGCAGTCTCTAGTGGGCCAGTTGGGTTCGGTTATCTTGGGCCAAGGGATCGATGTTTTGTTTGAGGTTAGAAGTTTTGTGATTCGGGAACCTTCAATGTTAAAAGTCTCTTTGGCCTGCTAGTAGAGGATAACTTTTTGCAGCCGACAACTTCTTTCAATGGAACCAGTGGGTTCCTAAGAAGGTTTCTTTTGTGCCTTGGTGTACGCTTCTTAATAGCCTCCCCATTGCGGTTGTGCTTAGTTCAAGGAATATTGCTATTCATGACCTGGAGTGTCGTCTTTGTGGGGATTTCACTAAATCAACGGAGCATATCTTTACAGGATGTCAATTTTCTCAAGCTATCTGGCATGTTGTTTCTCAGTGACGGAAGTCTCAATCGTTTTATGCTTTTCATTTTTCTAACCTTTTACATGTGCATGAATTTTTGGGTGGCTCGAAGACTAGAAGGAAAGTGACGTAAACGATCATTTGTATGTTTATTTGGAGCATTTGGAGGGCTAGAAACAATGCCATTTTCAACGTGAAAACCACTTCGGTTGCCAACGTCATCGAAGAGGCAAGAACCCTTTCGTATTTGTGGATCAAGAATAGATCGAAGCGGATAAGCCTTTCTTGGGAGAACTGGAATAGTTTTAGTATTGATAGTATGGGTTAAGGCTTATGTTTGTTCGTGTATTGTTTTTTCGGATTGTTTCTGCTAGCTCCTTGCTAGTAGGTGTGGTTGTTTTATAAAAGTTTTGGTCTTGTTGGTCACTCAATAAAGGAAACCAAATGAAGCGTCAATGAGCTATAAATTGACATTGAAGGGGAAGTGAAGACTTAGGTTTGAGGCTAGGGGTCTCAAGTTCAAATCCCATTCAAACAAGGTTATACCGTAGTTGACATTCGAGCGGCAGGTTTTCCCTGTAACTGATGATGGTGGGCTTAAGTTATCCAGTGTTTTGTGTCGTTGCATACGTACGGAGTCGTCTTTTGCTATTGAGTTACCATGGTTGCCATTTAATTTGAGGTTTAATTAAAAAAAACAAATTGAAACCATTTAATTGGAGTTTTTGTAGAACAAACCTACCTGATCTATTAAATTAAGTTTTTTTTGTAATTATTTAATGTTTTTTCGCATTATTTTATTATTATTATTATTTATTTATTTATTTATTCATCCGTCCGTATAACAAATGTGTAAATACACATATTTTTTATATTAAAAACCAACTACAATTTGTCAGCTCATAAAGAATGTTTACTAAAAAATTCAACACATCATAATTAATATAAGTGATGATTTGTAAATCATGCTTTCAAATCGGTACACCATCAAACTTGTGTATTTAACTATGACATCTGACACCACTAAATTCTTGATCATAAACAAAACTATTAAAAAATATGTACAAATATCATAATACATTCAAACGAATTTGTGAGTGTGCATGAAACTGGTATTCACTAATAAGTGATGGGAACTTTTTTACATGATGTAGCCATAAACATGTATGGATTACATAGTAAAAAAAATTAAGTACAATAGTATTTGATTTAATTACATAAAAGGTGTCTTATCTAAAAAAAAGTCTTGACATACTCAGAAGCATATCGATAATTAAAAAGTTGTTTGGTCGTTATCATTTCAATCAGTACAATAATAGTATGGTACCGGTAGTAGTTTACGATACCAAAAAATATATTATATTTAATATAGCTATGAATCCAAATGTACTTTCTAATTGTTAATTGGAAAAAAATATTCGGTACTTGTCTGAAAATACCAAAACAGAAGATGAGTAAAAACAAAAACCCAACATCATAACTATTATGGAATACAATTTTGGTTCGATACAGGTAGTGCAAAAATAGAAAATATAACCTATATCGAAACTAAAAAAGTATTAAAATGAATACCAACACCGGTGTCATTGTTGTTTGACCGGTTTTCGTTCGGTTCGGTTAAAACGATAATTATGTTGATAAATTGTAACTTTATAATTTTCTAAATGCTTATACATTTTTTTAGTTCACACAAACATTTTTTAAGAATGAGAAAATTATGTGTCAAGATCATCCTACTACCAAAGCCACATCACCAACTTGCCATGTTGTTCCATGCCGCTTCTACTTTTTCATCTTACCTATCCATTCCGATCCACCTGAGGATAACACATAATATTGGTTTGTGGTACTTAGAGGTGACGACTGTGCTCTCGCACTGTAACACTGTTCTCCCATCAACAGTACCGTTTTTCACCTCGCTTGCTTTCACGCTCCCATCTTGACTATAAAACCACCCAAAATCCAATATTGCTTTATTATTATTATTATTTATTATTATTATCAATTTTTGTAAAAATGTTAAAATTCCGAGACTTAAATAGAACATATATATTAAATTGGTTATTGTTTAGTGATTATATTTAGGGGAATTCTATTGGCACACCAGCCAATCTATTCGCACGTTTTGCTTTTTCAATACAGGTCGTATGGGCCTATACGGGTGGTATAGGTTCAAAAGTCAAAAGTCAAAGTTACATGTGTCAGTTCTTGTCTAGCGGTTGTGCTAGGGACCTATACGGGTCGTATAGGCCTATACGGGTCGTATTGCTTTGGTTTTTTTACAATTTTTGTATACATTTAATCATAGTTTTAACAAAGTTTAATAAAAGAATTCTTTTATTTTTTAAACATTTTAAAAAAATATCATGTAGTATAAGCTTGGTACATGTTTACTATATTGTATTATCTATGTTATAACCATATTATATACTACAACTATTAGCATATACGAGATCTGTACTACATCTATAGGCTTATACAGGACTTATACTACATCTATAGTTTATTATAATATACTATACTTATACTATTGTATTTATGATATAATACGACATGTAATGACAAAATACGTCAAGTAATGATACCGTACGGCGCGTATACATACAACACGACACGTTGCCGGTTACTTTACGTGTTTTATCCATTAAACAAACAAAAACACTTTAAATACATTATACAAACAAAATACCTTTAAAATTACAAATTAACCTATACGATATATATATACGAGACCTTTACTACACCTATATATGCTCATACGGTACCTATACCACAAATAAAGTATAGTACATTCTATATGGTGTTCTTAAAAAAATTGAGGAATACTTAAAAAATAAATATTTTTTAGAAAACTTTGTTTAAAGCATAGATATGTGTATAATTTTTTTTGTAAAAAACAAAGGCTTAACCAATACGACCGTATAGATATTCAAATAGACAAAATCTGACACATAAGTCTTTATTGAAAATTGAAAAAGCAATACGACCCGATAGGCCTATACGACCCGTATTAAAGGTGTCGATTTAAGAATTCGGGTGTGTCAATAATACGACCCTTATATTTATAAGTTGAATATGAATTAAAAGACAAATGTGAAAAAAAAGTCATTAAACAAGTATATTCATTTTAGGTTATTTAATATAACGATCGAAAAGAAGTTCATAATAACAGAAAGAAATTTCTAAAACAATAGTGGTCTTTATTGTTACATTGTTTTGTCTTTATTGTTATATCATATTTAATATATAAATACAGAATGCTTCTAACAATATATGAAAGTATTTCATATAATATAAATATATAATATTAGTTACCTAACTAATAAAATTTTTATCAAACATCCATTCAAATATCATTTTCTACAACATGTTTCTTCTTTATAGGTCCTCCTACCCCCCAAGATGTAACTTATAATCCACCTTCCTTCACTTCTTCTTCTTCTTCTTCTACTTCTTTCTCCTCACCATTAATCTTTCCTCACCCTACATCACTTTCAAATGGACAAAACCGATAGAGAGACTCATGATTTCATGAACGTTGAATCTTTCTCTCAACTCCCCTTCATCCGCCCCTCACCCCACAAAGAAAAAGGCATAAGACTCTTCGGTAAAGAGTTCGGTGGCGGTGCGGCGCGGCGATTCGGGCTCCATGATCACCGACGAATACGACACGAACAACACCGCAGTCGCAAATCATGAAGATCCGAAAGAAACAAGCGAAAACAGCCGAAAATTCGAGTGTCATTACTGCTGCAGAAACTTCCCTACCTCACAAGCCTTAGGTGGCCATCAAAACGCACACAAGAGAGAAAGACAACATGCTAAACGAGCTCATCTCCAGTCAACCATGGTCAACGGCAGCTTTTCAGAGGCACAAATGTATGGTCTCATGAACTACCACCGTTTCACCACCACCCCACCACCCTTTTACCACCACAAAAACCCTAACCCCACCATCACCAACTACAACCACAGGTTTTATAATTACAACAACAACAACACCAACTCATCCTATAACAACACATCTCATCATCAAACACCTATCAATGGTAGTCCATTAGCCCTTTGGAGATCATACCCTAATGCCCAAAGCTCTACATTTAACCGTGACCATCCGATCAACATGTCGCCTATCATGTCTTCCAATGAGGGGTTGCAAGCATCAAGAATCCCCCCCACAAGCTCAAGTTACATGTATGATTCCAAGGTTCAAGATCAAGTTAGTCTTGACTTGCATCTTTGACATTATATCTTTGTCCACTATTTTCAGTTTTTTAAGTTTGATTAGTTAATCTAGAAGTATTCTATAGAACTTAATTCCATTTTCATTTTTTAATGTTGAAGTATCTTGAGTAGTCATCAAATCTAACAAAAATAATATTTTTATGGAGGTATATATGTGCTAGCTAGAAAGCTAAATATTATTAATTTATCATGTTAGTGTTACTGTTACTGTTACTATTACTGTTACCGTTGAAAAGATAACGGATTAGATCTCAGACAAGATCCGATCATAAACCGGTTTCTCAAACTCAAGTTAGAAGAAAATATTTCAAGAATGTCTCAAACCAAAGTCTTTAATTAATTATTTTTCATTCATCCTGTAAGACTCATATTTTCACTAGGTGTAAACAAAAATCATGGTTTTACTTTTACCCAAGTTATGTTGTTACTAGATCGATATTTGAATCTTAATTTTCTTAATTACAACTGAAAAGATGGAATTTATTGTCTAGTTTTTTAGTGTGGTTGGTTTCACATTAAAAAACCCTAAAATGGTTGTTAAATTTAGGGTTAGGAAAAGATATGAGGAAGAAGATGAAGAACATAAGAACCAGATATATTTAGTATATGACATTAACTTATTTTATTCAATTTTTAAAAGAAAGAAAAAAAAGGAAGAATTGAAAGTTATGTAGAGTCAACATCTTGCTGCAATCTTTGATTGTACCCACAGAAGCAAATGAAGCTTGGTTCATGAAGGAAAAAAAGTGCTGATGCCTTTAACAACTTCCAAAGGGTATACTTCCACTTAAACATGTTATCTATATTTGTCTAAAGTACAACTGACAGCTGCTTCCAGTGTGCTTTCCATGCTTGTACATTTTGCAGAACCTTTACTATATATGTGTGTATATAGGTCAGATGAAAAGATAAATATTAATATTAATGAAGAATATGAAGAAGAATACTGGCCATAGAATACAAAGGATACAGTTGATATTTTATACTTTGAATGCGAAATATCAATAATAACCCTATTTTCAGAGATCGTTATTGTTTCTCATATTTCTTACTAGAATGTTCATCTTCACATGTTAATTTCAGAAGAAGGTTATAATTTGAGAAGATAACAAACCGAAATACTTCAATATTTTACTAATGGTATATATTTTATAAAAATATCTTTTATATAAAAATGTGTGTTATATACGTCAAAACTAGGGATATTATTTTTTATCTGAAACCCGATTCGAATCTGAAGTAACCCAAACCAGAAAAGAATACCCAAATAACCCGAACTTAATCATTCCCAACCGTGAATGAGTCGGTTATAGAACGGTAGAATTCTAATTACAGAAAGGGCCAACATATGCTATAAAAACATGAAAAATACAAACAATAAAAAAAAAACTGAAAACTACATGTGTCATCCGATTATTTATACATATGTCTTGGTTTGGAGTCATTTATATGTGAACATTAAGTTTTGGGACTTTTAAATTTTCAAGTCCCAACTTAAAAAATGACTGGTGGTTGTCCCAACTTGTCACATATTGTAAACAAATGGACTTTTACTAAAAAAAACCTTAATTTTCTTTTTGTCTCTTTATCTTTTTCGGTTTAGTAAAGGTCCGTTGGTTTATATTATACGAAAAAGTTGCCGAAAAGGACAAGGAGATAAAAAGAAATTAAGGTTTTTTTTAGTAAAAGTCCATTGGTTTACAATAACGAAAAGTTGGGACCACTAGCGGTTATTTTTTAACTTGAGACCATTTCCGGCCAATGACTAAAATTTTGAATTATTAAAATCCATTATTCCAATTTTCAAATAATGTTTGAATTTTGATGATATTTTTTAAGTAGCATGATGATTTTTTATAAGAGTCTGTGAAAAAAAAATCATTTTACATCTCAACTCGAAAACCAAACAACTCGGCTCGAACTAACCTAAACTTTTTAATGAGTCGATTATCGAGTCACATTTTCCCAACAAAAAACCCAAACAACCCAATGATATGATTTTTTAATGTTTAAATTTTTGCCTACGCATGTGTAGATTCTATAAATAATTAAAATTTGTTTACATATTCTTATATTATTAGGCAGATAAACAAACATAACATTTCAACAATTTTCTTAAATTTTAAGATTGAAAAAACAGATTTGTTATCTTGTTCTCCCTATTCTAAGGATTTTGGTCTTCAATACTTGTATTATTGTACGAAGTTTTAAGGATTTTGGTCTTCAATATTTTGGTATCGGTGCCACTACTTTTTCGTAAAAATGTTATTGGTACCGAATTTGTATCATGCTTTATTTTCCGTATTGTGGTCTTATGGTTTTGGTATTATGGTTTCTTGATTACCATTAAACGTACTGATTTAGCCTAATTGGTATTTGTACCTTAATAGTACTCATACTGATTTAGCCTCTTTCGTGAGTCTTGGTACCATAAATAATGGAGTGATCGAAAAAAAGTGGTACTAAAGTGGGTATCGTACTGAAATATCGGTACCGATACTCATACTCATACCAATATCATAACAAAATAAACGGTACTCAGTATTTTAGTACATGTACTATATCGATATCATCCCTAGTTCTCTCTCTCCACACACACACACCCACTATATATATATATATATAATGAAGGATAACAAAGAGTACCTTAACATAATAAATATTAAGAATTTAAGTAATACAATGTTTAGAACATATGGTACAATCCTTTGAAACATAGTGTTGACTTTTAAAATAATTACCCTGTGATTTTTAAATGACCCTGATTTTTTCATACTCAACACCTATACAGATTTAAGAGATGTAATCCCCTCAAATATTAGTGAAATGATCACCGCCAACTTGGTGATATATTATTTAGTGATTTTAGGTCATCAAGCTATTTACTTAAGACCAAATGTGAGATTGGAATAAAAACTTATTTAAGCCAGGAGGTGTGTCGTACTGTCATACATACCCAATTAATAATATTTCTAATTTCAGGTACCATGAAACCTCAATGATCCTAAAGGACGAAGTCTATGGAAAAGGGTGCCAAAGACACAAAGGTTATTCTATTAGCATGGAAACGTTTTTTTTTTTACATTATAGAAACATCATTGGAAATGCTTTTGGTTTGCATATTTGGTGAAAGTTTGCATGATAAAGATGGTGGTCAGTGGGAACTAGTCATTTTGGTAACAAATCATCAGTGACAACTTAATTAACAACGGGAACATAGAGCTTTGGTGTAACTAAGTATTAATGGTAAATAAAGATTTTACTAAAGTCTTTCCACTTATATAATTGTATTTCTTGAAGGTAATAACTACCAACAGTTGTATTCTTCCACGAAGAGTTGCAACATTTCATCCTAAGCATTGTAATGATTCGACCCCTATATAAAAAAAACTTCGGGCATGATTTAACACATGAAATTACCAATTCGTTTTACAAATACACACGCATGCTTTCTATGTGATAGGCTTAATCTCTATCTATGCACAAATATTTATCATTGTTGAGACCATTAATAGTGAAACCATCCACCCCAGACCAACATATGATCTAATCCTTATTAACAGAATTAAAGATGTCGAATACTAGAGGGGAGAATACGTTTTTCTTAAAATATTGTTAGTATTAAACATAATTATGGAATGTGAATAATAGGATAAAGTCCATCTATATATGATAACCATAACAACATTAAATGTTTATAACACTCCCCCTTGGTTATCAACTCCATATGCTTAAAGATGTTGCCTAATTAAAAACCTTGCAAGGAAAACTCAGTGGGACAAAACCTTAGCTAGCGGAAAAAGAGTGCAGCAAGTACGATCTCCCGATTCTCCCCCTGATGACTACTAGTTGAGCTCCTTGAGTCGACCATCCCGATTCCATGAACTAACTTCTTGAATGATGAGGTCGGCAGTGATTTGGTAAATAAGTCTGCCAATTTTTGCTGGAACGGATTTGTTGGACGGTAATATCTCCATTCTTTTGCAAATCATGTGTGAAAGATAACTTTGGCAAAATGTGCTTCGTTCTGTCACCTTTGATGTATCCATCCTTAAGTTGAGCAATACATATTGCGTTGTCTTCATGTAAAATTGTTGGTCCCTAATCTCCTGAAGAATTACCACAAGATCCACAAATGTGTTGTATTACGGCCCTCAACCAAACACATTCTTGACTAGCTTCATGAATCATCAATATCTATACATGATTAGATGATGTGGTTGTGATTGTCTGCTTTACAGAGCACCATAAAATTGCAGTACCTCCATATGTGAATAAGTATCCAGTTAGTGAGGACCAGACAAATACCATCCTCCGTCTACAAAGTCAACCAAACTTCTTTGTTATTGATTAGTAAAATACAAACCTATATTTGAGTACCTTAAAGGTATCGAAATATTTGTTTTACCCCATTCCAATGCCTCTGTATCGGGCATGAACTATATCTTGCCAATAAGTTTGAAGAAAACGATATATCTAGTCGTGTATGGCTAGTATGAATCATTAATGCACCAATTGCACTTAAATATGGTACTTCTAGACCAAGAATTTCTTCTTCCTCACCCGGAGGTTGGAATGGTCTTTCTCAACATCAAGTGGCCTTAAAACCATTGGGGTACTCAATTGATGTGATTTTTCCATATGAAATCTTTTAAGTAGTTGTTCTATGTAGGTTTCTTGGTGCACAAGGATTCCACCCTTAAGGTGTTTAATTTGTAAACTGAGGCAAAACTTTGTCTTTTCAAGATCTTTCATTTTAAATTCCATTTTCAAGTATTCAACTACCTTTTGTAGCTCTTCTAGAGTTCTGATTATATTCAGGTCATCAACGTATACGGCAATTATAACATAACCGGATTCTAACCTTTTTTATAAAAATACACGGCATACAATGTCATATTTATAACCTTCTTTCTACAAATATTCACTAAGGCAATTATACCACATATACCTATATCGTTTTAGCCTATATAATGATTTGTTTAATTTAATTGAAAGATGTTCTCGAGATCTACATGAGTTTTGAAATTTGAATCCTTGAGGGAGTTTCATGTAATACCAGTATCAATGTGTAACGCCCTGCTCTTTCGTACTTTCCTTAATTAGAAAGTCTGTCTTATATTTCTATTTTTGGAAACCTTTATATTCTTGTAAACGTAAATCCGTTGTATCAATCGAGACTTTGATCATAATTGAAACTTATATATTCTTGAAATTCATATTTTACACATTTACACACTTGATTTCTTTATGCATACAAAACTTTGTTTATAATGTTCGACGATATGTGACAAATTTGCAAATACGTGACATACATGAAGAATACACCGTTTGAACGTACACGATACTAATTTACGAACCATATGCTATATCATACTTGTTTATACTTATTCACATGATTCATTTACGTACCACCCCTTGTACTATGCCTTTTTATGCGAAAAACACCTTAAAACTATCAAAACAAACTTGAGGGACTGAAATTGTCAAAAATCAAGAAATTTGGGAACCTAACCTACTTGCGGGCCGCGACCGTGTTTCCCTTTTCTTCTCGCGCCCCGCCAGAAGGTGAAGTCCGCAGAAAGTTTGATCTGGTCATGGATTGGGCAATTTTGTGTTGGTTGGATTGTGTTTCTTGAACTTATTACACTCAACCACTGAACCTAGCTCACTCCTATTTAACCCAACTCATTCCCACTCTTTTCCCACTTTACAAACACTCTAATCTCCTTCCCTAAGCTCTCTAAAATCAGCTACAAGTCAGATTCCAATCAGAAAGTTTAAGACTTTCCAAGTGAGTTCTAGCTCACTTCTACTTCATCCTTCTACTTGTTTCTTCTATCTTAACATTTGGAACAACCTTAGGTATGTTCCCACAGGTTTTCCATAGAAAAAAAAAAGCTGAAACATCACCATAAAAGGCTCCAAAGTGCCATAAACTTTCTGTTTTTAATGTAAACTTTGTTAAACTACTTGAACTTGAGGTAACTCATACACATTCCTATGTCCTAATGCTCATAATCAAATGTATGGTTAGTTGGGCTTAAAAACAAGGGTGTGACATCTAAATCTAAAGGTTAAAACCTCACAAACTTTCTGTTTTGATAGAGTTTCTAACTCACAAGTGATGAACAAGTCTTGTACTTAAAGTTGTGTGATTATTTGGATAGCTTGGGTTATCCTAACTACAAATCCACGCATCACTTGATGTTTTCCTAGATTAGTTGTAACTATTTCTTTCCTTAATGTATGTTCATGACCCTCTTTGTCGCCTATGGCAACATGTGTAGTGGTGAAACCTAAAGAGGTCTTAAATGGATGGTTTGATCCTCCTACCTCATGCTTGACTTACATGAAACTATAGAGGTCTAAAATTGATGGTTTAATCCTCCTACCTCCTACTTGACTTATATCTATACTATAATCTATATAAAATACCTAAAACCGAACCATTTATGTTAACCAAATAGTTATTCGTCAAGTTATTAAGTTTCATCACCAATGTGTTTAATTCCTCGTTACGATTCTAATAGGTGTTACACCTATGAAATCATACTAACCCTTATGGGTTCCAATAGTGTCAAAAACGAGTGCTATACCTAGGTGATTGCTTTCTTATATGTATACTTGTTCATACTTTACATTCCAACTTTCAAGCTCTCCATTATCATCCCAATACTCACACACCTCCGTTTACCCCATGTAGGGTAATCTCGGTGTTCCATCTCCAACTCTTCAACCTTCACGGGATAACAAAAGAAAAGATTTGCAAAACCGTGAGTATACTCGATCCCATTTTCCATTTTAAACACTTTGGGTGCAACATGTATAAACCACAAATCACTATAAAACTTGCTTGCACAATTTACTCTATCCGTTATTAACATGATACTTATCCATATGCTTGATTATCGCATGCTACGTTCGACTTGTGTTATATGCTCATTAACTTTGCCAGCCTACCTTAACAAATATAGCGCTATAGGAGTAACGTACCGCCCGTAAACTTGTGGTTTTGTTAAGTAAACTATATTACACCCTTTTTGTTTCGATGATTTGGGTAAACATGATTGCGACTTTGGATTGACATATAAAATCACATGTTTAGTATGTTGTAACAATTATATGCCATGAGTACCATGTTGGATATGAGACGATTTTATCACTATTATGCTATATACCAAACTTGTGTGCTCGCCAACTGTTGTTGATATATATTATTTTAATACATGTTGCAGGAAACTAAGTTGATGTCATTGAAGAAACATGTTAGGGTGGATTAAATACACACCTAGATTTAATATAATGTATTTCGTTCTATGTTGTATTGTCATTTGAAATTTGTCGTATTTCCCTTTTGAACCATTGTATTATCAATTTAGTATCAATGAAATTTTGAGTTATTAAATGTTGTCGCAAAGTAGTGTTATGACGTTTTGAGCAATTTGTTCGACCCATCCTGATGTTTCTGCCATCGGTTGGGGTGTGACAAAGTGAGCCATAGAGGTAGGTTATCACAACATCCATTAGACGTAACTCAATCCCTTCTTGTATTACCAGATTAACAAGATAACGGAAAGTTGTCGCATCCACCACTGGAGAATATGTCTCCTCATAATAAATCACAGGTCTTTGTGAAACTCCTTCTGGTACTAATATTGCCTTGTAGCGTCCAATTTCATTTTTCTCATTACTCGCATAAAGACCCATTTATGTCCGGCAGGTTTTACACCTTTAGGTGTATGTACCACATGTCCAAAAACTTCTCGTTTACTGAGGGGATTCGATTCTGCCTCATTGCGTCCTTCCATGTTGGCCAATCATTTCTTTGTTAACATTCCTCAACAGATTTTGTTTCTTAGTCCTCGTTGTTTCCATTACCTCTAATGCTACATTATATGAAAAATTGTCATCAACATCGATATCTTAACCGTTCCAGACCAGTCTAGACATCTCTATAATTATAAATAAAAATAAGTACACTTGGCACTCAACCTCCTTGTATAATATGTGGACACTTGGCAACTTGTGATTTCATCCAATGATTTTGACTTTTTTATCTCTCATTATTTTCATTTTATTCCTTATTTAATTTAGTGATTTGGTATAATCATCGAAATTTGGAAGACTTGATGATGATTTAGTTTTGGTATAATTTTTAAAATTAAATTTAAAACTTCAATATAACAATTGTACATTATATTAATTGCTTGAAATTTAAGTTGTTAATTTAAAATTGATCAAATTAATGTCAAATTTAAACATGTCTTTTTAAGTTTTTATATTTATAGTAGGTAACCTGCGCATTATAGTGGAGTCAAAAATTTCGGCCGAGAACATAATTTAAATCTGAAAACGTTAAAAATTCGTATATGCGTTGTGTGTGTATATATATAAAAGTACTCGCGTTTCGCAGCTGCAACGCACGGGAAACCCTTATGATAAACAGGGGAACTCTTATGATAAACATTATATGGGATACTGCACATCTAAATTGTTAACTAACTACTCTAAAATTACAACACACATTTTATGTCAAATTTGATTAATTTTGGTTCACTGTTTAGTCCTTTAGTCCAAATACACAAATAGAATATAATATATTTTTTTAATATATGTTCTTGATGAATGTGATGAATTTATTATCCATAAGCTTATTTATTCAGCCCGTGTATTACACGGGTAACTAACCTAGTGATATAATATATCGATATCTCTTCGTTTTTAGGTACCTAAGGTTCTTCTAGAACCATCATGTCTAGTGACGCTTCAAGAAACTCCTTTTCTAGCATTATTGTTACCTCCGAACCGACTGTTCTACTAATCAGAGTGTCGCGCCCCGTCCAAGATAATATTTATATGCCCAAGTTACCTTAACAATGTGTTAGTGATAGTAAGGGGTCAAACCACGAAGAGT
Source organism: Scalesia atractyloides (assembly GCA_947069175.1). NCBI lineage: Eukaryota > Viridiplantae > Streptophyta > Magnoliopsida > Asterales > Asteraceae > Scalesia > Scalesia atractyloides. Next base: position 5,865,267 of record CAMTDV010000016.1, read on the forward strand.
TTGTGGTTTGCATATAGAGGTGATTGATTACAAATGGTTTATCACAAATTATGAAGCTTGCTATGAAAATGGTTAATTTGTTTGTTTGTTGGAAAAGGGTGTCGGAATGTACCAACGGTTTGATGCTAAATTACTTAACTACTAAAACTTGAAAACCTTTGATTGCACGAAAACTTGGTTTCTTGATTGAATACTAATGAGAAAAGATGGCTCACACCCGGTTCAACAACGTAGGACCTAGGTTGCTACATGTTTTTAACTTCGTTCAATTGAATTAGTTCATTAACAGTTTAGAATCATGAAGCTTAGGTGCCAATTGCTATCAACTTACAAGACGGACCACAATGCACTTCGTTGCCTCAGACAAGTAAATCCTATCGAAAGATAAGGAATAATTGCACATATTCATTCCATAAAGTCAAATTTCATAACTCACTGGATAATTTATAGATTCAATACAAATAAAAGAAAATTATCTGATGATTAAAATGCAATTCAAATTGTCACAAAACCAAATACTAAACAAACAGCAAACCATAGAAATCCTTACAAAAGTCTACACCAGGGTTGTCACACCCCAACCGATGGCGGAATCATCAGAGTGAGACGAAATAGATTGCTCGAGACATCATAACACTATTGCGACAATATTTAAATTCAAAACTGATTTCATTTCATTGATAATCATAGTCAAAACATTGCAAGGAAACAAATTACAACATGGGTAAATTCAAATACGATAAAGTTTGACATAACGAAATAATAAAATCTAGAAGTTCTAAATGCGTTTCTAGAGTCGTCCCTACTAGATTTCGTCATATTCAACATCATCAACCTGCAACATGTTTAAAAGTATAGCTCAACACAAAAGCATTGGCGAGTACACAAGTTTAATATGGTATAAGTATGTAAAAACGTTTAAACAATTCCATATGGCAAAATAGTATACTAGATTAATGTAAACATGGCATACGATTATACAAGTCAATCCTCTAGTGTCACAGCAATAATAGAATACTTAACATGACCACAAGAATACGAGTGGTGCGTTACTCCTATAGCGCTATACATGTTAAGGGGAGGCCCGTACGAAGTTAATGACAAATAGCATCACATAAGAATGTTCCAAGTATACAAATGGATTGTTTGTGTTTGCATAAAGTTTAAGTGTGAGTTGTGTAATTTAATAGGTAAACATATTGTGCCTAAAAGTGTAAAGCGTAAATAGGGTGTTCGAGTGTACTCACGGTTTTGCAAAGCTTCCTTTGTTAAATCCCGTGAAGAGTTTGATTGATTGGCGAACGGAACACCGAGTTATCCTACACGAGGAAACGTAGGTGTGTGAGTATTGGAATGATAACAGAGGATTTGGATTAGGATTTCTAAGTATGTAAAAAGTATGTATTCAAGAAAGTAATTATCTAGACGTTAACTCTCGTTTTGACACTATAAATCCCATAAAGGTGATTGTGGTTTCATGGTTCATGCCCATTAGAATTGTAACGAGAAGGTTAAGTCTTAGATAATATAACCTAATATTGTGACAAGTAACCATATGATCATTGTCAAAAGTTCGGTTATGTATAAGTCTATTTACGTATATATATATAATATTTAATAAGTCCATCATATATGTCGTAGATTATCATAGAAGTCATGCATGGAGGTAGGATGATGAGCATCCATTAAACCTCGTTATATGATTCACCAATACACAAACCGTCACAAGGAAGATTCGGATGGTCATGAATTAAAATGAAAATGTACAAGTAATCACTATACCAAGTAGCCAAGTAATCTTCAACCCGGGTGAGCCAACATCGACATAGAAAGGATTAACTAAGTGTCGAAGGCTAGACGGGGCCGTGTCACTTTTAGGCTAGCAAACTAATTAGGATAGAGATGGGAAAACATCAAGTGAGGTGGTGGATTGAGGGTAAGATAGCCAGGGCTTCCAAGTAATCACACATTTACCAAAACACAAGCTTTGTCATGCTTGGATGGTTTCAACATTTGTGGGTTAAAACCCTTTCAAAAACAGAAAGTTTAGAGGCATTTTACACCTCTTAATTTGTATGAAACAACCTTAGCTAGCTCACTAATCATGGGCTTGATTAGAGGCGCAAGTAGCACAAGTTTGTTTAGTAAAAGTTTGTTTAAATAAAGTTTACAAGTTCATCTTCCAAAACAGAAAGTTTAGCCCTAAAAATGGTATTGTTCCACCTTGGTTTTCCATGGAATACCTATGGTAACATCCCTAGAGGCTTTACAAACTTTTTTGGGGAAGAAAAAATTAAGAAAACATTAAAGTAATGAAGTTATAAAAAGATAAAAAAACAAGCAGAAAGTTTATGCACTGTGAACATAAAAAAATGGTGAGGTTTCCCCTTAGTTTACCCAAGCAAACTTGTGAAAACCTTCCTAGAGGTTAGTTAAGTGTTGTAGAAGAAAGAACAAGAAGAAATTATAAGTGAGCTAAAACTCACTTTTTATGGCTGGAAGTTTCGGAAGTGTTGCTGAAAACTCAGCTGAGTTTGGGAGGGTTTTTGAAGTGTTTGGAGGCTTGTAAAAGTGGAATAAAGGATGGGGAAGTGCTTATTATATAGGGAAGAGATTAGGCTTTCAATGGGTTGGGCTTTGGACAAGACTAGAGGGAGTTTAGACTTGAAACAAGTTTACTAAACCCAGCCCAAAGCTGCGATCAGCCCTATTTTTTTATTTTTGAACATTATAAGGTGTATATTTGTTGTATATTCGGGTGTTACATGTTATTTAATATATGACCAACATGTAACAAGGCCTAATATGCAAAGGGAATATGAAAATATGCGTTAAACAAGTATGTAAACATAGGTTTTGTGTTGTAATAATAAAAGAAGCATTGTAAGGATTAAACAAGTATGTGTAATGTATAATGAAGTGTCAAATATGCATAAGTCTCGTAATCAAATAGTAAAGTGTTTGAATGTACGGAATGCTTACAAATTGCGAATTCACAATGATTGGTTACAAGTTAAACTTATGTTTATGGGAATCATGTATGTATCAAAGTATAAACAGTGCATAAACGATGTGTATTTCATATAAAAGATTCATATCATTACGATCGAAGTCTCAGATTTACAATGGTTTGAAACAAAATACGATCTCATAGGAAACGAGTTTCCGAAAATAGAAATACGATATAATCTTTCAAAAAACAGAAAGGTGCGAAAAGCGAGGCGTTACAAGGGTGTAGCCCGAGAGATTTAGCCGCTTATGGTGAACGGAACACAATCGCCGGATGATGAAATCTTGAACTTGAACATCTTGAAGCTTGATGATGGAGATGTATGATGATTAGGGTTTATGGTTAGTGGTGGTGGTGGTGAATGGATAGAAGATGCGATAATGATAATGATGGATTAGGGTTAAGGATGATTCGAGTTAATCGGACGGATTGAAGTGGAGGAATTGTGAAGGTTGGGGTGTTCTTGGCTCTAAGATGGTGTTTCAAACTCAAGAAATACGTAACTCCTTGCAAATGGCCAAAAACAAGTGATATACCCCATCCACAATCGTTTAAAATCGATTCGCGTCTGGTATCAGGGGAGGGTGTCGCCGACAGCCCGTGGTTGATCTTCTTTCTTCCAATGGCCTAACCTACTGCCTACGAACCAAACTAACAAACGGAACTACCTAGAGGGCGTCGCCGACGGCTTGCCATTTTCTTGTTTTCAGATTTGTTTGTTTCTCGCTCCCGATTGATCTGTTTTCCGTCCTGATGCTCCGTAAAGCTCCAAAATGCTCCTTAAACTTTGTTAACCTGCAAAAACACAAATCACATCAATTAGGCAATTCCAAACCCAATTTTATGTAAAAACGCAAACATAAATACAACTAGGCATCGGTTTTCGACCACGCATCACACCCCCACACTTGTCTTTTGCTTGCCTTCAAGCAAATCTGTTTTTCACTTTCATGTGGGTCGAATAAAAGACACACTTCCCATTCTTTAAGCTCAAGTTAAGGTCTAATGTCATACCCGTTTCATAATTTTTACAATTTTCTAAGTATTTAGCGGTAAAACGATTATACATAAGAAATGATTACCCAAGATTAACCCGCCCTTGAACTAACATATCATACATATCCCTCACAATGTTCTCTCCACTCGGTTTAAAACTTGGTTAATAATAATGCATTAGTACGTTTCAAGTACTCACTCAAAACCGATTAGAGCACGTACTCGCATAGGCTTGCAACTTAATCATTCTCCACCACAGAAAACAAATACTAAGCACAAGTCAAAAGGTCTTTAAGGTTGTGATGGGGCTAGGCTAAGGGTGTGGAATAGGATATTTTAAAAATGGCTAAGGTGATGAAAACTCGATTTTTATTAATAAGACTACCAACAAACTAACTACGAACATCAAACTACAAAGCAACATTTTCCCATTTTATTCAGCAAACTACAAACACATATTTTTTGTGCTTTTTCACAATGATTTTCTACTTTTTTTCACACTATACAAAGCAAGCTACTCCTAGAATCGAATTCTCATCACACGGTTAAAAATAAAAAGGTTTTATGGTTAAATGTCTAGTAGGTTGGTCAAACGAAAGGTTTAGGCTCAAAGTTGGCTACTAAGGGATTGATTTTGGGTAAGGATAAGATAAATGGTGTAAAAAGAAAAGGTTTACCGAATGTCTTAATCATTTATTGTGCTTGTATTCGGTCTATGGTCTCAAATGCATCAAAAATTGGAAGTTCTACAATACGCGACTAATGGCACACTCAAACAAAGAAATATATATATATATATCCATGATGTGTAAAAGTGGCTCAAAATTTCACGTAAAATGGTATGATATGTGATATGCACGACACATTAGTTTCTTAAACGGATTATTCCTAAATAACCACCCGCTAAATACCCGTCATGTTACTAATTAGAACTTGACCATGACAAAAGACCAAATGGGTTGTGCTATCCCTCATTGACTTAGTTACTTATGCTTTTTAGATTGCTCAAACAAGGACATTAGGCACCGGTTTTCGACCACTCATCATCTACCACGTTTTAGGCGTGCGTTAGACTCATTACCAGCACGTGGTTGTCCTGCTGGGAAACTTATCTTTACTGGAGCATTAGTAGCTGGACTATGTGACTTAGTCACTCTCTTTGGATCAGTAAATGTGTAATGCTTGTAAATAAATTATCCTTTGAACTTCTAGCTCACGTTGTTTGGTTTGAGGATCAAGATGAGATAATGATAATTCCTTCCAAATTATATTATTATCCGGTTGTTTTTCGTCTCCCCCAAATGTTAGGAATGTTGATTCAACAAAATGACAATCACACGTAAATAAATCTCTCGTTGATGGCACTAAATACTTAATGATCGATGGTGATTCATGCCCAACATATATTCCTAACCTCCTTTGAGGTCCCATATGTGTGTGTTGTGGTGGAGCGATTGGAACATATACAACACAACAAAAAATCCTTAGATGGTAAATATTTTGTTCCTAACCAGGAACCAACTTTAATGGGGAGGAAGTTTGATAACTCGTTGGCCTGATGTAAATTAGTGTTGATGCATGTGAAACCGCATGCCCCTAAGCAGATGTGGGTAGTTTTGATTTCATAATCATTGATCTTGAAGTCGCTTGATAAGTGATTCAACAAATCCATTTTGTGTGTGTACATGAGATACATGATGCTCTACACTTATCCCAATAGACATGCAATAATCACTATATGTTTGAGGTGTAAATTCCCCGGCATTGTCTAATCGAATATTCTTGATAGGGTAATATGGGAAATGTGTTATTATCCTTATTAACTAAGTAAGCAGTCAAGCAAAAGCCATATTTCAAATTGATAATAAGCACACATGTGACCATCTAGTTGATGCATCAATTAGAACCATAAAGTATCTAAATGGTCCACTAGGATGATGTATAGGTCGATATATCCCCTTGTATTCTTTTCAAAAAAAAAACTAAGGGATTCAGCCCCCACCTTAACTGGTGATGGACAGGAAATTAACTTTCTTTGTGAGAGCATGCAACACATGTAATGTCCTTAGACTAAATAATCTTTTGGTTCTTCAAAGAATGCCCAGTTGAATTTTCTATAATTTTCGCATTGTTATTGATCCGGGATGGCCTCACCGGTCACGCCATATGATAAAATTTTCTTAGTCTATGAACTTCTTGTTTATGACTGCATTTGATTCAGTTGCACTAATTTTAGTAGAATACAAACTAGAGGCAAGTGTGGGCAACTTTTATAACACATGTTTTTTACCCGAAATCATATTTGTGATATGAAGGTACTCATCATATCCCCACATGTAGTCTCAAGATGATACCCATTTAAATGAATATCTTTAAAGCTTATTAGATTTCTTTGAGACAATGGGGAAAATAACATATTGGTAACTTTAATTGGTGTTCCACCTGACAACACTATATATAAGCTTCTCCAAAGCCTCTAATTAATTTTGATTTACTGGATACAATACCAACATTTGTCTCTTTCATAATTGGGATAGATGCATTGTCTATTAGACATATATCTTCACCAGTAATTGGGAGCTTAGTTAAACACTCCATATGTTGTTTCATAGTTGGATATCAAATCCAGAATTTTGGAATGGTTAAATCATCAGCAAACACGGGCAGGTGTGGCGTATTTATCGTGGTGGCTTGAACAACGGTTGTCAAGCACTGTCGTGTAGGTTACGTGTTATGAAACTAGCCAATTAACAAACAATAGAAGAGAATATGAGAGGGAATGAATATAATATTAATGATTTGTGTATCTAATTAATACAAGAGGGTACATGTATGGGGAGGAAACCCAATCAATATATAACTTTAATAGCCATTTGAATAATAGGATAAAATCTATTTATATTGTTGTTGATAACCATAACAATATTAAATGTTTATAACAAAAACAACTTTTTGGATTTTATATTTTTGCGTTTATTAGAAATTTAAGGGATGAGAAAATAAACTCCGGTCTACAAAACACTTATGTCTTACATGATTATTGATTTGTATACACATGAAATATTTTAATATAACAGTGAAACATCCACAATTCAGAAAGCTTTCCAAATCAACTGAAATACAAAACCTATAAAGAATGATCACTTAACTAATTTTGTTAAAAGAAATTTATAGAAAATTTTCTGTCCTACAAGATTATTGATTTCGTATACATACTACAAACAAAACAGTTTAACCTTTAGTGAAATATTCACGATTTAGAAAGCTATCCAAGTCAAATGAAATACGTAACCCATGAAGAATGATCACTAGAGTAAAATTCTGTTATAAAAATTATTTAAAAGGAAAAGAATTCTGAAAAGTTTAAAGATGGTAAAAAGATTGGAGTGAGGCAAGACGACCGCCATTGTCGACCCCTCTCTAATGCATGCACACCGACACCCATGCTATGAACCTTAATCATTAAACACAAGGAATCAAATATCCTAAGATAACAAAAAGCAAGTTGAAAAATGAACATATGGACCAGCCACTCCAAATGAATATTAATTTGAATGTAAACTGAGTGGACACTTTTTGTTTGTATTTAGGGAAAGTATTTATTATTTATTATTAAAAGACAACCATTTATAGACAAACAAAATGTTAGGAATACTATTCATAGTAAAACACAAAAAATCATTTAAAAAAGATTAAAGTTAAAAGGCTCTTGTAGATCATGACACTACACTTGACCTAAGGAGACCAACTTCACTATCAACTTCTTGTTTGTTTTATATGTTTTCTGTAACGAAAAAAAAAACCAAACAAACACATAAAGATTATATATTAATGTAGTATTTAGGGTTGTCTTCTAATATGCATACATATGTGAAGTTTTCTTGATTTTCTTTTTTATTATTATTATTATTATTATTATTATTATTATTATTATTATTATTATTATTTATCGTATATAATAATAATAATAATAATAATAATAATAATAATAATAATAATAATAATAATAATAATAATAATAATGTGTCATTTAGAAACCTTGCCGTAACTACCCCTTATCTTATACAGCTAGTTAAACTATCATCAATCCATTGCCCCATTGTAAATATATGACTAGTCAGGCTATCATCACCCTCACCTATCAAGAGCTTCTTTAATAAACGAATTCGAGTCTAATCCACAAACTGACGCATGGGACTCTCCCTTTACTTGGGAATAGAGAAGGGAAACATAGCATGTCACAATTTCTTACTGTGGAGGAGAGAAAAAGAAAAGATATAGTGACCGTGTCATAAGACCTTGTTCCTTTCTATTTGACTAAGTAATATTCCACTCGTGTAGTGGGTGTAGGGGCTAGCCCATGGTGTGGTCAGCTATGATATACTAAATTTCGTCTTTAGTAGGTTCATCTACAACATCCAGTAGTGCCCTCGTGGGAACGTTCCTATCTGGGTCGGTCTGGTCTAATCGAAGTCAACTGACTCACATGGAATACGGGGTGAGTTTTCACCGAGCTCGTCGCTTGAGTCTATAGGCTAACTCTTCTATCTGTCAAGAGCTTCTTTAATAAACGAATTCGAGTCCCGATTTTAGATATTGAGGTTGAATATGTTGGCAAGTCTGAACAATTTTATAATTATTCAATGAATATTATTATATATATTATTATATGTATGAATATTTAGGGGGTTAAAACAAAATATATATTATATATATATATATATATATATATATATATATATAATATATATTAAGGAATACTATTCATAGTAGAACACGAAATTCATTTATGAATCTTTAAAAAAGATGACAGTTAAAAAGCTGTTGTAGATCATGACACTACATTTGAGTACTTGACCTGAAGCAGACCAACTTCACTATCAACTGCTTCTACATTTTCTTCCCCAACCAAATTAGTATTTTCTTTTTTTATACATTTTTATGTGAATATTAAAAAGCAGAGAAAATTGGATATTTTGTTTGTCACCGTGAATTTCTTTCACCTAGTATTGAAATTCTATATTATATATGTGTTAAAAAAAACCTTGTTTTTTCTTCTAGGAGTATAGTCATTGTTCATGTCTAAAAAGAAATAAACTTTTTGTTTTGCGTATAAAATTAATAATGATTCAGTTTTCAAACTTATATTAAGTAAGCTATATAGCCCTTTTTAAACTCTTTAAGACTTGGTGTTTTAACCCTTAGGCAAATTTTAGCTTACTCAAAACATACATTTTTTAAACATTATCCTATGTAGTAGGGCATTTAAACTTGGGATTAAGTTTTCTTGATTTCTTTTTATTTTTTTTTATTTTATACATTTCATTATTATTATTATTATTATTTATTATTATTATTATTATTATTATTATTATTGTTATTAATACACAGTAACATTATTAATTACGGATTAACATGTCAGTTAAAACCCACCCTTAGCATGTATCATCAATCAAACCATTGCCACCACTTCATTTTATACCGGAAAGTCAAACCATCATCACGCCATCTTATACCGCTAGTCAAACCATCATCCTCTCACCTTAACCAACACCATCACTAGGTGGGGAAATAAGTTGAGGTACTCGTAAACTACTTGAGCTTCATCAAACTCGGTTCCTCTTATTTACACCCCTAACCACCATCAGCCAGCCTCCTCACATGAGCACTTTCAACCACATCTCCGTCACGCCAATGCACCCCCGCTTGTATATAGGTTATATGTAGTTATGTACCCTAATCAAAACCCATAAAATCAAACCAACGTGAAATTTTTTGATGTTTTTGTCTGTAAAAGCCTCAACTTTCAAAATACATGAGTTTTAATTACTTTATTTTAATAATGTTAATTTAAAACTAATTTTGCAAGTTTTTCTCTGGTTTTAACGAGAAAACTAAACCTATTTACTCGGTAACTATTATGTGTCTGTAAGGGTATCCCCTCTATCCAAGAGGTAAAGGGTTCGAATCTTGCAATGCACAGGTATAGGAGTATTTAGTAGTAGGTTAGTTTGTTATTCAAGAAAATCGATTAATGGTAATAACAAAAGAATGAAAATCAAGCATTTACATCATAAATAACCAGCAATGTCATGAATGAGCTAAGGCAGTATATCCCTATATTCTTCATTAAATTCATAGAAAGTCATCTTTATCTTGTCATCTTTATTGGTGCACCATGGTTCCACATGCATTACAATCACCAGGATTCGTTATGACTTTATACAACTACATTAACTAATGCTCGAAACAATTCTCTATTTAGTCAAGTGTTTCATATATGTTTTAGTTTTTTTGACACAACAATCTACTATATTAAAACTTTGCACTTAGGTTCACCTAAAAAAACCATAAAAGCATATTAACACTATGTGTTTGATTAGTGAGGATTTCATGTGTTTTTGGATTAGTTATCAGACCAGGTGTTATGGGGTCACCCCCTAATGAGGTGGTCGTGACCCCCAATTGTAGACCATTACGGCCCTTGGTTAAGGGTGTTAGCTTCACCATCGTTAAAGGGATAGTGGATGGGCCTCATGCCCGAGGACCAATCATATGTTTTGTTTTGTTTAAAGAAAATCATTAGATTCATGTATTATTTTAATGGGGTAGTGGGTAGTGAAAACTTGTTAAATCATTACACACTAAAGGTGAAAGTGAGTGAGAGTTCATGACTACGTAATAGTACGTGAAGTAATGTAGCGTGCACTTCATAACATATCAATTATAAAAGCAACCCCATTACACATAGTCTTACGTGTTTTGAGTTGGGTTTATGAGCAAAGTTGGTAGTGAAAAAGATGATGGCGGTCTAATGATACGTTAAAATAATTTTTTCAATGTAAAAAAAGGTTTAGAATTCAAATATAATTAAAAAAAGTTACAAGTTGAACTCACATATTTATTTTCAAACATTGAGTTTTCTTGTTTGAATGTTCTAAACAACTGATCTTAGTTCTAGAGAATAAATTGTTTCTTGAAGTGGATAGATGAGCATAAAAGTCAATAAAAACATTTAATAATATGCAGTCAAAGAATCTTTTATTAAAAAATTATATAATAGGAAAAGGGTAAAACTGAGATTTTACTAAATTAAGGAATAACATCAAAGACAGGTAGGTTGGTGGGTTATTGAAGCATAAAACTTTAAAAAGAGAGACACAAGAAGATGGTTATTGGTTGAATTCTAGAATGCAACTCATGTGAATTTGTGCTTTTTGGACCTACTTGTGTGTGTTTTCTATGTGTTATATAGGATTTCCTCCAATATTTCAACTTTTAACCTTGGTTTTTTATCCAATATATATCAAATGTTTACTTTTTATTTTGTTTTGTTAAAAGTGGGTATATGTTCAGAATCCAATGTTATCATGTGTATGCATTCACTTTTAAAAAAGTACTAGATTCTGATTTTAGGGAACCTTTATTTTCAAGATACATAGAACAACTATATTAAAAAAAGAATTGTTAAAATATATTTTATTATATATTTTTTTAAAACGATTTTTTTTAGTCTTGTTGTCTGTAGAGCTTGAACTCATGACCTTCAAACCTAGCTGTTTCTAATGGTTTTATCTTTGCGAATGAATTACCAACCTTATCGGTATACATATCATTACATTATTCGTGGCGGGACTAGAAGAAAAATTCAGGGGTATCCCAAACTTACTTTTTAGTGTACATCTATAAAAAGAGATTTTTTTACCATATATTCAAGGTCACTGGTCGAACTGGTCCGACCGGTTTTAAGAACCGGATGATTTAATAAATTTTATATATATATATATATATATATTTAGAAAATTTAGATTTTTGAAAATAATCTAAATAATCCAAAGTTAAATCAATACATAACAAAAAAAGGTTAAAATATATAATAGAAAGTAGGTAATTATAGCCTATTGGCAAGTGGGAGGTTGTAGCCATAGTTTCCAAGAAATATATATTATTATTCATAAACTCTTGTTCTTCTTCATTTTCATTAAGTTGCAGAACATCATCGATTCATCGCCGGAGTTAACCGGTATTCACTCATCAGTTGCAAAATTACAAAAACACCCATCATCTTGTTCCTATGGTTTCTCTAATTGTCGCTACAACAATGTTCCTCGCCGGAAAAAATTCAGTTAACAGAGCAGCTTCGTCCCAATTGTTTTTTGGCCGGAAAATTTTCCGGTGATGTAACTACTCTACACTACCGATAAGAAGTTGAGCCGTAGCCCGTGCTACGGCTCGTTTAATGCTAGGTCCGCCCCTGATATTATTATTCATTTATAAATTATTCAATTTTAATGTTTTTTTAAAAGCTATTTGAAATTAGATTGACTACAATAAATGGTACATTTTAATGTTCTTGTAAAAAATCTATTTTTATGACAAAGTCTTTGTTCTGTCAATTTATAAGTTAAGAAATACACCAACCAGGCATTTATGTCCTTTTTTCATAAAAATGTGACATACGAAGAAGCATTGAAGGGCTAATTGCAAAAAAGGCAACAATGTAGAGAGTCTTTTGTAATTATGGTTTAGTACATTTGCTCTTTGGGAATCTTTGATAATATCGGAAAATCACCCTAAAATTCCCTACTTTTACTATTGTCTATCCATAGTAATTTCCTAGGTTGTTCAACTTTTCTAAAACTAATCATTTATTAATTTATTGTAATAATAAATTCTATTATTTAATCAAACTTATTTGTATATAAATTTAATAAATCCTAAAAGTACCACAAAATCCAAACCGACCAACTTGCTTCGATTCGGGAATCGTTCAACCAGTTTCAACGGTTGTTGTACAACCCTCTACACCAACAACAATTCACGTCGTCAAACTACAAGAAAACAATAACTCTATTTGCTTATAATTTAATAAATTCCAAAAGTACCACGAAAACATCACCGCTTGGATACTAAACCAGCCAACTTGCTTTAGTTTGGACGTTCATTTAATTTTGACACAATTCAAGTGGTCAAAGTACAAGATAACAAAAACTTTGCGAACAGGGTATCTGTGATGAACCTAACTGAACCGAACCAAACCATTATTTAACCTTACGTCGACCTTATCGAAGAAGAGTGTTAGAAAGGTAAGGAGGTGAAAAGTCAGAAGTTAAAAAAAAGGAAGGTCCACAAGTACAATGAATTATCAGGTGGGACCAAGTAGAGAGGGAGAGTACAACAAAAAGAGGGAACCATAAAGACAGATGAAAACAGTTAAAACACACTTAACACATTTCGTTTGGACCACTTTCTTTTTCCACTCCAATTTAAGGAACCTCGCCCCCACCCATTCGCCTTCCCATGCCATCTCTGTTTCCACAATTAATTAATTCATTTAATTTACTTTTTTTATTTATATGTATATATATATATTAAAAAACTTTTTATTTAAAAAAAGAATAATAAATAATTGAAAGGGTTAAATGCCATTTTAGTCACAGTGTTTGGGCCATTTTAACAGTTTAGTCGAAAAGTTTCATTTTTCACCTGTGGGTCCAAAAAAGTTTCACCATTGTCATTTTAGCCACTGGATTAACTTCATCCATTAGTTATGTTAACGATAAGTGCAATTCGGTCATTTTATATGTAATTCTGTTAACTAGAAGTGCAATTCGGCCATAAAAAGTGACCGGATTGTCCTTCTCGTTAATAGAAATAATGGATGAAGTTAACCCAGTGAACTAAAATGGCAACGGCGAAACCTTTTTGGACCCACAGGTAAAAAATGAAACCCTTAGACTAAACTAACAAAATGACCCAAACCACAAGGACTAAAATGGCATTTAACTCTAATTAAAAATTACAACACCAAAGATTGGAGGAAAATAATACAGTAGAAACCGGGCGTGCCCAACTTAAGCATGTGGCCAGTTTGAGATTTAAACGATTCAGTTATGATGGTTTGCCAATTTCCGGTTTAATGGTTCGGTTTGGAACTTGAAACACGCTATTTGGCTTTAATTATTTATAGGTTTTTTTTTTTCATTTTTGGAATGTTATGCATATTTGTTATGACCATATGATGTTTATCATTTAAAAAAAGAATATTGTACAAACTAATGTTTAGGAAAAAAATTCAGTTAACCGACCCATCTAGCCCGACCAGTTTGGTTTTCGTTCCTCGAAACAGGTAGCTAGCAGTTCGGGCCAGAATTCTTGTCAGGGGCTGTGAACTCCCTACATGTATCCATATTTGTCTAACCATCGTTTTTACACCGTCTCATATGAACTTATCTACAGGGGGGACCCACCCTTTAGCCAAGGTGGGCGGCCACACCCCTTGAAAAATGAAATTTAGTGTATAATTTGGGCAAAAACCCGACCGTACCCCTCGAAAATATGGTTGAACACCTCGTCCGCACCCCCAGCAAATAATTCATGGGTCTGCCACTACTTATCTATCCCCCTCTCCGTCCAGAAAAATGAATATAAAAAAATTGTACCTGAAACATTAAAGATTGTACTATATGTTGATAGATCACATAAAAGATGACTGCATATGTAAATGAGCCTTCAAGGAATCCCATGAAAACAATACAGTGAAGTAAGAACACTGCAAGATGTAGACTATATAATTAGTGCAAGTATAGATTAAGATTCCAAATGAAACTCAGGTTAAACTCTAATTACGTGAAATGACCACGTTGTCCCTGTCAAAAACGAACTGTCGACCCACTTCACTACAAAAAGGCGTAGCATCCGTTGAAATGACCACGTTGCCACTGTTTAAAACGCACTGTTGACCCACTTCACTATAGAAAGGCATAACATCCGTTGAATGACGAAGATTAATACGTTCAGATTATCGTCAAAGTTATTGAAATAAATGACGAACAAGTAATGTTAAAATAAAAAGAGTTAATTACGTTTTTCGTCCCTGTGGTTTGTCAAAAATCACTATTTCAGTCCATTAGTTTAAAAATTGTCATTTCAGTCCCTATGGTTTCACTTTCGTAACCATTACAAAAATCTCTAGTTCAGTCCATTAGTTTGCAATACTGTGTCAGAATAATTGATGGATTTAACAAAGGTGGATTGAAATAGTTACGAAAGTGAAACCACAGGGACTGAAATGGCAATTTTTAAACTAATGGACTGAAATAGTGATTTTTGACAAACCACAGGGACGAAAAACGTAATTAACTCAAATGAAAACTTCTTAAAAAAAATTGTGGAGATTTCTCCATGTTAAGTTAAAGAACAGTTTATGAAACAAAATAAGATAATCTGCATTGGGTGGTCAGTCACACTGAATTTCAGAATAAAAAAGGGCAATTGTCGAGAAAAAAACGCTAAAGACTTTCATTTAATACGCCCGTAAGTCCCCGAACTTTGTTTTTCAATCATTTGCATATGATTAATCCTGAAATTTTAGAATGTAACGAGGTCAATATCTATAAAGTTTGAGACTTAAGTCACATCATATAGGACAACTGTGTCGGACTTTATCGTTAAGCTTTTAAAGTTAAGAAATTTGATCATATAAATATAATGTTCGCAGGGCTTATGTGGAGATTCAGCAAAAGCACATAGGTCCTGCGAACATTATATTTATATAAATATAAATATAAGCAATTCAAAACATCCCCAAAACCTTAAAAAAGATTATCAAACAAATCTTAAATTTATCAAATGTTGGATAAAAATCAAGCTAAACAAATAGACATTAAACTAATCAATGGGAACAGTGAGATGGGTTAAAGAGCACTTTAGAATTTAGTATCATTATTAAGAAGGAAGCTGACCTGGCAGTGACTCTATGCTTATATTTTCTAGATCTGTAACATTCTGTGATTAAATAAATCAATCAATTGGTGAAATTTTTCATATTAATGGTGAGCTGCAGGCAAGCGCATAAATGAAATTAATAGTCATATACTGAAATGCAGTGTACAATCACCTATTCAACGTACGCAAACTATGTAGACTGATTTTCAAATTACATGAAATTAACATATACATCATTCTACATATGAACGCCCCACTTGCGGTATGCGCATATAATGTATATATGTGTAGGCCCTCGAGGGGGCAAACGTGAAAGTGCACCATTTTTAACGTTATTTTACTAATTTCGTAAAAATAACGTTAAAAAGAGAGGGACGGTTAATCATGCATCATGTGGTGGCGTTGATAGCCAAAAAGACAAGGGGGTACATGCACTAATCGGCTTTTGTCTCGCTGAGTGTTATGTGCCTTATGTCCAAGGCTTGATGCAAAACTACTATCAAGCCGGGGGTCTCACTAGAAGCAGCCTCTCTATTCCTACGGGTAGAGGTAAGGCTGTCTACATCTATCCTGCTCAGACCCTACATTAGCTTTGCTATTGGTGAGATTTACTGAGTATAATCCCCTACATTAGCTTTGCTATTGGTGAGATTTACTGAGTATAATGATGATGATGATGATAAGTATGATAAAATCATTCTACATATGACTTTAGACAGTTGTTTTAAACAAGTGCCAGAAGCCTATATAATGTGGTTACTGATTAGTAACCAGTTACACATGGCTATAGTTCCCCAGTTTATGGTACACGGGCCTACTCAACTACTCTTGTATTAAAAACAAACAGCACAAGAAAATTTTTAATGATTGGTCGATTTCCAACATATATGTGAATCCAGCAAGGTTTTGATCTTGGTTGAAAAAAGCGGGAAGCGCACAAAAGCAATAAGGTCTAATACAGAAGTGTAAAGCGTAAAGCGCAAAGCGCAAAAGCAATGAGCTTTTCCTACGCAAAGCGCAAAGTGATTATAAAATTTATTTTATATACCCATAAGTGTTTAGCATCCAATACCTATGATTTAGCTATAATGGAGCGTTATATATGTTTTAGAATGAAAAAAAAACATAAATGTACAACATAAAAGCCTGCTGTACAACACTCAGCTGCACAAAACCAAGTCATGTACAAAAAGCGTGCGCCTCAGGTCGATTTTAACCCTAAAAAGCGTGCCTCAGTTGTGCTTCTTCTACAGACGTCGCCTTGTGTTGCATAAGGCGCAAGGACCTGCGCTTTAATCGCGCTTAAGGCGCGCTTTTTTAAACCAAGGTTTTGATCGGTTTAGCATTATCGATCCCGATGTAGAAATGTGTTTAGTCCACACATAGTGCTGATATTTCTTAGTTTGTGAACATAAAATTTTAAAGGGAATAAATTGAGGTAACACTTGCGCACGGCCCCTACAAATTTCAGTTACGGAATTACCATTATTCAAGAACTAAAGACGGTAGATCAGGAATTCACATTTTCACAGTTCGTGAATTGACTTGACGTATTAAGCATCTACACTGTTCTAAGTTATCATGTATATATCATCATCATCATACTCAGTAAATCCCACGCATAGCAAAACTAAGGTAGGGTCTGAGAAGGGTAAGATGTAGACAGTCTTACCTCTACACCGTAGGATAGAGAGGCTGCTTCCGGTGAGACCCCCGGCTCGATTTATCATGTATATATCATTTTCTGAAATTAGCCTTATAGTAACATGTTTGTCAGATATTACAAAGGAAGCAACTTACATGTTATGTCACATAACTCTTAACATCAACTTGCAATCTACGGTTAATGTCCACAAAATAGAGTCCCTTAACAATTCTATGAGACGATTAATTCTATATTTATTGTATGATGCTATAATCCGGTAAAGAAAACTGCTGAGGATGATCAAGAACAGGTAATATGTAATACATATATAAAAAAAATAGGTGGTGGTAACAATATACCGAAGAAGTTGACTGTTGACCTTAGATAGAAGACAGCAGTGTATGCATCTTATTGAGTTTCAATATAACTTCCTAGAAGGCTAAAACCATAGAAAAATACAAACATATTAAACAATGTGCACAAATTTTAATCGGGCAAGACTAATATCATCCTGTGTTAATTGTTACGTGTCATTTAGTGTCAAGTGAACTTTATTAGTCGGTAGTCGAGTCTTAGATGTTAGGGGTTAGTTCTGTAAATACGAAACGATAGAACTTCTAAACGATAGCCCCAATTGTACTTGAGTGATTGAATGGTATGAGAATGGAGCTATGTGTTTGATTGGGATTTAGTCTTATAATTTTCTTTCTTTTAGACCAACATCTGAACTCGCGGGGTTGATAAATGATGACGTCGCATATATTATCATATGCTACTATCTTGGTTTAAAAAAGCGGGAAGCGCACAAAAGCGATGATGTCTAAAACCGAGGCGCAAAGCGCAAAAGCGGTGAGCTTTTTGTACGCAAGGCGCAAAGTGATTATATAAATATTTTATATATCCCATAGGTTTTAGCATCCCCTACCTATGGTTTAACTATAATTAAGCTTTATATATGTTTTAAATTGAAAAAAAAAAAACATAAATCTGCAGCATAAAAAGCCTGTTGTACAACACTCAGCTGCAGCAAAACAGCCCATGTACATAAGGCGAGCGCCTCACCTGCGCCTTTTGTACACTGTGAGCCTCAGGTCGCCTCGCGCCTAAGGCGCGCTTTTTTAAACCAAGGCTACTATGAACTATTGATTGTAGAAATGTTCATAAAACCAAGTGGAATATGGAAAAACAAAGTTCTATAAGCTATCTGCACTACAAGGGCAAAACAGTAATCAGGTTTATTTAAAATAGAATTTTGGTTTTGGGCTTGCAGTTGATCATTGAAGTCTGCAATGTTAAGAACAACAGGAAGTGTAGGTGTCTTCCATGTATCGAATAGTCAATGAAATACCATAATGTGAAGCACTTGAAGCAGCATAGTAAGAGGAAACACTGCGCCGAGTGAAGTTTGGAAGCCGTTATTGTGTAATTCCAATGTAATCAGTCCAAATTAATGTTCAAAACATGGTCAATATTAAACTAATGATCATTTTGGATCACTTCTAAGATTAACACAAAGTATAATTTCATTATAATCTTTGAAAAGTTCAAACCTTCATATGTATCTTTCTAAATTGCATCATCATCATACTCAGTAAATCTCACCAATGGCAAAGCTAAGGTAGGGTCTGAGGAGAGTAAGAAGTAAACAGCCTTACCTCTACTCCGTAGGAATAGAGAGACTGCTTCCAGTGAGAACCCCCGACTCGATAGTGGCTTTGCATCAAGCCTTGGACATAAGGCACGTAACACTCAGCAATTGGGACAAAAGCCGATTAGTGCATGTACCCCCTTGTCTTTTGGCTATCAACTCCATCACATGATGCATGAATAACCGTCCCTCGCTTTTTAACGTTATTTTCACGAAATTAGTAAAATAACGTTAAAATTAGTGCACTTTCACTTTTGCCCCCTGTGGGCCCACACATATATACATTATATGCGCATACCACTAGCGGGGCGTTTATCTTTCTAAATTGCATAATATCATATTTATCCAACCAAAACACCAAAAAGTGTATCACTTTACCAGTTTCATAGTAAACAAAATAAATTCAAATACTTTTATAACAGTTTGTTTCACTAAATAAACAAATGAAGTCACTGTTACTGGGAATTATAACTATACATACTATTCTATTTGTTTATAAAGTGAAATAGGCTATAAGTGCTTTCGATATATTTTACTATGAAATAGATAAATCTGACTATCAATGTTCCAAAAGTGTAATATAATCTTAAGATTCAGAAGGACATGAAAAAATGGCCATATAAACAAATTTTGACAATCAGTTAACATTGTTCGCATTCAGTTGTGAAAGATACCAACGTTGACTACCGGCAGTAAAATCATCATCATCATACTCAGTTAATCCCACCAATATCAAAGCTAAGGTAGGGTCTCAGGAGGGTAAGATGTAGACAGCCTTACCTCTACCCCATAGGAATAGAGAGGCTACTTCCAGTGAGACCCCCGGCTCGATAGTAGTTTTACCGACTACCGGCAGTAAAAGATACAAACAAAACAAATTTAACTTTCATAACGTTAGTTGTGTCTTAGGGGCTTAGATTTTCCTACACTTTAGGTTACTTTGCACGTAACTGTCTTCGTGTATTTGTGCATATATGCTATTGTATGAATGTTACATGTTTCTTTTTTTTCCTGTGTTATACCATCTCTTCTGTGTAGAGTATTTTTGCAGTTCCTAACATGTGAATAAAGCATATCTGACCCTTTTATCATTGGTAAATAGTATTCATACATGTGTTTAAACAATAATAGACACTAACCATTCCACCTAAACCACAACCTACATATTTAAATACACGGAAACATACTAGATTAGTTGTTTCGACAAAACGCAAGCCATACTTACACTCTCGTGAACCTTTTTTTTCATCCAACTGTAAGCAAAGGAACGAAGATTATAGCAAAACTGTAACAAGGGAACGAGACGCAGAATAATGTGGTAGACTGGACATAACATTAATCATCTCAATTCTTACTGATGATTAATGGAAGATAATTTGTTTAATTATTAGACATGAATGATGTGATTGATTACGATAAGATAATGAGTGCATAGCATGGTGACTGATAAAATCCAGTTGTTTGAGTATGTAACTACTAAAAGTGTGAAAGACTGAAAGTTCAATGACATTTGCACATTCCATTCTCCTCCTCCTCCTCCTCCTCATCATCATCATCATCATACTCAGTAAATCCCACCAATAGCAAAGCTAAGGTAGGGTCTGAGGAGGGTAGATGTAAACAGCCTTACCTCTACCCCGTAGGGATAGAGAGGCTGCTTCCAGTGAGACCCCGGCTCGATTGCAGTTTTGTATCAAGCATTGGACCTAAGGCACATAACACTCAAACAATCAGGACAAAGACCGATTGATGCATGTACCCCCGTGTCTATCAGCTATCAACGCCACCACATGATACATGATTAACCATCCGCCGTTTTTAACCTTATTTTCACGAATTTAGTAAAATAACAGTTAAAGTTAGTACCATTTCACTTTTTCCCCCAGCACCCACACACATATACATTATATGTGCACACCGCAACGAGGCATGCACATTCCATTCTCCTGAGGATATTTATTACAATTCAACATTTTCCTTCCACATTGTAGAACACTAGGTTCAGATTTCACTAAAAGATTGCTAGGCTATCAGAAGATGCAAATCAACTTTACTCCTACAAACTATAAACCCTAGGGGTTGGCCTAGAGGGCAACACTTGAAACATTTATCGATTTGATATCGAATCCTGCAGGCTGCAGGTGAACCAACTCTTAAAGAGCCAAATATGAAACAACTTCCACCTAATGCACAATCCATAAACACTAAAAAAACAAAATACAAATACAAATCGCATATAATGATATAAACCAATCAAAATCTTCCTAGCAACACGATCTCCATCGCTCAAATTTGAACCTAGAATCAATGTTGTAAGAATCGCTAGGCGCTAGTCGGCGGTGGGGTACGGACTAGCGATTAATCGGGATTAATAGGGATTGATCGGATCACGATTTTTATATGTAATTTTTAGTTAGAGTTAACTGCCATTTTCGTCCATGTGGTTTGTTCATTTTTGCCATTTCAGTTCAATTTTCAAAAATGCACCATTTTTCTCCCTGACATACTGGAAACGTGTCACTTCAGTCCAAAAATTAAAACTCAGTTAAGTCAGACATGTTTAATGAAGGATATTATTATCAATTCATATATATTTTATTTTCACCTTATTTTATGTCTGACAAGTGAAAAGACAATAATACCCTTCATTAAACCTGTCTGACTTAACTGGGTTTTAATTTTTGGACTGAAGTGGCACGTTTCTAGTATGTTAGGGAGGAAAATTATGCATTTATTTATGAAAATTGGACTGAAATGGCAAAAGTGAACAAACCACAAAGACGAAAATAGCAGTTAACTCTTTTAGTTATATATACACACACACAAGTTATTATATATAGTTTTTAAAGTACACATGTTTTAACCCCTCATTGACCCATATTTTAAAGTAATTGACGGAAATTTATAAGGTTTGGTCGAAATTTGGCAGATATCTGGCCAAATTTTTGCCAGAATAGGACCGCCATTGACCGCCTAGCAATTAATGGGTGAACCTCCGATTAGTGATTAATCGGTGACTGATCGGAGACTAGTCGGCTCGGTCTCACATGCATATAACTCGTCAAAACACACGATCAAACAAAGAGTAAGAATTACCTATTCATAGCATAAATGAAATTTAGGATAATGTATGAGCAACTGAAGTGATATCTTGTTCTCCTCTGTCCTGCATTCATGATGTAGAGTAGAAACGATAAGTAAGATCAATCACGTTGATTCTACGAATGCCCGTGATGAACTTGTCCCAACCCCAAAATGCAACCCAAAGGGCACGGAATTTGAAGTGAAAAACTGGCTAATAGTCAACAGAGTGCCTGAATGTTTTGTGGTTAACTGTCTAGGCTTGGTAGGAACAAGAGTGATCTTCACACCGCCAAACAGAAAACTATACGTATTAGATCGCCCATTATGCTCTATGTTCCGCTCGTATTCCCAAGGCCTACCCAACAACAAGTGACACGCATCCATAGGGACCACCTCACACACAACATCATCTTTGTATGTGGACCCAATAGAAATGGAAACAAGGGCTCGCTTAGACACCGAGACCTCTCCACCCTTCTTGAGCCACTGAAGCTTGTAAGGCTTCGGGTGACTCTCTGTCTTCAGAGACAACTTCTGTACCGCCTCTTCAGATATCAAATTATCACAACTTCCAGAATCAATAACGAACGTCATACCTTCCCCAAAATGGTACATGTTGAATGGAAGATATTATGTTGAGCCAATCATCCTCATCTGCCTTTGGTGTATAACAAGAACGTCTGACCACTAGGTTTACCCCAACATCACCGGACACAAACTCTTCCTCGTATTCAGTTTCTTCATCATACACCGGGGTATTCTCGTATTCTTCATGTTGTTCATCCTCAGACTCGACAAACAGGTGTCGTTTACCAGCCTTTTTACACTCAGCTTGTCGATGGCCCGTTTCACCACAACTGAAACATCTCGGACCACTACTACTAGCCCTTTAGAGGCTGACCCGGTATTGTTACTCCCTGGTCTCTGTTGGCTAGGCCCCCCGCGAGGTGCCCCACCACCCGACTGTACATTTCCCCAATAGGGCGTTAGAATACGAACCACTCGACCGTCGGTTTTGCTTCTCAAAGGCCAACGCCGTTGGTGTGCCTCTGCAATGGTCAATGGATCAAAAAGATTCACTGACTCCATGATTTGCACCCTCAAACCCCAATATACCGAGAAGCAAGTTGCTCCTTCGCCTCTTGAATATCGTTCCTGGAGATCAACTGGTAAAACTCGGTTGTATAATCATCAACCGACTTAGCCCCCTGCTTTAAGTTCTGCAGACGCTGGTACATCAACCGTTGAAAGTTATGTGGCAGGAAGTTGGACCGCAAGCACTTTCTCATCTTGGTCCATGTCACGATTCTCGATTTCCCGAGCCTTTCTCGTGTAAGCTTCAATTGCTGCCACCAGGCAGAAGCCCTACCACGCAATCTGGTAGCAATCAAAGCCACCCGCTTATTCTCAGGAACCTCCTTGTACTCAAACACTTCCTCGACAATGGACAACCAGTCGATGAACCCCTCCGGGTTCAAACTAGCCCCATCGAATTCCAGAATATCAACCCTTATCCCAGAATCCCAACGTCGATTGTCCTCTCCTCGGCCTCCCCTCGGCCGATCCTCCTGATCGCCACCGGAATCCGAACCATCGCCAAACGGATTACTGAAATCCGAACCATACCCATCATTTGGGTCGTTGCCTCCTACGATTCATCAAGCCTTCCATCCGGTTAGTTAACTGATCGACCACCTGGTCCAATCGTTGATCCATTCGGGCCATGAGCCGCTGCTCCAACTCCCGTTCATAAACTTCATCGAGTATGTTCCTTCTCGGAGGCATTTTGAGCCAGAAATTCGGCTCTGATACCAACTGATGTAGAGTAGAAACGATAAGTAAGATCAATCACGTTGATTCTACGAATACCCGTGATGAACTTGTCCTAACCCCAAAATGCAACCCAAACGGCACGGAATTTGAAGTGAAAAACTGTTTTTTCCAAAACTGAAATCTGATCATTATCACCTCATAACCATCATATAAATAGAGTTATAAATTCGAAACGGGCCCCAAAATACACTCGGGCCAAAAACTAAAACAAAACAAAAGTTGGCAAAAAGCCCAAAAAACATAAAAATGAAAAATACTCATAGAAATAAGCCTTTTTTGGGCCCGAACGTCCACCCAAACCGCCAAAGGCTGTTTGCAGCAAAATGGGATTTTTCCTCATGATCGTTTTGATTTGTCGCATGCCCAAAACGGACCCCGTAGCCCAAGTTAAAGCCATTTTACTGAAGCCCCATTTGTCACGCGATCTTGGGCCTCCAAATATAACATGGCCCGCTCCTCCACACTTGGGCCCGCATCAATTCAACAAAAACACTTGAAAAACAATCAAACAGAGCAAATTCGTGATACTGACACACACACACATACACACAGTCACAGACCGGTTGAATTGACGGGACCGGCTAATTTTGTTGGGCCGTTATTTGGGCTAAACAAAGGGCATTGTTGATGGTTTTTTGGGGCTAAACCATGATCCAATAAGCATGGCCCAATGGATCTTTATTTGTTTCTTTTTTTTAACGGGCAAATTTAGATCACTGACAGACCAGTGGAATATCATTGTGCCACTAACGTAACCATCCAATCATATTCATCTCCACTAGGTTATAATGTCTATGCACCGTTCAAAAAGAAACCCAATATATCTAGGAAAAACCCCCTTGCCGGAATCGAATCTAGAATTTCATGGTCTCTAAGTCTTATCTCACCCTCAAAATGCCACTAGACTATAATTCCACGGGCGGATCTTTATTTATTAAATCTCAATTCAAAGTAGATATGTTCGTCTTCTTGTTATCCAAATTTTGAAGGCAAAAAGTCAGTCAATGGGTTGGGGCCCTTGCCCGTCAGGCATGTTGCTACATAGATCGATGGACATATCATTATGTTCTTCTTACAAATGTTTCCAATCATATAGAAAACCCGACAATTAAGTGCGTAGTCTTGAAAACGTAACATGGATATAAACAAGACCGGATTTTGCGCTGTTAAGACGAGCAAATATTAATACGAGTTAATCAATCTATCGTCACCTCTTTTTCTATTATCGATTAATAACAATAACAACAATCTACAACAAACGGTTAATAACTTTGTCAATCACATTTTGCGCAGCGTGTAAGTCATAACATCCTTTACTTCAGAATTATTACAACTAGATTTCCAGTCCTTGGAGTTAGCCCGTTAAGCCAAAAGAATTGTAAAAAAACCAGTTACCCAAAGGACTTAGCCCGTTAATTCGTTAAGCTAAAAGATTGTTAAAAAACCGGTTACCCCAAAAAAACTGTTTGCTGGCAGAAATATGCAAACCGGGACTAGTTTTATCAACCGAAACCGCTTATTTTCCAAACAGTTAGTAACTGGATTAGGGTTCAGTCATTAATCGGTTTCGTTTAATTTAACAACTTTTTTTCACCTCTAGCCCATTACACTAAAACGGCCCAATACCAAACATAGCCTGATAATCACAAACCCTAACACAAATACATCTTTCTAGGATTTCTAGGGTTTCAAATCCTTTGCGTATACATTCAATCTACCGGCGTTTTACGATCGAGACGAAAAGATGCCGGCCGGACATGGATTGAGATCGAGAACCAGAGACCTGTTCGCAAGAGGATTCAGGAAGAAAGGTACGATTCATCTATCAACCTATCTGAGAACCTATCACGTCGGCGATTATGTCGATATCAAGGTTAATGGAGCCGTGCACAAAGGTATGCCGCATAAGTTCTACCATGGTCGCACCGGTCAGGTCTGGAACGTCACCAAACGCGCCATTGGTGTTGAAATGAACAAGCAGGTTGATATATTTTGTTATATTTGTTTATAATTGTATATGTTTGTTAGATGTGTTATATTGATGCTATTTGGATTAACAATTGTTGTGGAATGTTGTATAGCATTTGGATTTAAGAGATGTTTGGATTAAGAGTTGTTTGTTAGTTTGGTGTGAAATTTTAGAATTTAGTTGTATAAATTGTTAAATTAGATTTGTTTTTTTTAAAGGAGAAAAGTTTGTGAAACATATAAATTGCTAGAGAAGTGACTGTATTGACTAGTGACTAGCATAGTTGTCGGTAGCGATTGCTATAGCGCGCCACGTAGCGTATCGGCCTAGGCTTGCTATTAGGGTTGTAGCGATAGATAGTTATAAAATAGCTGTATTTTAGGTTTTTGTTAAGTATACATGTAAAATTGCATATAGCGTACGTATAGAGTTTTAAAATTGATTTTCTTGTGTATTGCTATTTATAAAATAGCTGCTTGCTATTTATCACCATGTAGCATATAGGTATCTTAATGCTATTTGTCGCTATTCACCATTGACAACACCTAACCGGAATCCTGACGAGTTATGGTCCCGAGTTTGATTTGCGAGTATGGGAACTCACTTGTGTGAACGTTTGGCAACGTGTGTGATCTCATGTGTGTGTATGGTTTGAGCTAGCTGTCAGGCGAGATTAGTAGAGTTAAGTTTTGTATAATAACTACTTTTTTTCGCATATTTTGTTTTACTGGTGTTTTAAAGATCTCTGCTTAAGCCGTGATTAGACAGAATTAAAATTTTAATTTACATTACATAATTTTAAATTTTTAATTAGCCCTTTGATGGTTAACATATAAAAAGTTACATAAAATGACTAAAAACACGTTTCTTGTGAACTTTTTTAATTTTTTTTTGTAGTGTTTATTTTGAACTTGAAGTAATAATTTAAGGATTTAACGGGTCAGTCAGATATGCTTGTTTTTAACACACACACACACCTTTTAAGTTATTTTGTTTAAAGTATTATGGTTTGTTTAGTTGGACTGGAAGGGTAATTGAATGTTGGACCGATTGGAATGATTTATTGATCTTCATTCAAATATGTTGTTGAATATGTGTTTCAAAGTGTAGTAATCACATATCCATATGTTTAACATATATGTTAGATTATTTCTGTTGTACTGATCCATTTCACCGTTCCTTCCTGCTTCCTCAATAACACACGTAATCATACTTTAACTATTTATTTATATGAAAAGGCGAAAAACCAAGTTTACGCGCCAACTCAACCTGCTTGGCCATTAGTAAAAAATGACCATTTCAACCTCGACCAATTTGCTTGCTGCACTTAATTAACATTGTGTTGGTTTATGCAGGTTGGTAACAGAATCATCAAGAAAAGGATCCATGTCCGAATTGAGCATGTGATGCCATCAAGGTGCACCGAAGAGTTCAAACAAAGGGTTAAAAAGAACGATCAACTGAAAGCCGAAGCCAAGGCCAAGGGTGTGGTGATTAGTACCAAAAGGCAACCTTTGGGACCCAAACCCGGTTTTATGGTTGAAGGTACCACTCTAGAGACCGTTACTCCCATTCCATATGATGTCGTCAACGATCTCAAAGGTGGATACTAGGTTAAAAAGAGTTTGTCTGTGGCTGTGTTCATCTTTTTTGCTACATTTGGAGACACTATTACTGTTTGTTTTGTTTGGCTTATTTTATATAGTTTAGACTTCGACTTTTATGTTTTGTTTTTAAAATTTTCAAGATCTTAACTGTTTGGAATGAGTTATATTTACCAAATTTATATGAGCGTGTAACAAATATATTTGTTGTGTAAGAGGCTGGCATATCGTATTAGACACGAACATGAACAACTGTAAGTTGTCAGTTTTTTCCAAACACAACACGAACCCTATAATAAATTGGTAGCACGAATATTATAACATGTTAAGACGAAAAAATTGGCAAGCATATCATACACCTGTTTAGACATGACATGTTAAGACATGAAACGACCTGTTAAGACAAACTCGCCCTAGAGTGGTGGGCCGTGTAGAGCGTTGGTCTGGCCTATCATGCCGGACATGACCTGTTAAGACATGGACACAAAATAGGTAACAAAACACGACACGAAATAACTGGTCTTATCATGTTGACGTGTTAAGATACGAAACCTGATAAGGGTCAAACACAAATCTATTAAGATCGTATCGTTTCGTATTCGTGTATGAAATTGTCAGCCCTAGGTTCACATGTTGGTTCAGCTAGTTTAGATGATATCTAGGACCTGTTATCTATGGTTTAAAAAAAACAACAAATTGAACTTGTTGGGTTGGTTGGATCTGTTAAACTGGTTTGTTTAATGGTTTGTGTTTGGGAATAAGATAAAGATGGTTTATGATCAAAGATAACCTTACTCTATCATTAAATGTTCCTAAAAAAATCAATTTACTAAATATTGAAGGTCAAATGACGGATTAACCTATTAATATGTTCCTAAAAATCAATTTACTAAATTATTTAAGGTTAAATGACGGTTTTGGTTTACAGTGTCAATTCTTTCTTTTGGTTTGACTGTATTATTATTAATTTTTTTGAGTAAACTGTTAAAATGATCCATGAGTTTAGAACTTATGCTATTTTAGTCTAAAAATGAAACGTTTTGCATCTGGGTCCCCGAGATTTCATATTTGTTATCATTTTCATTCAATTGGCAAATTGGGTTAGAATCATTCATTAACTATCTCCCCTTTTTCGTTTTCCTCATTTAATTGAATGTATAATCGTCATTTTATGCCATAATATATTTTAATAAATTAGGAAAACGACAAAAAAAATGAAGTTAACAGAAAATTCTAACATGCTTTGCCAATTGGTGAAAATGGTAACAAAAATGTAACTTCAGGGACCCAGATGCAAAACGTTTCATTTTTTTTACTCAAATAGCAAAATAGCCTAAACTAGGTGACCATTTTAGCATTTTACTCTTTTTTTTGTTAAGTTTTTTAAACAACCTGTATTTTTAACTATTCAAATATATTAATTAGCATCCATAATGATATATCTAGGCCAATGAGATGTAGTGGAGTGGTAATGGAGAGACTGGTGTTCCAAGTGTCCCAGGTTCGATTCTTTACCTCCCCATTAGTTTCTTCGGCACCTGGTGATGATGGTAGACTACGAGGAGCTCACTACTTCAATCCTTGAACTGAGCGGATTTTACCTCACTGCATTGTCGTGCCTTTAGGTGAGTGTTCACGGGCTTCGGCCCTAGGTGAAGGATTTCCCCGGTTCGGAGGCTAGTGTATACCGATGTGGTGAATTTTGTCAGTAGCCCATTTAAAGGATTCGGTGACTGTTAAAAAAATTATAATCTTTATATACAATGGGGTGTTAAAGTATTTGGTTTCAAACTGAAAGCCGAACTTTGTTTAAAACAAACCGGATTTATGTAGTTTTCGGTTGGTTTAAATCCGAACTGAAATGGGTTTCAAATACAAAAATCTGAATTCAGTTCAAACTGGATAAAAAATAATGGTTGTTTAGCCTAGTCTTATTTAGTCCCACCAAAGTACAATAACAAATAATGGTTATTTGGTTTTTTTTCGATGAAACCGAAATATAAACCTAATTCGAATTCAACTTTCAATTCGTTTTTTAACTGCTTGAATTCGGCTTTCAGATTTTACTAAAAAAAACCTCTAAACCTAATATTATACATGATTAAGGGGTGAGTGGTAAACTGAAACCATACCATACAAAAAAAAAACCAACGGTTGACTTTGTATTTTTTGAAAACCAATTTTTACGGTTGAAAATATTTTTTAAAAACCGAAAGAACCAGAAAAGTGTTTTTTTATGTTTGTCAATAAGTTTGCACCATTCTTGTAACACCTCGAAAATTTCGCCTGATAAAATTCCGACACGTGTCCTGAAAATTCTTGGTGGCCACGTGTAACCGAGAGGGACTAAAAGACGCCGTCATGTTATTTTAATAACCTCCGAACGAGCATCGGAGGATCAAAAGTGGAAAAATGCCAAATTTCAATTTTTCTGAAGGTCCTTGCGGACCGTAACCATAACCAAAACATTGTTTCAGTAAGGCGGTTATGGACCGCAAGCCTTTATGGTTACGGCCCGTAACCAATTCAAATATGTGGGCGCAGAGGTCCTTACGGACCGCAAGGCAAAACCCTTACGGTCCGTAAGGGACTTCTAGAGACAGATTGTTGGCAGCTTGCTGCCCTACCACCTTTTACGCCATTGCCACTCCCCTCCGGCTTGATACACGTCCCAAAACACTTGTTTGCATCTAGGAACAAGACTCAACACATGTCATGATCTTATGCTTGGCCTTCAAGTATAAATAGGTGATGCCTTGCATCACTTTGACTTGTTCATTCTCAAATTAGTTTATTTTCGTTCTAAGGACCTTAAGTAAGTGTCCTTACCTCCTTCTTTCAGTTTTATTAGACATCAAGCCTAAGTGCTTTGACTTTATGCTAAGACCATTATGGTCCAGCCAATGTTCGTAACGAACATGGCTACGTGATCGTAATAAGGTAGGTGTTAATCCCCCAAGAGGGCATCTCCTGATTACCACGTTTGCTTGGTCAATTGACGGGTCAAAGTTATCTTAATAAAAAGTCAAACGGGTCAGTTTTGAAATAAAATCATAACTAGTAATGTAGGTGTTATAAAATCTGTTTTGACACTCTAATAAATTGGTAATAATTATAGAACATGTGGGAACATGTTCGGCTAGTCAATTCCAGGTCTAAAGTCGGTTCGCAACCGAACGTCGCAAAAGTTGACTTCTGCTTTGACTTTCAGTTCTGACCCGATTTAGCAACCTTAGCTACTGTTCTAAGTTGCATTATGACCATGTTATAGAATACTATAACCCTCTTGAGTTATATAACATGGTTATGTAGTAATCCGAGTCATTATGCAAGTATTCATAAATATGCCTAAAATGCCCTTTTGTTATAAACTAAGGTTTTGATCACTAACAAGCATATAAATGAGTTTTAAACTGAATTGTTAAACTAATAAACTTATTTTAATATTAGTAACCTGGTCATAAACTATGTTTTGATTATTCAACGTAATTAACACGTTTAAAGTGACCAAATCGCCCTTTTGGCGTATAAAATGGTTTAAATATAAACTCGACACCAAAACTCATTTACCTACTGATGTAATATCATTATTAGGATTATTTGGAATGTTTATTCAGATTGCAAACTGAGTTTAAGCTATAGTTTGCATATTATGTCCTTAAATGACGATATTGCCCTTTCGGAACTTTAAATGGGTTTTAAACATTTTAATGGACCAAAACCTTATACTTACTGATATAATATATATATATATATATATATAAAACATATTTTGGTCATACAAACTTGGTCACAACAACAGTTTCACTTAAATACCATTTAAATCGTCATTTAGCGACTTAATCGCTGTTTCGGCGCATAATATGGTTTAAAACCATATTAGAGCATCAAGGCTTGATACCTACTGATTTCAAAATATATTTCCAAAATATTAATAGTAGGTACATGTCTCAAACTCAGATTCCCAAATAAGTTATCAATTATATGTGAAATGACCAAAATGCCCTTTCGGGACATAGTTTGACCTTAAACTATAAACCACACATATAATTGATATCCTACTGATATAACATCATAAAATAAGTATTTTTACAGAATGTTTATGACAATAACATCAGTTTACACATAAGCTCATTTATCACATTGTAAAATGACGAAATTGCCCTTTAAAGCATAGTTTGATTCTAAAACCGTAACGGGTCAACATACTGATAACTTACTGATATTTTAACATATTTTAAACATAATGGCATATGAAACTTGTATAGGACTCACCCGGTTACCCGGTTTCGCTTATATGCGTACGGTTCGGCCCACATAACTAGTTTACGTAATCTAACCGAAACGGGTTTAACCATATCAAAATATTCTCAAATTCCATAATGTAAAATGGTAACTCATATTATACAAGTCCTAGTACTTGTCGGGTCCAAAATACATTCTTTTCCGGTCATCGCTTAATCTAGCGTTTTCGTACCGTTATCTTTATTTTAAGTTAGCCGGTCCAAGTCAGTGACTAAATAAAGACCCGCTAGCTAACTAATCGGTTAATAATACCATCCATTCCAGACTAGAGGCTTCCGGTAGATTGTCACAAGCTAGTTAAATTGATTACGACTGTGCTTTGCTTATTTTATTATTTATTAAAGATTTGCAAACCAGGTAAATACTTTAACTTATTTTCCTTTATACGGGCTTGGGATACGGTATAATGATACCACATGGTTGGATATGGGATCAAAGACCAATGAGTCGGGAATTCAAATAATCCTTTTAATTCGTATTGCTTAATATTAAACATTTGGGGGTTAAAACGACCATGTCCTGGATATCTACGACTCATTTAATTGTAAGTGGCCACGACCTAAGCACGGGGTGTATGCATACACCCGACAGATGCTAAAATAAATTATAACCCATTAGGGGTGTACCCAATAAAGGTATTAAAGTGGTGTGTCGATTAATCATGTTCCCGACATAGCTTTCGGGCTCTAAATGTATTATTGGTATGTAAAACTTATAACATGAAAATAATTTATCCCAAGTTATTTATTAAACAAAGTACCATTGTGTACACTAAATGTTTTCGAAATGCTTTCAAAATGAGTCGGTTAAATGTATTTATCAGTGAAAACTGACGTATTTTCAAAAGACTAAGCGCATGTGACAAGTATACGTAATTAGGCTGGAAGTGCTCGGCAAAGCTTAAGAGGAATTGCAACCCTTTGCTTAGAAGGCCTTAGTCTGTTATATTTCCTTTTGTAATCACATTTCGATCCGCCTGTGAATCTAATGATAAGCGTTGTATTTATTTTTAAACTTTGAACATTCAAACTTTGTAATAGTAATTATCCAGACTACCGCTGTGTTTTATTGTATTGTTTGGTAATGATGATATCAACTTGCGTCACGATATTCCCCAAACCGGGCCTACCGGGTTATACGTGGAAATTCTGTCAACTACACGTTAGTTTAGTTGTTGGAAAATAGGTGAAAAGTCTATTTTACCCCTGATCCTTATTATTGTTGTTATTATTATTTTCTAATTCAAACTGGAAACTCCCATTTTCGACCATTGCACCTCTGCCACCCTTAACAACCAACCACTGCACAGTCAACAACAAGCATCTTTTCTATCACCATACCCACCATCTGAAACCACCAT
This sequence comes from Scalesia atractyloides, assembly GCA_947069175.1. Lineage (NCBI taxonomy): Eukaryota > Viridiplantae > Streptophyta > Magnoliopsida > Asterales > Asteraceae > Scalesia > Scalesia atractyloides. The sequence goes on from CAMTDV010000016.1 coordinate 5,898,448, forward strand.
TTTCCACCACCGTTGACAACCGTCGAACCGTCCTCTCTATCGGTTACCACCAACAAACTCACTTGCAACTACCTATCTCCACCTAACCACCTTGAAACCCAACAACAACACACTCTCTAACCCATATGTGACGACCTTATACCACCACTGTACACCGTTGTTTTCGGTTTGTCAACGTCGCCGACAAAGAAATACAACAGTATTCGTATGATGCTCAGTGTCACCATGACGAATCAAGCCACGTGTCTTGATGTATATGAAGGTAGTAAAATTCAGTCGACATTTTCATAAAGCGTTAAAAGGAATCTCACGACAAGTTAGCAACTCTCTGGCGTTGTTGAAGAAGACAAATGGAACAACGTCATCCAGATCGTATTAAAACCACATTGAAATGGCATCTCGTTGTTGTATCCAGATCGGGTGAAAAAACAGGAGACTTGTGGTTATTGCAATCGAAAATGAATGAAATGAGTGAATGAATGAAATGACGACATATGATTTAGATATGGTGCTACAAGGGAAAATAAATTTTATGACGACTAGCGAAGCATTAAATGCGGTTGGCGGCATGTAGTGATGGTGGTGGCAGGTTGTGATGGTGGAGGGTTCAATGTGTTAGGAGTTTTAATCGGGAGGGGTTCAATGTGTCAGAGTTGCGAGATTACCAAATTACCCTTTGAACTAACAGTAAAGCTAACGACCACTTGAGGGACGCAAAGTGTAGCGAAAATCAAATGACAGGAAACTAGGTATCTATTTTTTTTCAAAATAAGGACTCAGATGACAGGTAACTCAAGGACACAAATTACACTTTACTTTTGAAATAATAATAACTAGAATTACAACCCGTCGCAATGCGACGGGGGATTCGTTAGTAATATATCATATATGAAAGGCTAATATTTCTTACATGACCGTGAGCCTCTGTGTAAAACATAAAAAGAATAACTGACTCGATCTATGACCTACGTGTTGTGACAGACCTATCAAATGGGGAAAAATAGACGCGCTGCGACGGACCTGTCAAACGGAAAAAAGTAGATGAAAAACGTTGAATCCCACACGCACGTTGTGGCATGTTAACTCGGAAAATCTAGAACGAAACGGTAAACAAGAAACTCATGAAAGATGAAAAGTATAATGGACCAAAGTTGTAAAAGATGAAAAGCTTTGGGTTAAAAGTAAAAAAAATCAAAGGGGTTAAATTATAAAAGATGGAAACTTTTGAATTAGAAATGAAAAATTAAATTAACCAAAAGGGCTTAATTGTATAAGATGAAAACTTTAGACTTTAATTATCAAATATTAAAACTTTAAAGTTAGAAAGGAAAATTCTAATGTTTTTTAAAAACTCTCAAAGCAAAATGTACAACAAACTTAAGCACAAATATGTTGCTTATTTATAGGTTAATAATAATAATAACAATAATAATAAAAAATAATAATAATAATAAGAGTTTTTTTGAAAGGCAATAATTTTATATTTATTTTATTTTATTTTATTTTTTATTTTATATTAAAATGCAAACATAATGAATAGTATAAATAGTGTTTTTATTATTATAATAATTTTTATTATTATAATAATATATAGTTTTTCTCATTTTTATCATTCTAATATTATAATATTAATAATTTTTTTATTATTTTTTAACTTTAATGATTTTTTTATTATGGGTTTGAATAAATGTTACGCGGTACCATTTGCTCATCCCTGATCACGGGTACCGTACGAACAATAACGGTATCACACATTTTTTTTGTTGATTTTCTTCAGTTTTTAGTGATTTCTTTTTTTAGTTTCAGGGGTGGGGATGAGCTCTGTGCCAACCGATTCTCGTACCGAAAATACCGGTTACGATACCGGTACATGAAAGTAAAAACCGATAGCGAACCGGTATCAGGAACGGAAAAAGTCGGTATAGAATTGGTACTTAAGATCTTTCATTTTCGGGGAATTCGGAACCGGTACCTAGTACCATTTGCTCATCTCTGACCATGAGTTTCATACGAACAACAATATTACCATACAACTTTTTTGTTGATTTTCTTTCGGTTATCTTTTTGTGTTTTTTACTACATTCTTTTTTTGTTCTTGTCAGTGAATTCCGTACACAACGCGCTCATAGTTATTACAAAACACATTTAAACATAAACTAAATCGCAAAAGAGTTAAGAAGACACCATCTATGGGTAGCCTCGAAAGCTTTTTATTAAATAATAAATACACAAATGCTCATGTTTTTCGATTCACCACAGGGAAAAAGCCCAAACAAACCGACCCGATCAGAAACACACAAACACACGTCTCTCTCATCATCCACCTGGGTTTAGGGTTTCAAACAGAAGGATTTCGATCGATCTGAAACCCTAATTCACCATCCAAAATGTCTCAAACTGGTAAATTAATGCCCAATCTCGACCAAAACAGCACGAAGATCCTCAATCTCACCGTCCTCCAGAGGATGGATCCCTACATCGAGGAGATCTTAATCACCGCTGCTCACGTCACCTTCTACGAGTTCAACGTCGACCTCAATCAATGGGTAATTTCATGTTTTTAGGTTAATTATGGTCCCAATTTGAAATCTATACGTTTTTTAGGATGAATTTAGGGTTTATACTATTAGGTTATGGTTTTGTTCTTATTTTGAATTGTTATTTGATTAACTGAGGCCTGATTGTGACTGTGATTGAATATTTAGTGGTCTAGATGTTATTATTTGTTGATTAGTTTTGGTAATGGTGGATATAAGTGTGTTGAAATTTGATTTATAAAGTTATGATTAGTTTCGGATTGAATCGGTAGAGTTGAGGTGTTAGGAATTGTTGCAAAAGAAGAAATGGAATTGGATATTGATGTGAAATTAAGGATAGACAGATCTGGATATTATTGAAGTGTTGGACTAATGTACTATGCACATGCAAATATGCAATGCATCCATCGAGTTTGTTAATTTTTTTAATTAGATCTGTATTGCTTTGTTTCACGCAATCTGGATGATTCGAATGGTCATCTCTAGGTTTTCTAGAATGAATTTAGGATTTAGGTTATTGTTTCCCCCTGTTTTGAATTGCTATTTGATCGACTGATAATTGATTGCAACTGTGATTGGATGTTCAGAGTGTTTAGTGCTCTAGATGTTATCAATTGTTGGTTATTTTTTGTAATGATAGATATAGGTGTATTGAATAATTAAGTTTTTAAACTTTATATGGAAATTGTTGAAAGTAAGAAGAAAAGGAATTGGATATTGAATCTGGAATTAAGGATGGGCAGATCTGGATGAGATGTGTGAATATTATTGGAATATAAAACATCAGATAGCATACTCAATGAAAGCATTGCAGATGCATAGTCCATTAGTCCACAAACTAACATATACATCTTTATAACTGGCACTGAAATTTGCATGATATTGAAGCTATAGAGAGAAATATTAGCTAAATAGATCTTATTTTTTAATCTAAACTAAGTTCAGAAAAGATACCCTGCAACCATCACATAAATAGTTTTTTTTGAGCTTCTTTCTTATTTTCTTCTTCTTTTGTTTCTCAGAGTCGCAAGGATGTTGAAGGGTCTCTCTTTGTGGTTAAAAGGTTGTAGACTTGTAGTTAACTCAATTTATTCTATCTTGTTAATTTCTATTTCTTTTATGCCAACTATGACATATAATGTTTGATCATGCATTATATGTCAATGACACTAGGTATTGAAATTTTTTTAATCATCATATAAAAATTATAGAAACAGGAACAAGTTTTCGATTGATTGCTTTTATGTGGAGTACGAGAACTATCCAATTTAATATATTATCTTCTTCACTGTAATTACAGGAACACTCAGCCAAGGTTCCAGTTTATAGTGATGAATCGACGAAGTACAGGCAAGCTTCCTATAATATTTGTTAATTTTTTTGTTCTTATTAATTTTTTTTCAAAGGACACTGATATGAAGTCAATCTCTTGTTTTATCACAAATGTGGATTCATCATTCATGTTAGGGTGTTTTAGTTTCATGATCTTTGACATAATTTATTGATAACTAACAGAAAACCTTGTGGAGAATCTGTTAGGAGATTTTGAGTTTGAACTTCAAGTTCCATATTTGCTGTACCGAAATGCTTCTCAAGAAGTGAATGGTATTTGGTTCTACAATACGCGTGAGTGTGAGGATGTCGCAAACCTCTTTACTAGGTACTTAACCTTTTTTTTCCTATTCTAGCTTTACTCTCTTTTACCATTTATTAATACAACAATATGACACCTGCAAGGCTGCAACAGTACAACCAATTGTTATGGAAGTCATCAAGCCATGAAACATAAAGTCTTATCACCTGATTATATATATTGTATACACCTATAATTATTAATTATATATATAGTTTATTTTGTGACATATTTGTCAATGGTTCATGATATATTTGAAAATTTGAATGCAGTTGGCATTAATATACTTGTTTAATTATAATTTTTTTTTCAGGATACTTGGTGCATATTCAAAGGTTCCCCCAAAACAGAAAGTGAACAAAAGGTACCTAGGTTTATTATTATGTATAATTTTCATCTAATTCAGTATGCATATAACAGCATACTGATGCTCTTTGTGCTATACCTTTATTTCCTCTATATTGGATGCCAAAATCCTATAATTGTTTTAAGTTCAATAAACACCTTTCAATGACTGACATCCGAAGTGCAAAGCTTTGATGTGTCATGCTTTCTGAATTCCCTTATAAATGCATTTTTCTTTCATCCAATAAGCTGAAACATTAAGGCGCACTTGGACTGGTTTGACTTGTAACACTTCTCTTCCAAAATATTTACTTTCTATAATTCTTAGTGAGTTGATTATGATTGCCAAAGTTAAATTGTTTTCAGTAATCTTATTTTTGAGCAAAGTGCACGGATGATCTCTATGGTTGACCAAAATTTTGGATTTGGTCCCTAGCTTTCGAAAAGTACACGGATGGTCTTTGTGGTTTGCACTTTATAACGCATTTAGTCCCCAACTTTGACCTACTGAAAGTCTGAAACCTTTAGACTTGTTAGCTGGGGACTAAATGCGTTACAAAGTGCAAACCGCAGGGACCATCTGTGTACTTTACATTTTTTTAGTTGAATAGTTCACAGGGTTTTGTGCATTTGTCTTGACTTTTTCCCTTTTTGTGAATTGTTTTCCAGTTTTAGCCATTTAACCCATTGGAAATAAAATATAACCTGAATCGCCAATTCATAAGTAAATGGGTTGAAATTAGTTAATTACCAACTTTAATTCTCAGTTCTTGTTTGTCTTTTGATCTTCTCAATTCTCATGTGTTAAGTCTACAATTTTTTCAATTAATGTTTTGTTGTGTAGTGAGTTTGAGGAACTCGAAGCAGTACCTACTTCTGCAGTAATTGAAGGACCACTGGAGCCAGGGTTGACCACCTCTAGGTCAACAGATGTACCTGAGGATTCTTCATTCGTCAACTTCTTTAATGTATGTATCTATCAACACATATCTTTACGTTATGTTTGCTACATATCGTGGACCATGTTTGAGTTCTGTGGCGATATTTGCGGCAATATGCTTTTAAATTTTAGAATAAAGTACACGGATGGTCCCTGTTGCTAACTAAAATTTCGGATTTGGTCCCTAGCTTTTCAAAAGTACACAAATGGTCTCCGTGGTTTGCACTACGTAACGCATTTAGTCCCCAAAAGTTGGCAAAACTACAGAGACCATCCGTGTACTTTTGGCAAAAGTTGGGAACTAAATGCGTTACAAAGTGCAAACCACAGGGACCCTCCTACTTTTGGAAAGCTAGGGACCAAATCCAAAATTTTGGTCAACCACAGGGACCATCCGTGTACTTTGCTCTAAATTTTAAGTGGAATTAATGGTTTGTAGGGGGGACGTTTAGATACGTGTGATTAATATTTTTACCATTAAATTTCATTGATGCAGACTTCTATGAATTTGGGACATAATAACGTTCAAACTCCCGTTAATTCCATACAGCCTTACCATAACTCAACAGCACCGTCACCTGTGATCACCAATCCACCGTTACAAATACCCTCATCCACCACACCAATACCTCCGCATGACAGTGTTGACCCGGTCAACAGCAGCAATCACTTGACCAATCTTATTAAACCTCTTTCTTTCTTTACACCATCTTCTTCTTCCGCTCCATTGATGCGACAGCCCTCGACATCTGTACCAGTTGCCGCCCTTCAGCCGCCGCTGAATGTACAAAGAAGCGTTGGTATTCCCTTGCTTCAGCCATTCCCGCCGCCCACACCACCGCCGTCACTCACTCCTGGTTCTACTTCTGGTCCGTTTTATGGACCGTTGACTAGAGAAAAAGTCCGAGATGCACTTGTATTGCTTTCACAGGTATTGAAATCTATTCTATTGTGAAACGTGAAGTAGTTAACTCTTTGAAACAGTTATTGTTGAGGGTGCAAATTGGGCGGGTCCGTTTGGAAATGGGTGAAAACGAGTATGGGTAAGAAATGGGCCTTTAAGGACCTGTTTAAATGGGTTTGACGAGGGTTGACCCAGAGATCTTTTAAGTACGTTAATTGCTATTTTTTTTAATTTACTAGTCAGTACTAAAAATAACTCTGCGGATCAAAAGTTATATGAATATTTTAATGGTACAGTGTTGTAAGTGCAAACGAGCCGAGCCTGAACTCGACCAGGTTTGAGCTCAAGCTCGATTAACTTATGATAGCTTGAGCTCAGCTCGTTGGTAATTTCTCAAGCTCGATTTCGGCTCGTTTATTATCTATTAATTAATATATTAAATAAAAATAATATAAATAATAGACTCGTTTAGGCTCGCGAGCTCGAAAAGTGATGCTTGGGCTCAGGATCGTTTATTAAACAAGCTTATTTTTAGATTCGGGCTCGGCTCATAAACAAGTTCAAATAAGCTTGGCTCAGCTCATTTGCCAGACAACTTTAAATAAGGGGTAAATGCTAATAAATATTTAATTAAAACTAATATCAAACTAAGTCTCGACGAGCTTCTCATGCTAGGCTCGAGCTCGATAAATAAACGAGCTTTATTTTAGGCTCAAGCTTGACTCGAGCTTGATGAGGCTTGGCTCGTTTCGAGCTTTTTCTCGAGCTGCTCAGCTCGTTTGCATCCCTAGTTGTAATCATGTTATATTCTTTATAAGTTCAATAGGAAATAGGATAGAAAATGTTAGTGGGTCAACCCAACCAAACCGCTATAACCCGTAAGTCTTTAACACTTGTTAATTTGTATAAGTTTTCACCCATTTTGATATGATGTTTCACCCACTTAAATTTAAAATTAAATAAGAAGACTTGAATTTTCCACAATTCTGCTTTTAAGACACATGCATTTTGAATGTAGGGACCAAACATTTGAATAATTAGAAGTATTATAATTAATATATTTATTTAGTTTTATTTATGATCAATTCTCTCAAAAAACATTCAAACTCTTGGAATCGTTTTATTTATTTATTTATTTTTGAGCAGGATAACCAAGTCATCGACATGTTCCATCAAGCTTTACTGAAAGTACATCAATCATAACATACTCGAAGAATTGTTTAAAAAATTGTCTGTAGATTTGAAGACTTTATGTTTGTTTTGAACACTAAGGGTTTGTTATGCATGTATTGTTGTCCTTTTGTTTTTAAATGATGATTTGTAATGCTTCATACTTCTGGCTGGTAGCACCTTACTTTAGGGAGATTGACCATTTTGCCAGTTATCTGGTAGTCACAGTTGCTAGGAAATCAAAAGCGTTTAAAGGGTGTTTGGATTGAGGGTTTGGGAATGCAAATGATAGATGAAATTCATTGGAATTGGAGTTGAAATTTAGTTCGTTTAAAATCATGTTTGGTTGATCGTATCTGTTCCGTTTTGTTCTAGCAAATCTAGAATCGTCTGATGTTTTTAATCCAGCAATCAAGCTGATATGAATCGTCGATGAATCTTTTTCAAAGAGCCAACTACAAATTCGACCGTAAACAAAAAATAAGTAGATGACGACACCGTTGGTGTCCGATATTCGGAGGGGAGTGCCGAGAAGTGAGCATAGATATTCGCACCCTTGTCATTAATCATTTAAACAAACAAAGCTATATATAAAACAATATCATTTCACTGCAAGTCTAGAACAAAAAAACCTAAAAAAAACATAAAAAGATCAAACTCTTATACGTCTTATTTTCTCCTAATCATCACATAAAAAAATAAATATCGGAATTTTGGCATAATATGAGTCGGTCTTGCCGGAATTTTGGCTTTCTGGCAAAAAAATCCGTTCGGTCGTGAGAGTGGCGTCAAGTCACTGGGAGTTTTTTTGGGGGCGGGATTGTAGATTGGGCTTTGATTGAGTTATGTAATTAGTGAATTGGTTAAAGAATAATTATATAAATTGAGTTATATACTTATATATTATATAAAGATCAGTGTTTAATTTTTTTTATAAATTCATGATATTTTTTTTCTCTAAGTGGGGCGGTTGAAAACTTTAAGGGGTGCGGGGTGACATTTTCCAAGGGGTGCGGTCGAAATTTCGTGCGAAAAATAACACTAAAAATTATTTTTTAAGGGGTTGCGCCCGCCCACCCACCCACGACTTGGGGTGAGTACACCCTTGGAATGATGGGGCTTGGTAACGCTCCCAACACCGCCCCTCTGTATTAAGGCGTGAAGAGGATGAATGTTTTTAGTATAACTCCAAATGAGAAAAAAAAGTTGAAAAGTAATCACTGAATATATGTTTCCACTTTGTGTTAACAAATCATCTATAATGCCTTGAAATGTACATATAAAATTAAATATATTTTCAAGGACGTTATGATACTGGTATAGTAGAAATACCCATTAGAAAGCATTAATCATTACGAATAGTCTCAATATACGAGTTATAATGTAATTTAGTTATAGTTATGCCTCACATCATAATGATTGAATCCCTTACCTTCCTGATTTGATTAACAAATGTCATACTTTTCCAAATAAACATTTTCTAATTAACATGATTTATAATATTTACACGTAAAATATTCATTTGTTAGGTTTTTGTTAAAAATTGCCATGTTTATTGTAATTATAAAAACCATGCAAATATATTATATATATATATATATATATATATATATATATATATATATATATATATATATATATATAAGATACTCTCTTTCATGTTTCCACTTTGTGTTCACAAATCATCTATAATGCCTTGAAATGTACATATTTAACTTACCTTTTTTATATATAGTAGCTACATGAAAAAAAAAACTAGAAACTTGAATACTTGATAGTGATTTTGCTATTTTATTTGGTCTCATTTATACAAGACACTTCCCATGATAATCCAACAATTATTTCACACATTTTACAAGTAAAATTATAAAAAAAAATCACATGAGATAACATTGATCTATCAATATATTAAACATATTTATTATTTTCATAATTTTATAATATTTTGGGATAAGGCAATAAAACCATTGCAACAAGTTTCTATTGATTAGTGTCACACATCAATTGCAGTATCACACAGACTCATGCATGGGCAATTAATAGAGACTATACACTGCAACCTCATGATCCCTGCAAGTATTGTGCATGGGCTATTTGTTTTCATATTGCTTTTAACCGTCACCATTTAATATATAAGATAATGTTTCAGTTGATGACAAGTATAAAAAATAGCAATATAATTAATATTAAAATAATATAATAGGTAGATCGTCAAGCACACGATTGCTTCAAAATTTGAATGACAAGTATATATAATATAATATAATTATTGTATGATCTTTCTTTTTCTTTTTCTTTACACAATATAGAAAGTTACAAACTATTAGTGTTTGTTTTATGGATTGTAATGAATTGAGTTGAAATTTGATTTGTAATTTAGGTGTGTTTGTTTTGTAAAATGAAATGAAATTTGGATGGAAATGAAATGTGAATTCCATTCCTTATGTTGTTGTATAACTCCAATTCCATCAAGATTTCATTCAATTATGTGAAATGAACACTACCTTAAGCTTTATCATTACGGACCTACTGTGAAACGAACACAACCTTAAACTTTATCATTACGGACCTAAAACGAGTAGAGTGTTAACTTTGAGTTCTAGCAAAATGAGAATCTTTTTAACTTCTTAATAGGATTTAAAAAGTGAAGTCCTATAACAATATATAAACTTATAACATGTTATTTTTAAAATCTATTAAAACAATTAACCCCTTTAGAGTCGATTGTATTGAAAGATATCATTATCATTCGCAATCTAGAAAAATGTTATTTCAAAACTAGTAATATGTTAAAACCATGAAAATTGATTTAACTCTTACACAAATTATTATATAATTTGACTAAAATTGATGTTGATTACAATATGTTTACCATTTATTATTTATAAAAATATGGTATTAATATAATATTAAATAAACATGTATATGTGCACATTTATGTATGCTCAAATATATGTAGATGTCTAAGCTTTTTATTCAGGTCCGGTCATATAAATAACGATAATTTGTTGTTGCAATTAGTAAACTAAGAGTTACACTTACAGTGAAGTTTTAAGGTAATCATAGCTATGAAAACGTAACAATGTTCAATGATAATGTATAAATTAAACTGAAGTACTGGTAAACTAAAAGCTACAGTGAAGTCTTAGGCATAGTTGTCATAATATACGTTACATATATAAAAAATTATAGGGTTTATTGACTATGCATCATATATGTTAGGTCCGTTCATGTGTGTGATACATATAGTATTTTTTAATTAAAGGGATATTGGATTTTAATAATCCCAACTTTCACCAATTGGCCGGCAATAATCCCAATTTCAAAAATTCCCTCTGACAATCCCAACTTTTAAGAATTTGGCCTCCATTGATCCTTTTCTAACTGGGTTAGTTTTTTTGTTAACGTGGCAGCTTACGTGGCACAAACCTAGTTATTTGATGATGTGGCTGCTTATGTGGCACAAGCTTAGTGTTTGGATTTTAATAATCCCTACTTTCACCACCATCAACAACTACCACCACCACCACCATAAGCCGCCACCCACCATCACCGCCACCACCACCAGCTGCCACCCACCACTACCACCACCACCGTCAACCCCCACCCACTACCGTCACCACCATCAGCCGCCACCACCATCAGCCGCCACCACCAAAAAATAGGTGGGTGGCGGCTGGTGGTGGTGGTTGATGACGGTGGCGGTAGTGGGTGGCGGTTGATGGTGGTGGTGGCGGCGGATGGTGGTGGGTGGTGTAACATTTGTCAAAAACGGGTTTCCAAAACCCGCTTTGTTTTGTAATCGAATATCAAGTTATAAATGTCCCGTTGTGTATTTATGGTTATTTTGATTTTTAATGATACATAATTAATAAACAAACTAAACTATAAAAATTATTTTTGATAAAAAGTGAAAACAAAATAAATAAAAATAAAATGATGCTGCCGGGACTCGAACCCGGGTCAGCGGAATTTAAACCCAAAGACTTAACGCTCACACACATCACCACTCCGCCACTTGTTTGTTTTCTGTCAACTTAGGGAAACAAATAACTCTTATACACAAACCTAGTTAAACGGGTTGCGCCAACTGAGAAACCGAAATCGGCAATTCAACCGTCTAATCGTTTGATTAATCGCACATTCAGGTTTATAACCGATGCACCGACAAATCCTAATCAATTCGGATTTGAATGAACTTCAATTTTGATCATGATCGGTTTTTATAACCGAAAATGATCAATGACTGAATTACTTCAATCAGGACCCCTCTCGCGACTCAGAAACATCATACAAACCTTCCATTTCACTTTCGTCATACATTCAGTCCATCAGAACGCTTAAATCAACTCGCCGGAAATTTCTGCAAGTTCGCCGGAAAACCGTATTCATCATCAAAACGGTAATTCTTTCAATACCGTCGTAGTCTAACAATTGTTAAGCTATTTCTAACTTAAACCTTTCAATTGAAATCGAATTCAGACACCGTTATCAGATAATTCCAGTTCGCCGGAAAATCTCTGGAAATCTTTATTTCCGTCTGTGAAACGGTAAGGACCTTCAATCACACTGTTAACGTTTGTTTATCACTTCAATTCCACGATTGGCTAATCAAAATGGTTAATTGTTTTGTTCAGTTGAGGTGCACAAAAACAGAGCCGACGCATTGCCGGAAACTCTGTGATAAATCATTCCTACGGTATGTTTACTTCCAACACCGTCTCTGCTATTTCATTTTAGCCTTATGAATGATTGATAATCGTAAAAGCAAGAAACGGATTAGTAACACAGTCGACTGTAAATTGAGTGAAGAAGACGAAGATAGTTAAGTTATAAGTTTATTTAAAATCAGTAATATGAACGGGTTAGACACACAGTCCAGCGGTGGACTGTGTGCAAAATATACGCGCATGTCACGAGTTCGATCCCTGATACACGCACCCTCTATGTAATAAAATGCCTTTTTGTTTAAAACTGAACCGGGTTAATCCTCGTTAGTTGTTAAGTATAGTAAAAATTGGTATATTAACCAAGTTAGACACACAGTCCAGCGGTGGACTGTGTGTGATGTTAAAGCACAAGTCCCGGGTTCGAAACCTGTCACTAGCACCAGTTTGATGAATTAAAATGTTTTTGAAATTAAAAGAATTTTGGATAAATCGAATTAGTATATAAATATAATTAAAAACAAGATTATTTCGGGTTAGACACGTAGCTCAGTTGGTAGAGCTGCGTGCACGCGTACGGGAGGTCTCGGGTTCGAGTCTCACCCAGCGCATACATGCACACTGACCGAACCGGTCAACAGGTCAACGGTCAACGCAAAAATAAACAAATTTTTTTTATATTTTTATTTATTTAATTTAATTTAAAAATCAATTAAAAATACTTAAAAATAATATTTTTAAAGATAGAAAATAGCCTTAAACTCATAAAAATATATCTAAAAAATTCCATTAAAATCCTTAATAAAATCCACTCATTTACTATATTTTTCCGTCATTATTTAGGTTAGTAATTCTCGTTGTTCAACTCTCCCGACTCGTGCGCATCTCATCATCTCCATTCAAACGCACCCAATGTGAGTGAATCTTACAAATTCCCCGTTTTAATCACGTTTTGGGGTGTATTATGTGTCTTGCTATATATTATATTTAAATCATTGTGCATACATCATATCATGAACATGTGTATTCAGTTTGTTTCAACTCTTGTGTGATTACTGTTAGATGCAATTTATTATTTTCAGTACATGCTATTTCATAGGCCGCCGCTCCCCATTACATTATGAGCGTTGAGCATGTTCCCCATTACATTATGAGCGTGAACTTGGCGTGCCCACATACGATCGGCTCCGTTTGATTGAGCCTTGATCACACAGACATTTTTCATTTTCAGTACATGCAATACGATCGGCTCCGTTTGATTGAGCCTTGATCGCACAGTTTCATTCATGTTATTTATTGTATGATGTTGGTATGTTAATATATGCTATCATATGTTATTGTATGTTATAGTTGTGATTGCAAATTGCTACTGCCTGATTATTTACATTTGCTCATTTATGATTATGCACAATTTTTCATTGATAAACTAATAAGTAAATCAATAATAAATGTTTATCTAACAAGGTTCACTCGCCAACTTATGTTGACCAAAAAACCCCCATTTTTACACATGATACAGGTGAACCAGCTGCAGCAAGAAACACTTAGGATTGGACTAGAAGAATAAAATGATTTAGAGTTTGGGATTGTTTTGTTTGGTTTATTTTTTTGTATTGTATGGACATGTTTGGATATTTGGGAATGTAACTTTGACTTTAATAAATATGAAACATATTAGTAAATATCATGAGCTTTGGTGATAACCCAATTATGCCCCGACTCTTATTCCGCTGCGGGTCGGGGTGTGACAGGTGGCGGCTGATTGGTGGTGGTGGCGGCGGCTGAAGGTGTGGCTGATGGTGGTGGTGGCGACTGATGGTGGCGGCGGCGGCGGTGCCGGCTGATGCTGGTGGCTGATAGTGGTGGTGGTGGCGGCTGATGGTGGTGGTGGTGGGTGATGGTGGTGGTGGTAGTTGTTGATGATGGTGAAAGTTGAGATTATTAAAATCCAAACACTAAGTTTGTGCCACATAAGCAGCCACGTCATCAAATAACAAGGTTGATGCCACGTAAGCTGCCACGTCAACAAAAAACTAACCCTGTTAGAAAAGGATCGATGGAGGCCAAATTCTTACAAGTTAGGATTGTCAGAGGGAATTTTGAAGTTGGGATTATTGCCGGTCAATCGGTGAAAGTTAGGATTATTAAAATCCAATATCCCTTAATTAAAACATATGTAATTTTTTTTAATTATAATACGCACAACTTTTGTTTTAACACTTACCTAATGTATCCCTTAAAGTTCAGATACTCAGGGGCTGTTTGACAACTTCTGAATGGTTAAGTACTGAACCAATAAAAGGTCTGAACCATTAAGTGCTGAACCCGTAAGAGGTCTGAACCATTAAGAGCCAGTATAATGCTTAACCATTATCAGATGCAAATTTCTGACCAATTCAGATTAGAGGTCTTAACCATTCAGACTCAGTATAATGCTTAACTATTCAGAGGCAAATATCTGAACCATTCAGACTTCAGCTTGTAAAACAAACAGTCTGAACCATTAACTGTTGAACCGGTAAGAGGTCTGAACCATTAAAAGCCTCATTAAAAGGTAAACAAACAGTCCCTCACATTGGTGTCTCTGTCTAAAAGATCAATACAACTTCGTTTCTTGCAAAATTACTATTCATTCTTAGAAAAAGCGATTAGGTATCTTACCCTTATAGATAACATGGCTAGCAAATGATATTACTGACGTTCATAACCCCACTACTCATTCCTACTCCCATTCTCATATCCTTTCAATCATACACCTCTAATCTCGAGCTACCTATATAAACCTAAGTTTTTAATTGGAAATGCGAGATAAATAACTGAAACGATTACAAAGACAAAAATTGCACACAGAAAAAGCATCAATTCAAGCTAAAGTTATCCATTCTTTAAATTGTTACCTTGTCAGCATGTGTCACGCATATTCGTAAATGAATTTCAAATGACTCGACCCAAAACACGAATTGATTTTTAGTGTTAAAGGTTATGTTTTCTACACAAATAAAACACTACCATCACAAACAGAAAACCCTACAATCCGTCACTATTTACTCCCTTAGGTAGTGTTTATTACATAAAATGAAATGAAATTCGAACAGACCACGTTAGAAATAGAATCCACATTACAAAGGATTTCAAGGGAATTTGATTCAATTTCAACTATTTTTTTTAAACAAACAACATTCAGATTTCATTCCATTATCTGAAACGAATACCACCTTAAAATTTTCATTTATAGAAAGTTAACAAAAATTTTAAAACAGGAAAATCTTTCTCAATGTCAAGTACATAAATATAGGACATGCTATTTATTATTTAATGATGTTAACCATTGGCAAAAAAAAATGTTAAAAGTGACACAGAACCAACTATGATGTGTACATAAGATGTATGTACACCATATATTTTGCTTTATGATTTAATGAAACAGAATTATAAAAGTTATTTATCTGGTGTTCAAAAATATCAAAAATAATTTTATTAGTTATATTAATATACATCACTAATTACTTTTAATATTCACTTTACACAAAAAAAAATCAAGATAAAAAACTTAACAGAAAATAAAAATTAAACCAGCAAAAACTGATAACCCAAAAGCCACAGACAAAGTGTCTAATGTCTCTTCTACCCTCAACTTTCTTTCTCTCCTTCCTCTCTTCATTTCTTCAAACTTTATGTATCTATTTTTTGCTTCTATTTCTCTTTTCAACCCATTTCCTCTTTTACCCTCCAATGTCCTGTGTAGAATTACCAAACTATCCCTCCCGTTTAAATGTTTTCCATCCATATCCTCCACTTTCATACTCAACTCTAGCACCTGAAGGAAAAAAGTAGGGTGAGTTCAAATTCTTAGAGATTTTCAAACGCATAAAAAAACTAAGCATGAAAACGTCGTAACCTGACTCATTTTCAAGAAAAAATTGCGTTGAAATGTAAAACAACTTGGATTTATAACGAAACGTACTTAAAAATAAGCACGTAGGAAAATAATGTTTTTAAGTTTTAGTATGGTACGTGTGTTGTGGCGTCGTCGAAACATAAAATAACCCGAATTTGTAACGCCTAGAGAAAATGTATTGTTTGACTCGACTTATTTTAAAACAAAATTTATGTCAAAACCTAACAATATTATTTATATATATTTTTTAATATAAAAAATGGGTTGTGAGATCGAGGTTTGGTATTGTTACAAAAACATGAGGTTTTTTAGTGAGATTTGAAATATGACATGACATGCTGAAGTGGAGGTTTGTGAAGTTTTATATCGTTGATGCTCTTACAAGATTAAGTGGTATTTAATCGTAAAAAAATCTTGTTTAAAAACAACAAAAGTGATGTGGATTTGCATTTTGAAAAT